>JAGFMF010011769.1:2005356-2262047 GCA_019455555.1 Galemys pyrenaicus
CAGAAAGATGGATGACTACCTGGATGGACAGACTCATGGGTGGGTGAGCAGTGACTGAGTGGATGGATGGCTGCCTGCTCACTGCCATTTTTAAGTTATTTTGATGGCAACAGCAGTCACAAAGTGATCAGGTCAGATTCAAGGGTGTATCTTCAGCTGATTTCCATGAACTCCCCGGCCCAGAATTGACTTCAGCGTAAGTCCTCATACTTCAGTGAGTTTGAGGGACACTGATACTGTGTCCCCACGGTGTGGTAAGGCGTCCCGAGCACGCAGCGGCCCTGGGGCTTCCTGAAGGAGACGTGCCCCCTCGCACACGGCGGGACACAGCCCTCGCGCCCTCGTGATGAAGTCACTGCGGAGCCCCCTCACCCAGGGTCTGCACGTGGGTTCGCGGTCCGGCAGGTGAATGAGACAGTGGAGCCCGGCTCGGGTGGGGAACGTGCGCTGGCCCAGGGGCCCGCTGGCCTCCCTGCCGCACCCGGGCTGGGGACGGGCGTGGCTCTCGGGACCGACACTGGGCCCTTCCTTCGCCTTGCCGGTCACCCTGGCAGGCACGCAGGTTCTGGCTGTAGCTGTGCTACAAGCCGCGATGCTAAGACACCATCTATTCTCCTTGGAGCAAGAGGTCGTGAGGACTCTGATCATTTTCCCTGAGGAAATCGTCCTACACTTCAAACCAAAGACTCCCTGGCCTCTTCGGTGGCAACGCCACACAGTCCTGCACCCCGGGCTCAAGTGGAGGCTCAGAAGCGACAGTAGCCCCTGCCTGTCTCCTCCTCCTGGCCACAGGGGCGGGGGCGCCAGGGGGACAGAGAAGCCGGCCTCGCGGCTGCCCTCCCCACCCTGCGCTCAGCCCTCGGGCCTCACAGGCCTCCTGCCTGTACACGTCGGGGCCTCCCCGCCCTCCACAGTGCGCCCCTCCACAGTGCTCCCCTCCACAGTGCGCCCCTCCGCCCGCCGTGTCCGCACAGCGCCCCCTGCTTTCCCCGAGTTGGGGCCAGATGGGGTCACCCTATTGATATGTGTAGATGCCTGCAGACAGCAACACCCTCGCTGACCATTTTTGGGGGTGCGTCTCCAGGCATGAGCGGGCTGACCCTGCCCAGCGCCAGGCACCCCTGCCGAGGAAGACTTGCTGGGTCGGGGGTGCCCCAAAGCAGCGCTTCCAGGCACCGGGGAGGTGACACCCCCTAGCCGGTGGACCCGTCACCTCGCAAACACGCCGAGGCGCAGCTCTCGGCCAGGCGGCCCTGGGCCAGACAAGCCTCCTAGGGCAGTGACCGACCTCGGCTCGCTCTTTTCTTCTTCCTGACCAGCATGGAGCTGGTGGAGCTGAGCACTTGTGCTGGAAGAACTGAATGCCCTTTGTCGAGACCCCAAGAGCAGAGGCGGTGAGGCCCCCGGCCCTGGGCTCTGCTGAGACAACCCCACAGTGGCCAGTGAGCGCCCAGCGCCCAACCACCGCGTCCACCGGAGGGGACAGTGCACGAGGCCGCGGCCTGGCTCTGTGGACAGCTGCTTCCGGCCTGGCCGTCCAGCTGCCTCGGCCACTCCACCCCCAGCCCACCGCTGCCCTGGAGAGAGCTCGGCTTCGGAGAACGCGGCCATGTCACAGATCCCTCTGCCGGGCACACCCCCTTGCTACTTCAAAGCCTTGGGGTACCCCCACTCCCCTTTGACGGGAGGCAGCGCTCACTGTCACCGGCAGAATCCTTCCCTGCCTGTGGCTTGGCTCTCCGTCCCCCCCAGAATCCAATTTTAGCCTCCACAAACAGACGAGGGTGCTAAGTACTGAAATTTTAAAGCAACACTCAGGCCCCTGAATCCAAGTGAAGTCCAGAAAGAGGGGTGCAGGGAGCCTCCCTAGGCCACCTGACGAGCCAGGGCTGAGGGAGCCTCGGGCCCCATGAAGCTCCCGCCACGCTACTTGCTGCTCCCCCGCAGCCCCCGCAGCCCCCGCCGCCTCCTGCCCTCCTGTGACCGCAGCCCTGCTCCCGAGCCCAGAGCCCGCTTTGCTCTCCCCTCCCCAGCAAGCGTCCCCTCGCGGTGAGCTACGGACTCCTGCCCTCGCGCCCAAGCCCTTCTAGAGCCTCCCCTACGCCCCAGCAGACCGGTGCCCGTCTCTGCGCCCCCCAGCCTGGCCTGCACAGCCCGGCCGGCTCCGGCCCTGGTGACCAGAACTTCTTTGCAGACCGCGGGGCCTCCGGGCCGCCTGGCTCCTCGCAGACTCCACGCGGCCGAGCCTGCCTTGGGTCCAGACTGCTGGCCCACAAAGTGCAGGACAACGCCCGGCCTCACAGGACTGGGGGTTGAGAGAAGGAAGAATGTGAGAGCAGAAGGAAGGCATGCCCACCCCCTTTTAATCACCCCGAGAGGGGCCATGACCACTGCCTCCCCTTCTTCCTCTTCTGCCCCCTCTCCTCTGGGCACCCAGCTCCCCAAGTGGGGTCTTGGGCGACGCCCCAGCCCACCAGGGCAGCACCAGCTTGGGGCAGAGGCGTCAAGAAGGAGCCCTCCCAGTGGGAGAAGCCCCCCGAGTCAGCCACCCCGTCGCCGCACGGCCACGTCGCCCCTTGAGACCCGATCGATCTCTCCAGCAAAACCTCCTGCACCAGCAAAACTGCGGCCAACAGATTATGGGAGGATTAATCACCCACCCGCGCCGCCACGACATTCGGTACCCACCTCCTCTAAGCACAGTTAATCAGAGGACGGACACAGGCCCCCGCCCCCGCCGTGCCTTCAGACAACAGGCGGGTGCTGCCTTCTGGGGGGCCTTTCTGGAGCCCCCCCACTGGAGCGCCTGTTCCAGGCTGCTGTGCCCCACGCCCTCCCGCCCCTCCCTGCGGTCGTGCTGTCCTGCAGGCCTCGACCACGGGCACTCCCGAGTCCCTGGGGATCTGGGTGCCTGGGCAAACCAACACGCGAACCCCAAAGCACGCAAGTAGGGATGAAGGGTTCTGCAGGGGACCCAAGCCTGCACTCTGCCCCAACTTTCCTCGCCTAGTTGGATGCTGTTGCAGGCTGCTCGGCACTGGGCAAAGGCCGGGCCCCGAAAACTCAGCTGTGCTGTGAGTTGCACAGCTGTCTGCACAGGACAGAGCCAACTGAAGCACCTCAGGGGGAAGTGGGGGTCCCTGGGGACAGACAGAACCCCTTCTTCTGATGGGTGAAACGCCATACTTCAGCTTGGGCACCATTTCAAAAATGGGGGTGCAGGTCGAGAGAGCCAAGGAAGCAGTTGGCCCCAGGGGGCTCCTGCAGCTCGCTCTCCCCCCAGTGGAGGAGGCTCAGCTCACTCCAGGAGGGGTAGTGGGGTGCGGCCCTTGCCGTGCAGGCGAGCCCCCAGTAGGAGGGTCAGAGGTGCCCCATAAAAGGGGGTGAGTGGGGTGCCCGCACCACACGATGTGCCGGCGCTGCGTGAAGGAGGTCAGACCCGGACTCCAGAGATGGAGCAAAGGTCCTGAACTGGTCAGCGCGTGTGGACGCTGGAGGTGGTCACGGCGGCCGGGCAGGGCCGGGGGAGCCCCACGAGCGTGATAAAACACTGGGGTCCGTGCTTTCAACAGGTTCATGGTCGGTCGTGGGGCTCCGTTTCTCAATAAAGCTGTTTAAAAAGACACGAAGGGGCCTCCCGGGCGCAGGCGTGAAGCACCGCACTGTGAAGCATCAGCGGCTGCCGCCGGAGTCCCAGGCCCCGCCAGGGAGGCACCCACAGGCACGGCAGCCCTCTCCTGGCTCCCGTGGCTCCCCTCGGCAGGGGGTGTCAGTGGGTCTGCCTGTTCTGCTCCCCGCTCTGTGAATCCTCTCACCCGGGCATCTCCGGACTGCACCCTAGTTCTTGTATGCACAAACAAATACATCTTTTCACAGTTTTAAAAAGGAAACAAAAACAGGTGCGCCATCAGGTGAGGCCAGCCCGGCCGGCCACCCAGAGGGCCTTCCTCAAGCCTGTGCCAGGGATGCCCCCTCCGGGCAGTCGGGGCCACCCCCAGAACCCTGCATTAGGTTAGCAGTGCGACGGCAGTCCACGTCCCGTCACGTCAACACTCTGAGGACGGGCCTTTCTGGAAGCCCCGCCGGGAGCCCCGCTTATCCGGTCTGGTGCAGACGACGCTAAGCGAGCGCGGAGCCTGCCCTGCGGGATGAGCCATTTGGAGATGACGCGAACTTGCTTTTAGCGCAGCTTTTCACAGGTCGGTTGCTATGAGGCCCTTTATTAAAAAACGCCCATTTGCAGCTCAAAATCCAGCCCTGACCAAATCCCATTTTCGTATCTACTGCCTTTTCAGACATAATGGTCAGGCCGTGGTTTCGGTTTCTATAGGGAAGAATCACTCAGGGTTGTTCTCCATGAGCTCGCGCTTAGCGCTCCAAGAGTTCGAGGCTGCGACTGGCGGTGGGCTGGGGGTGGTGACCTGGGCTGCGCCCCTCAGCGCTCTGGCCCCGCAGAAGGATGGGGCTCCGCCCTCCCCAACTGGGCCCAGCAGCCTGTCTCAGGGGCGCCACCGCGCAGACCTGCTCTAATGAATGCACCGCTGCCCCAGCACGCGGTGGGTGGGGCGGCTCCGCCCGCGAGGCAAGCGCTGTCCTCTCCCGAGGGTCGCGGGACCTCTGCATTGCCCGACCTCTTCGGAGACCACAGGCCCGGAGACGGAGGCGGGGAGTCAGGCCGGAAGCCAGCTCTGCTGCGGCGCCCGAGGGTGTCCTGGCCGCGCGGGGCTGGGGCGGGCCGGCTTGGCGCATCACCTCCAAGAGGGTCAGACAGAGCCTGCTGCCCGGACCGCTGCGGTCAGAACCAGGGATGGGCCGGAGCTGTGCGCCCGGCCTGCACAGGAGCGGCCGCCCGCGGGCCCAGGCCCGGTTGTGATTGTTAACATCTGCCCAAGCTGCGGCCCTCGGGGTGTCCTTTCAGCGCTCAGTCCTGGGCAGCCACAGGCGGTCCCCATGGGGGACATACAGGCGTGTGCCTCTCCAAGCTTCCTCCTGGTCTTTCTCCCCACTTGCTGGGTCTGAATGCCCAAGCGCTCAGTGGGCAGACATTCTCTGGGCAGACCTACCGTGCTTCAGCCCTGGCAGGAACTCCTGCAGGCAGGAACAGGCAGCTGTGGGGTCACACCTCTCCGGAGGCCCCCACCAGTCTGGGTATAGATGATGGCGCTACGCAGCTCTGCAGGGAGGCTGAGGCCTTCTCTGCACTTGGGGAGAAGAGGAAGGGGCGGGTCTGAAAGATGTGACTGCCACAGGTGGGGAAAGACGCACCGGAAGAAGGGCAGGGGAGCCCAACCAAGGGCCCCGGAGCTCGGAAGAGAGGGAAGCACCAGGGGCAGAGATGTGGGGGTGAGGCCTACGCAGTGGATGCTGGCGGGCACCCCAGGGTAGGGCGATGGGGGGTCTCCTTTCTGGGGGACAACACGAGGACACGCCCGGAGTGTCCTTGTGCCCGTCACTGATGCACCTCTCTCACGGCTCCCAGGCGTGCCTTCTGCGGGGGGGTCCACCTGTGGACTCCCTCAGGGCCCTCAGACCCAGCTGTCTGCCGCCCAGCCGCCTCCCTGGCAGGGAGGCACTGGGACTTCAGGGTCTGGGGGCAGTAACTCACTCCTCAAAAAAATGCAGACTCCCCCCTGCCAACAACGTCCAAGTGGAGGTTGAAGGCCGATCTCAGGGCCCACAGGCCCCGGCCCAGGGCTCCGGGTGGGAGCCTGCTTCTGTAGCGTGAGTAGCCACGGCAATGCCGGAAACGGCTCTAAGAACAGCACTCGCCAGAGGCTCACTTGGTGGAGAGGTCTCTGGATGATAACGTGGGTGAAAATAGCTCCTTTCTCTGCCCAGACTCTCCAGCACACAGCAGCTAGCCGGGCAGAGCATGGGTGAGGACGCTCAGTCGTCTCTGAATTAGCTTCTTGACAGTACTGCCGGGAGCTCATGCACTTTTCAGTGAAGAGAAGCGTGGGGAGACCGCTGTGCTGGTGCGGACTGGTTCATCATTATGTTGACATCGCCTTGGCGGGATGAGGGCCGGCTGGGATGCCCTCTGGGGTTAATGCACATTTTGGAGAACTTGAGAATGCAGGCTGGGTGGGACAAAGACACGCTGGCCGTCCGGCCGTCCACCCCAACCCCGGCCCAGGCTGTCGCGGCCTGCTGAATTGCTGCTGGTCGTTGCGGAATTAAAAGCACGTCTGCTCTCTGATTAGCAGAGTTCAGCTTCTTTTGTGAAACTTCGCAGACAGTTCGCTCCACATTTATTCTCCAATCTCTCCTCTGAGAAGATGGTGTCAGGGCGGAATTGATCTGGCAGCTTGGTGTCGACTGATTTATTGATAGCAGCATGCGATAGTATACAAATTCGGCTTATCATTTTGATGTATTGGCCACACCTGGTGATAAGGTATGCATGCCTATAAAAATAAACTCGCAGCCGCTCCCACACGCCTTTCCCCCCTTTTTGGCTGCACAGCATCCCCGGGAAATGATTAATAAGATGTTTCATTTAAGTACCGAGCAATCTAGAAACTGAACCCCAGCCCAGCGGCCCGGATGCAGGAAGGCTTGAAATTAACAGGCAGCTATAGAAAGGGTAAGATTAATTTCATTTTCTTTTCTTATCTTATGCTCTCTTTTATGTCTTTCCCTCTGTAAAGGGGAGATTAATTAATCCAGGAACGATCTTTTTGTTGGCAATTTTACATTATGTTTGACTACTTAATAGAAATCTGAACTATGGCGGGGCATGTCAGGGAAGCCACGTCCCGGCGGAGGAGCGGGGAGAGGCGTTTCTGGGTGGTGGTGGGAGACTGCACAGCTGCTGTCAGAAGCCGGGCGCTGGGAGAGCGAAGCTAAGGCCAGCAGGTGCCCACTCGCCGGGCCTCTGCTGGACCTCCCTGACCCAGCCTGAGCCAGCCCTCCGCGGCCTCTCCTCGAGAAACCTTCTGGCCACACTTGACCAAGTTTTAGGGTGTTTTGGGATGGATCTGAAATTCAATTCCACTCAGTAAATATTTATCAAGCAGTGGCCATATGTTGGACTCGGTCTGGGCTGTGGAGGGAATATCAAAAAGGGGTGAGGCAGCGCCTTCCCCATCCATCTAATTGGGGAGCCAGAGCCACACACAATACAAGGCGATTATGGTAATAGCCGCATTTAAATACCACTCTCCTGTTTACCCACATTCCCAGGCTGCTCTCAGCATTGTCAAAGGAGGGGAGGGAGCAGGGCTGCAATGAGTCTCATTTTGCAAATGAGGGCTCAGAGCGCTGGAGCCAGCCTAGGCCCCCAGCCACAATGACAGCAGGACCAGCCTCCTCCCTCTAGCTCGCTCTGTGCTTCTCAGCGAATCAGCCTCCCTGATTAAGTGCCCAAGGAGGGGCACAGAGGGCCCAGTGCAGCTAGCGCTGTGAGAGCTGACCTCATTCTCCGGGTGACCCCCCCCAGCCGGGTGTGGAGAGGGGAGGCTGATGTCCGCCTTATCTTGGGCCTCCCCCCATTCACCTCCCTCCCCCTTGCCCGCCAGCTTCCCCCAAGGCCCTGGGGGCCTCCCTGCCTGGATGGGGCCCAGGAACGATGGCTGGTCCTGTGTGCTGGACACTGAGAAGTGGCGCTGGCTGCCATCCCCCCACCCCCCCCCCCGTCAGGCTTTAATTTGGGGACACTGTGTCCGCAGGCCACAGACATACCAGAGCCCGGCTCGGCCCAGAGCCTGGTGGGACATGGCAAAGGAGCTCGGTAGGGCCTGTGGGTGCCGGGCCTGGAGGAGCGGTGGGCTCCCACTTGCTCTCAGATGCCTGGCTCTTCTCGGCCCTGTCCCTCCTCCTGTCCCCCCAGTTCAAAGAGATGGTGAGGTCATCCTGCTCGGGCCCATTTAAGCACGCAGATCGATGGTAAAGAAGAAATCTGGGATTCTTCAAAACCCTTTGCAGCAGACAGCCCCAGGAGACCAATTGCAGACTAAAATATGACAAGATTCCTAATTAAATATAATTAAATAAGCATTAAGAGAGAGAGACGGATGCTCCTGTCCCCACATCACACCACCGCCTTCCCCGGGCAAGCCAGAGAGTCCACTGCCCGCTGGTGACCAGGGCAGCCGAGGATGGGGTTCCAGGTCGTGGGGAGGCAGCCCAAGGAGAAGAGCAGACCTTGGGGGTCCGGTCTGCCGCGGGGCACTGCGGCGGGGCGCACGCACAGCCTCCGCCCCCTGCGCCCTGTGGCCAGCGCGGCCCCCAGCACGTGCGCAGAGCGCTGGGTTGTGACATGCCACCGCCAAATGTTCCCGGCAGTAAAGGCGAAAACGCAAAGAATATATTTTAACAACGCAGTTTATGGAACCCGGTATGGCCATCATCCCAGCGTGCGGCTGTGAACTTCTCGCACTAACTAGCTCACGTTCTCTTCTGCGCTTGGCCTAAGAGTGAGCTCGGCGGGCGGCCAGGCTCACAGCCCCTCCCCGCTGGGACAGGCCACGCTGGGGACCCAGGGCCTTGGAGGATGTGGCCAATGCGCCAGACGGCCGGGTCCGAGAGACAGGTCAGAGTCCGGCCGAAGTCGCTTCGTGTTTCCCAACCGACAGAGGCGCTGCGCTGCACCCCGAGGACCGTGCACCCCACACCGTCACCTCCCATTCCCCTCAGAAAACCAATGTCCAAGCGGCTCAGCCAGAAAGAACAAGGACGGCCCCTGCCTGGGACATTTCTCTCCTAAGTCCCTTGCACAAGGGCAACCGGGCAGAGCAGTAGGGGAGTTTCTTTCTTTCTTAAAGATTTTTATTTATGCATATAAGAACTGGGGTGCAGGGGGGTGAGAGGATCCACCAGAGACAGAGTGGGGAGCAGACCAGACAGGTGGACTGAAGCACACTGCTGAAGGGAGCAGTGGGCCAGGCAGGAGAGGTCTGCTGCGCCATGTGGGTCCCCTGCCAGGTCTGCGGCAGGGATCGAACTCATGCTGCAGTGGCTGTGGATGCTTCATAGTGCATTGCTTAACCTGCTGCGCCACTGGGGAGGGCCCAGTAGGAGGTTCTTTAGTCTCAGAATAAAGCTACTGAAAAAAAAAAAAACGGTGACCCTCAAAGCCATTGGAGGGTCCCAAGATTAAAATTCAACGGCGGCCAAATTCTGTTATAAATGGCTTCCTTCCACCTGGGGTCTGGGGCAGGCGGGCAGATGCAGCCCCTCTCCTGGGCATATGCTGATGAGAACCCGCCGTACCCCATCACCCAGGGCCCTAAATCAGTGGCCATTCCTGGCTGACGTAAGAGTTACAACTGCCCGCAGCCCCTCTGTGGGCCGCTCTCAATTTTGTGGCTGTAGTCTTCCTAAGGCCTGTCCTTACCCAGCACACCAAATAAAAATAGCGCTATTGATCACAGGCATCAATAATAATGTCAGCCCTGAAGCTACTCGCGCGCATTTTTAATTGTTCTGTCCCTTTTCATATCCTTAAATATGACCAGAAAGTGCCAGGAGCCGCCACCTCTGGTGGGGAGGGAGGAAGTGGCCTCAGCCCTGTGCTGGGGTGGCAGAGTGGCCCCTGCACTGTGAATCATCCCAGGTCTCTTTCTGTGAAAAAAAAAGAAAAGAAAAACACTGGCTAATCCCATTTTGGGCTCAGGGTTATAACTTGTCAGGAAAGACCGCCCAATTATACCTAATTTCTCATTGTTTTCCCAGCGACTATGCTTCATTTGCTATAACAGGGAAAAGTAAAATGCCCAGCTGGTGGGCAATTTCCCCGTGATTAAAGCATCGGGCGGATCAGAAAGCTGACGTCCAATAAATTAATCAAGAAATAAAGAATGAACGCCGCGTTGGAGGTTTGCAAATCACACATGTGGGTCTCCAGATGTTTCGACTTAATTTTCACCACCATAAAAACTAAGAAAGAGAAAAGAGGGAGGAATTCTGCCGGCAGGGCGAACCCCCACAGCAGAGCAACGGCCCAGCAGCTTCCAGAATGTTCTTCCCACCTTCTGCTGACAGCCTCCCCAAGCTCGAAGCTGGATCTGTGCAAGTGTGCGCAACCTGGAGGAAAATGATCGGCCCTGGGATTCGACAAGAAAGCAGCAAAATCAAAATTAATAAATGCTTCATTAAGCGCTTGCCGAAGGCCGCAACGAGGTGCCGGGACACCACCGTCATGAAATCATCATTACATTTGAGGAAACAGCTCCAGAATTCCTCAGGACGCTCCTGGATGTGGGGGGGGGGCCGCAGGTAATTGTGACTTTGATGAATTACCCACCGCCAGATAATTTAAGAAGCAAAATCATTAAACTCCTTTCAAATATTTTTACTGCAAATAAATTATAGTTAAAGTAAAGCGTGGGTGTGTTTTAATTTGCTTGAGCTGATGGGGAGCGAGGCCTCAAATGAAACCCGGCTCGGGGCTCATAAAAGGCTTTACCGGGGCTTTCAGTTCACGTCCCCCAGTGTCCCCTGGGTGTGGGGTCCGACCTCCACCCCCCACACCTGTGAGGCTCAGGTAGCCATGCACCTGCCAGGCCCGGCTGTGTCTGAGAAAGGCCAGCGCCATTTGCTGCGGTCCCTGGGCCGCTCCCATCCTGCTTCCAAGCCAGCGCCACCCCATCCACACACACACCCCCACTCCCCCCCAACCCAGCGCTGTCTCCGCCCGCCCACCATGCCACAGCGGGTGCGGGCTGGTCCCTATGTGCCCACGCAGGTGCGACACGGCTGAGCCGATCAGACATCTGGTTTGTGGGCACAGTTCAGGGGCGCCCAGGAGGCAGCCCCACGTCCTAGGGTCTTGGTGGCCCCGGCTGAGGCGCCCAAGGAAAAAGAGGCTCCCGAGTGGCGACGGCTCGGGAACTCACATCCCGATGTCTTGCGTGTGGCCAGGGGCCCTCGGGCTTTCCCCTGCCTGGTGGGCAGAAAGGGCCACGCGGGGTGGCCGTGGCGGAGCTCCATGAACGTCCACCAGGGCGGTTGGCCTCCCAGAGCCACGTGGCCCTGTTCGTGGGCACTGCCACTAACTGGGGCGAGGACCACTCCCAGCACAGGGTCAAGGCAGAGCCGCTGGGCCCCCGGCAGCGGCCGCTCGCCTGCTGTGCGGAGCCTGCAGACCCCAGCGGCCGTCTTGGGTCTCCCTCGGGCAGGGCTGAACTCAGAAGGCAGGGAAACCGCAGGGGAGCCTCGCAGGCGAGACCCGGGTCTCCAGACTGGGGGAGCCACAAGGCAGCGAGGGGTCTCCCCGGCTGCAGAACACCCACCTTTTTGGGGCAGCCCTTGCTGTATTTTTGGTGGAGCCAGGCCCCAAATGAGGCCGTGAATGACCAACTTTCAAGGAGAAAGCGCTCTCCCCGCGGAGCCACACATTAAGGGCCAGGCCGCCCTGCACCCTGAGGGCCCCTGCCCCCTGAGGGCCCCCCCACCTGGCATCTTCCCGCCGACCCCCCAGCAGAGCTCTGCTTCCACTAGATTTCCTCTTTCAAGAGAGCTGATGCTGTCTGCGGCCCGTTTTAGATTATTCTTTCAAATAAAATAACATCAGAAGAGATTAATCATAGCCTGAAATTGAAAGGGATGAAGCCACGTCCCATTGCGACCTTATAATTCCCATTGTGAGGCGTCCCCGCCTCCCGCCCTGTGCTGGTGCTGCTTCACAGTGGCCTCGGCGCTGAAGCCCACTCCCTGCCCTGACGCTGACAGCTTCTCAGATTTATGAATTAAGTGGCGACCTCATAAGTATTAGTTTGGAGCCTCACAATGGAAACAGCGATAATAAATACGGCTCATCAGCGACCACGCCATCAGATGTAATTTGGGGGCCGGTGGCGGAGCCGCTTCTGCCGGCAAAGGTATGAGATTAGCACTCTGGAAACCGGTGACTAATTCCCGCGTTCCTCTGCAGAGCGCAGATATTAACTCTATTTTCCAGGAGATGAAACTGACACAGAGAGGTTAGCTGAGGCTTGCCCGCTCTGCCAGGAGCCCATCCTGGGGTGCAAATTAGAGCCCCCAATGTCGTGGGCACCAAACGAGAGATAAAACCTTCATCCACATGATGAATTACAGTTTGGCAAATCCCTGCATCAGTGTTCAGGCAATGAGACCACCGATTGGAATGAAAATCAGGATGGAGAAGCAGGCGGGTTGGGGGGGCCGTGAGGCGGGGGAGGAGAGGCCAGGGCGCACCCGCAGACAGGAGGACCCACTGGGGCCCGGGCTGCCAGCCAGGGGGTCCCCAATTCCAGACCCCTTCCTAGTGAGAGGAGGATGCGAGACCCTCTTGGGAAGCGGCACCCACTGGGCCAGTTCCAGGGCTCGCAGCTCAGCTGTGAGACACCCCAAAAGACCCAAGACTGATGATTCTTAATCGCAAGGCGCAGATTCTGAAAAATGACCCCTTGCTCGCTTTCATAACTTTTCAGGAAACGCTGCACAATTATCCTTTCTCTTCCCTCGCTTAAAAGTTGAGCTGAAATTAATTTTTTTTAAACGAGCCGGTTATAGAAGGAAGCCATAACGCCTTGTCACGGGTAATTCCTTCTTGATTAAAGACGGAGGCTGTTGATAAAACTGATGCTTGCCAAGTGCATAACGGATGAAGACCTGTGTCTGGGGCTCGGGTATGACTGGGCTGTACTCCCTGCAAGGAGGGAATGAACCTTTTGGGGGACGGGTTTTCTTATAAGCAGAGCAATGCAAATAGAAGGGGATACCTGGGGGGGGGGGCAGTGGCTCCAAGAAAAGGCCCGGGAGACCTGGTGGGTTTTTCCCACCCAGAATTAATTCACCCTGAATTAATTCCCACCCAGAATTAATTTCCTGTAGTAGCCCCTCGGCTTTATTTTGAGGCTCTCCCATGCGCCCCAGTAGCAACCCTAGCACCCCTCAATTTTCTCAAAGTTATGCGCAGACCAGGCGGGGGGATCCTGAGGGGTTATCTTCACCCAGAGGGTGGCGTCCTTCAAATTCACACAGAATGCCACCGGGGCTGGTGTCGGCATGAATACAGCCAGCTTTGAGACCCTCGATTCCCAAGTAGATAAGCCAGCACACTATTGATTGATTGCTTAAGCCAGCGGGGCATTTATCACCTGTCCCAGAAAAGCAGCCCCAGAACAAGCAATGAGAACCCCCAAAACAAAAAGGGGAGTGGGCAGGACTCTGGAGGGGACTTGCCCGTGCCACGGCCACGCCGCCGCCAGAAAGGCCTGCGTCCCAGGCACCTGCGAACGCGCCGTGTTCCAGAGCCCCGGCCTTAAAACTATGAACCTGTCTGCACAGCCATAAAATAAATCTTAAATAAGAAGCAACTTAGATGGAAATAACTGCGAACAACGAGGACGCGTGTGAACCCAGTCCAGCGCATCTGGTCAATGAGAAAGCAGGGACGGTCAGACTCCTGGGGAGGGGGAGAGGGTCCAAGGACAGGAGCGACCTGGCTGCTTGGTCTCCTGCAATGGACACTCCAGGAAGAATCACCACTGCAAGAAAACAAAATACATCGACCACTGCAAAATCCACGAGGTCTGGATGATTCCCAAATTTGTGAAAAAGACACTGCTCCTGAGCCTCCCTGGGAGCGCAAGGGGTTAAGCACCTCACTGCGAAGCATCCACAGCCACTGCAGCGCAAGTTCGATCCCGGCCAGGAAGGGGACCCACAGGGCGCAGCAGACCTCTCCTGCCTCCCCGCTGCTCCCCTCTGCAGTGTATTTCGGTTGATCTGCCTGTTCTGCTCCCCACCTGTCTCTGGTGAATCCATTTGCCTCCCGTGCCTCTGGCCTGTACCCCAACTCTTGTATGCATAAATAAATCTTTTTTAAAAATATCCCAGGGGTTTCCCTGGTGGCACGAGGGGTTAAGCACCTCACTGTGAAGCATCCGCAGCCACTGCAGGGTGGGTTCACTCCCTGGTGACCCACAGGGCGCAGCAGGCCTCTCCTGCCTCCCCGCTGCTCCCCTCAGCAGTGCATTTCAGTGGATCCGCCCGTTCTGCTCCCCACTCTGTCTCTGGTGAATCCTCTCACCTCCTGCACCTTTGGCCTGTACAGCTCTTGTGTGCATAAATAAATAAATCTTAAAAAAAAAAAAAAAGGAAAAGATAAAAAAATCCCAGGGGCCTCCCTGGGAGCGCAGGGGGTTAAGCACCTCACTGCGAAGCATCCACAGCCACTGCAGCGCAAGTTCGATCCCCGGCCAGGGAGGGGACCCACATGGCGCAGCAGACCTCTCCCGTCTCCCCACTGCCCACCTCAGCAGTGTGTTTCAGTCGATCCACTTGTTCTGCTCCCCACTTGGTCTCTGGTGAGTCTTCTCCCCCACACCTCTGGCCTGTATCTCAGTTCTTGTATGCATAAATAAGTAAATCTTTTTTTAAAAAAAAGAAAGTAAAGAAAATCTGTTGCAGGCAGGATGAGACCGCAGTGTGGGCCTGCAGGCCTTGGCTATGCAGGGCGTGGCCACTCAGGGCGCGTAACGGCAGCTACCACAGAGGCTTGCACGCTCTGTCCCTGGACCCCCTAAACATTCACCGGCAGGGCCTCATCTAGCTTCACGCGCAACTACACCATCTGCTCCGGCAGTTTCTGTGTCCACGCGGGGGCTGCTGTACCTCCTTATTCAACCACACACCAGCTAGATGTTGCTGGAAGGCGTCTGTAGATGGGTTAGCCTCTACAGCCAGGAGACTTTCGGTAAAGGAAATGATCCTCAGCCATTTTGGGGGTCACATCCAAGCGCTGAAAGGCACAGCTGAGGTTCCCCTGAGGAAGAGTCCGCCTGTGGGGACTCCCCTCCTGGGGAGTGCACGGCTGCCCTGTGATCGCAGACTTTGCAGCTGCACCCCGAAACCATGAGCCAGTTCCTCGGGACACATCTCTTAGACAGATCTCCGCCGGGTTCTGTTTCTCTGGCATAAGACGAACAGATGCACCAACTAAACAGGGAAACCGAGGTAGGGCCAGGTGTCTAGAGCTTGCCCAAGGTCGCAGCTAGTGTAAGCTGGAGTTGGGGCTCCGACCCAGGCAGACGGGCACCAGGCGGACACCTGGAACCCCACAGGCCTTGGTGCCGGCAACGAAACCCTCCTTCCCCCGTGCTCCAAGGCCAAGGACAGGCCATGGGAGCTGGGGACGAGAAAGGGGTCACGGCCACACCTGTGAGCTTCTGCTAGAGCCAAAGAGGAGCAGAAATCCCTGCTGCAGTTGGATATGGGCTGAGTTGGGTCAAGGGTGGCAGCCAATAAGATTAATAAGGCATAACTGGAGTTTTTATTCCCCCTGTCGTGATGGATGAGGCCTTTGAAGCCACCAGCGGAGGCCTCGCCCTGGGCATCTGAGAAAGATTTGTGGACACATTTATATGAAGGATCTCCTTTCTGCTCCCACGAGTGTTTAAGTTGACTGGCTTCAAACCAGGATCAAAGAACAGGCTGGAGATATTGTTTCACAGATTTGTATAAATCAGCCAGACAAACCGCGGCCTCGACAACTGATGTTTGTCCAGCTGGAGGTAACTTGTTAAGAAACATGTCAGCAGCTGCAAAGATCCGAGTGCCTCCTTGGGAAAGAAACTTCAAGAAGAATTGATCACTTGCTGCCTGACTCTACCTTAACTATTGCTGAAGCCATAATTGAGAAGGCCCCGAGGCCCACTCTCCAGGTATCCTTCAACCTTTCAGAACGGAGTCGAGTGATCATTTTTAACACTAACGCCTTATATGCTTGTCGAGTTTCCAAATGGTCCCAGACAGTGTCTTCCTTCAACTTCATAAGTGAGTGAGGGCAGCAAAGGTTCTGCCATCTTGCGGGTGAGAAATGGAGGCTCGGAGATGTCCAGGGCCTTGCCCAGGGTCAACCAGGCACATGCCGAGGAGAGCGAGGCCAACCGGGGTCTGACCCAGCCTCTCTCCATCTCTAACTGCAGACTTCTTTCTGTTCTCGTGTTGACAGTGCTGGCTGAGTGTTTTCCCTATGTGCACACACACACCCCCCCACGACTTGCGAATCACACAGAAACAAAACAGTTCACTTCTCACCTGTGTGCATGTGGCACTGCCTCCCCTGCCTCCCCTCCTGCAAAGGTGGACCTCAGACCTATGAGAGTTACTAACCCTAACCCTTCATTGCACATAACACAAGCCAGGTGCTTTTCACAAATTAGTTCTCCGGTCCCCTAGAGTATGGCTCTCCACTGCACAGATGGGGAAGCTGACCCTGAGAGTCTATGATGTCACGTCTCTCTTTAAGGTCACCCAGGCAGCAGGAGCGCGAATGCTGGTTCCAAAGCTGTTGTCCCCAAATCATACCTTCAGCTATCACCGCTTCATCTACCACCTGTACCTGCTTGAATTATTAACTTAGTATTTAAAGGACAAACTTGCACTTTTAAAAAGCTACTAAAAAGCCAGCATCAGGTATAGAGAATTGGGAAAAAGTCTCATTCACATTCTTTTTTTTTTTTAAGATTTATTTATCACACAAGAGCTGGGGTACAGACCAGAGCCGCGGGAGGTGAGAGGATCCACCAGAGACAGAGTGGGGAGCAGAACGGGCGGATCCACTGAAACACACCGCTGAGGGGAGCAGCGGGGAGGCAGGAGAGGTCTGCTGCGCCCTGTGAGTCCCCTCCCTGGCTGGGGATCGAACTCGTGCTGCTGTGCCACGGATGCTTCACAGTGCGGCTCTCAACCTGCTGCGCCCCCAGGGAGGCCCTCATTCCCATTCTTACCAACCATTATAGTAACAACAGCCCCAGTTGTGGAATCTGAACTTCCACAACTTTTCTTTTGTCCAGGAGAGCACAGAGGTTTGCAGACAACAACTAACCTGGCAGGTAAGGAAAGACAGGTGCTCCAGGTGCTCCACGAGAATAGAGGGCTGAGCACTGTTCACCTGGGGTAGATGCCGCTGGGCACGGTAGACAAAACCCAGCTAAAACATGTACCTGCCAGCAGCTGAGTGAGTGCTGGTGTGGTCATATAGGACTCTGGGGCCACAGACACAGGAGAAATCATTCTCGCCACAAACTTGTGTTCACGGCTAAAGCAGGTGCTCACGAAAAAATCAGACAAGTGCAACTCCTGAGAACCCACATAAGCCAGGAGGAGGGATCAGTGGCCACAGCAGAAGTCTATGCCACCATTCTACTCGTTCATGTCCCTAAAACTTCTACGGGAAGGGTCATAGGACCTGGCACTTTGGGGGCAGGTATGAAGGAAACAAAAGAGGACCTTGAAGCTGGTGGAGCATGAGAGCAACTATAGTGTAAGGTGAGTGGAAACGTGATCAGGCTCTTCCGCCCTCCCCCATCGGTGTCGATGACGACATCTGCAGCCCTGCACGCACGCACGCCTAAGGGGGCATGTGCAGGTGAGTGCGCCTGGGCTGTGCACACACAGGTTGTATGAGGGCGGCGATGCGAGGATGCCAGGAGAGGCGGGGAGGGCAGGAAGAGAGCAGAAGAAGCAGAGAGCCCAACAAGTGAAGATGCGCCGGGGCCTAGGAGCCTGCCAGCCTCCTGGCCCCTGGACCTCTGCCTGCTGCGGACCTGGTCGCCGCTGATGTAAAGAGCAATAAAAGCCTGAAAAAGCCACTGCGGGCCCCAGGCCTCCCCCTTCGCCCGCCTGCTCGGGCCACTGAGCACCTGCTCGATGCCTCCCTGCCATGGTATAGAGCAGCCATAAGACCTGAGCTTCATGGAGCTTCTACTTAGATTGACTCGACAGCCCATACAAGAGGTGTAACAGAAGCAAAGGTCCCATTTCCGGACCGAAAAATCATGTGCCTCGGTCTCTTGTTCTACACAGATACCTTATTTTCTTCCATCAAAAACTGCGAGGCATTCAAAGAAGCGAGAAAAGGCAACCCATTGTTAAGAGGCAAAAGAATCAACAGAATCAGACTCAGAGGCTGAAATTATCAGACAGGAATTTAACGTGATGATGATGAACTTGTTAAAGGTGCCGGTAGAAATGAAGAGACCTTGAGCGATTCACGAGTCGCTTCAGGCAAGGATTAGAAAGTCTAAGAAAACACCTGATGAAAATGCTAGAACTAAAAACCATAGTAAAAAGAATGATTCTGGTGTGAATTTAACACAAACTTGAAACATGTCGCCAGAAAATATTCTAACTAAAACTCAGAGAGGAAAGCATGGGGCCTCCCTGGTGGTGCAAGCAGTTGAGCGCCACATGTGGGGCTTCCCAGCCATGTGGGCCCCAGGGCACAGCTGCTCCCCGCTGCTCCCCTCAGCAGTGTGCTTCAGTCCACCTGCCTGTTCTGCTCCCCGCTCTGTCTCTGGTGAGTCCTCTCACCCCCTGTGCTTCTGCCCTCTGACCCAGCTCTTGTGTGCACAAATAAATAAAATCCCCCCAAAAAAAAAACTCAGAGAGGAAAGCAATTTTTTAAATAAAACAACAGAAGAGCAGCACACCCACGACACGAACGAATGGTCCAACAGATGTGTAATTGGGCTCCCAGGACAAGAAAAAAGAACAAGTTCCCTTGTGTGTCCTTTTTTGAGTCCACAGTTCTCTCACTCGGGGATACAGCTCACGTTGGAATCAAAAAGAGGGAGCAGGAGACGGAGCGGGAGAGGGAAAGAGAGCGATGAGGAGCTAAACCTGCACCCCAAGAGACAGAAAGTTGTGGGGAATCAGCCCCAAGGTCAAGGACCCCGCGGAGGTCTGCACCCGCCGCCAGCGCACATGGGTGAGCAAGCAGAGTCAGCGGGAGACGGGGCTCGCTGCGGTCAAGGTGGTAGTCAGTGGGCTGGCAGGCCCCGCCCTGCCTCCTCCTCCTGGCCCGGCCCAGCCCTCCGGCCAAGCCCAAGGCTGGCGGCTTGACACACACATTCTCAGGCGCTCAGAACTGTCCCTGGAGACTGTAGGGGAAATGCAGGTGACCAGCCTTTCCGCCCTCCCGCGTAGCATCCTCTATAGACCCTGCGGTCCCGCACACCCGCCTGATGGCGGCACCTGGAGGGGCTGTGGGTGTGCACGGGTGGGCGCACCTGTGCCGAGAGGCGGCATAGACGACTGGCACCACGGGGACGCCAGCAGCAGAAGCAAGCAGCAGCCCAGAGGCCGCGAAGATATGCCGGGGGGCTAGGAGCCTGCCAGCCTCCTGGCCCCCAGACCAAAAGCCCCCCCATCCCGCCACCACCTGCCGTTACCTGGTCACCTCTGATGCAGGAAGATCAATAAAAGCCACCAAGGGCTCCCAGACCCCGCCTTTCCCACCTGCCCGGGTCATGGAGAACCTGCCCCCAGCCTCCTGCCCTGACAAGACTGTGATCCAAATGTGCGTTTTAACGACTATCCTCCTCCCCCCCCCCCCCCCCCCCCCCCCCCCCCCCCCCCCCCCCCCCCCCCCCCCCCCGCCNCCCCCCCCCCCCCCCCCCCCCCCCCCGCAGCCTCCCCCGTGGTGCTCTGTCCTGAGGAGCCCAGCCCAGGGGCAGTAGCAGAAGGGGGCGCCTGGCCGGGCCCACGTGCAGCCGAGCTCACCGCAGGGGCAGGGCCATCGGCCCATTTCCTCACATCCCTTGGGCGTTTCGGTGGGGCACAGAGTGGACTGCACTACACACCCCCAATACGTCTCCCCACCTGAGACGCGGCTGCACCGTGGACAGAGGTGCCAAGGAGAGCCGCCCAGTGCCAAGGAAATCCTGCAGGTTCGAGGGACCAGCCGGGGTCAGTGAAAGCCCAAAGAGGCCACCGACTCCCCTGTGACCAGGCCTGAGGTCGGTCAGGGCCGGGTGGCCGCCTTCCGCTGCAGCCTGCAGGCCACAGCACCTGAGCTGTGAGGAGCAGGCCGGAGACAGAGGCGTGGGAGGAAAGGGCTGTCCACAGCTCAGGCCCCACGGCCGCCACCCACGTGCCCTGGCCGGCCCCTCCAGCAGCGACTTTGAGGAGGGCAGGACTACCGGGGAGTAGAGTCTCTGTGGCCACCCTTGACTTTGGGGCTGTCTGGTGTGAGTTTCTTTGTTTGCTAAAACAAATGGAATATTTCTTAATTTCCTGGAGCTCTGGGCAATGGGCAAAAAACAAAATCACAGCAACAACCAGCCTGCAACTCACCATCTCTGTACCTTGCGCAAATGAAACAGAAAAGGGAATGAAGACCCACGGCTGGGAAGTGTGGGCAGCGGCCACTGCAGCACGAGTTCGATCCCCGGCCAGGAAGGGGCCCACAGGGCGCAGCAGACCTCTCCTGCCTCCCGCTGCTCCCCTCAGCAGTGTGTTTCCGTGGATCCCCCTGTTCTGCTCCCCGCTCTGTCTCTGGTGATGCCTCTCACCCCCTGCACCTCTGGCCCGTACCCCAATTCTTGTGTGCAAAAATACATAAATCTTAAAAAAAAACCCCAAAACATTACCCAGGCCCGGCACAGCTCCCGGCCAGCGCCTCCCAGAAGGTCTCCACAGCCCGGCCCGCCAGCCGCCAGAGCCAGACCAGAGCTTCCAGCAGCTGGCCCCAAGGCCCCATCCCTGAGCCTGGCAGGAAGACCCTGGGGGTGGGGGCAAACCTTGTTAACCTTTCTGGTAACCCTTTCTCTTGGGGCATTTTGCCCCGTCACTCCCTTACCTCCAAGTCCTATTTATCTTGGCTTTGAAGAATTGGGACATTTTGCAGCACAGTCTATAAATCCTTTTTTCCAGGCCAAATTTAACAGGTATCTGTCCAGAGCTGTTTAAAAGGATCGACCCCAGCTAAGCACATAAATAACACCCCTCGGCTTTTATCGTGTAAATGCACCAGCACGCCAGACACACGGAGGCTTCTAAACACAGGTTCTCATTGTTATCTCATTAAGTCCATTAAATATGTAGGAAAGAAAATGCCTTCACATCTTGGGTCTGGTTTAAACTATCAGGGAACAGATTAGAGTTAATTAATGCCGTGAACTCTGAAACCTCGGGCCGGGCGGCTTCCCCGGAATCCGCACCTGTCACAGCAGCAAGGTCCGCAGGCCGAGGGGACCTGCCGCCCCAACTCTCCCCACCCCCAGCGCTGTAGCCCTGAGTATCCCATCTGAAGGCCCCAAATCGGGAGCGCCCCCACCCCTGAGACAGAGTCGATAGACTACAAGCGAAAACTCCACAGGCCTCTGTCGGAGCTCCAGAAATCGCCAGGGGTTCCAGACCACAAGGTGAGATGCTAAGTTGCTTCTGGCAAGTTGGAGAGAGCTTATCAATTATTCATGCAACTGGATAAACAGGGATTTTATCTTGTAGCATGAATCAAGAGATAAAAATTCCATTTCAAGAGGGAGGGTGGAGAGAAACCCTGAATGTTAATTGTAAACTGAGAGAAAAAAAAAAGAAGCGAAAAGGCAGGAAACCGAAGTCAGGTCTTCTGTGAGCTGGGCCCCAGTGTTGCCCGGCACCCCAGCACCCCCTGCTGCACCCTCTGCTGCACCCCAGCACCCCCCGCTGCTCCAGGGCAAAGGGCCAAACCTCGCCTATGGACAGAACCAGCCCTAAGAGCCTCCCTGGCAGCTGGTGGGGTGCCCTCTGTGTGGGTTTTCAGCCCCCGAACACCACCGCCATCGAGGTATTCCTATTTAAAACCAACCTGCTGCTCCCAGACTTAAATGGCAAGCAGAGAGACGCTTACAAGCAGCGGTCTAACCAGGTGAGACGCTCGGCGCCCATGGAGGGGCAGATGGGCCACGAGCCGGCACGACCCCTTCCGCCTGCGAGGCCCGCACATGCCAGCTCCCGGAACGGGTAAATGAGCCCCAACGACAGCTTTGGGGAGCTCGTGGTTTAGTCAGGCGCTCACTTTATTAAATTTGACCTCAGAGTAGAAAACATACATGTCAATGAGAGCCCCCCTCGCCCCCCCAGCCCGCAGGCCTGGTCCTCGGGAGCAGACGCCTTCATTCTACGGAACAAAACAGAAAATCGGAGCGCCACGAATTTTAAAATAGGAGAGAAACGGCTGCCAAGCTTTGGAAACCCTTGCTCAGGAGTGAAGTGGATTTTATAAGGGAAGGATAACAATAAACATTGTTCAGAAAACATCAGGAAGTAGATTTTATAAGGGGAGGATAACAATAAACATTGTTTAGGAAACATCAACACAGCCCAAGTCCCACGTCAGTCAGGGCTGGCTGCTGTTTGGGGGGGGGGGGATTGGGGGCCCACTGGCTGCTGTTTCTCTGGGGGGGTTGGGGGGCCGGTGAGCTGGGAAGCTCTGCCCCTGCCTGGCGGGTCTCCAGCCCTTGGGCCCAGGCAAGGAGTCGGGATTCTGAGCCGGCTGAGCCCCAGCTCCACCTCGGCAACCCTCCCCCTCGCCATGCCTCTGTCTCCCCATATGCAGGAAGCGGGTCCTTGACTCATCTTACTTTCGCCCTCAGTGCAGGAAGTTCATGGGGTGCAGATCACCTGGGTCTGTGCACCCTTGTTTGTTTCCAATGCCTCCCTTTCCGCTGTCTCAGGCGGGCCTCCTCTGTTGCTCAGGGGCCTCCCCCAAACACCGCTGGGGGAACTGCCCCCAGACCAGACATGAAGTGGCCATGAGTGGGGGCTGCGTCCGGAGCTTCAGGGCGGCCCCCTGTTCCTGCCTCTGTGCGGGACACCTTCCCTCTCCTGGTGTCGGGGTGCATCTCCTGGATCACTCCAGCGGCTCCGAGGGCGCCAGGACCAGTCGATACCTGGGGGGCCACCACCTCCCTCCCCTGGGGGGCCACCACCTCCCTCCCCCGAGCAGCGCAGGGGTGCGGCTAAGACGACTGCATTGGCTGAGGCGGGTCCCTGCCCCTCCTCCATCCCCTGCCGCGAGCACTGACCCGCGTACAACCCCACCTGCCCACGCACCCCAAATGCGCCCACCGAACCCCATGCCGGGCACCCCGAGGCCGCCAGCAGCCCGGCGGGCGGTGGGTGACTACACGGTGGGTGGCTGGATGGACGCCAGAGGAATGTGGCTGCAGGGGCAGAAGGGGGGTCTCCACCCGAGGGGGTGTGCACTGCACAGCCCGTTCCTGCTGGGGCCTGCTAGGGCCCTGCCGCGCCGAGCCTCCTTTCAACTCGCCAGGCCCGTCTCACACCAGCTCCCACCTTGGACTTGCTCTCCCGGCCTCAGGCTGAGCCCGGCCCTGCGCCGAAGCCAGGGATGCTGCTGCTCGCCTTACAGGGCCCGCGTTTTAGAGCAGGACCCGGGCGCTGAGAGTGGGCGCCTCCCCGCTGGAGCCCCACCTCCCCCGCCGGGCTCAGGCCCGTCTTGCCAGGCCAGCGGGGGCTACGAGGTGCGCGAGGTGCGCGGGGCTGCGAGGCGCTGTGCGTGGCTCCTGCAGCGCCGGCCGCGCCCACGCACGACGGCTGGTCCGACGAAGCGGGCATTGCACGGACGGCAACAGGGCGAGCCCCTGGCAGGAAGCGGGGGGCAGCGCGCTCCGCGGCTGCTCGGTCAGAGCCGGGTGGGGGGCGCGGCCGGGCGTTCACGCTCTGCGGGCAGCGTTGGCCCCCCGAGGCGCAGCCTGTTCGGGTCTGCCCCTCACCCCAGAGCAGCCCCCGCACCTTCCCACCAGGGAAGCTGCTAGATGTTTGTTTGGTTATTAGATAACCAGGCCCGGGCGGGCACCGTCTCTTTGATCAGACAGCCCTGATAACAAGCAGAGGAAGTAGACCATTTTATAGCAGGATTTCGGGGCGATCTTATCCGCCGTGGTGTTTTTAACAGGGGAAGGGGTGCAGAGATAGGTGTGCAGGAGGGCGGGAGGGCGGATGCTCTGGGTGGCCGCGAGGCTGTCCTATGATGCCCCAACACACACTTTGATCTGGAGGGCTGCGAGTCACAGACCATGCAAGACAGGCCCCCCCACACCCACAGGGCAGGCGCTGCCCTCTGCGGCCCTGACCTCCAGGCAGGTTGTTAACCCCCAGCTAACAACCCGGAAAGACCAGTCCGGAGCCATAATGGACGGAGCCCATGGACAGTGCCCCAGAGAGAAGTTGCTTCTCTTCCCGACACCCCCGCAGTTGCCGCTGCTGGGAACGCTCGGGAGGACGGTTGGGGGCGGGGGCTGTGGACGCCCTGCTCCCCGGCAGGGCGGTCAGGACAGCGAGACTTCTCCCTCTGGTTGGAGAAAGGGCCGTTTGCGGCCGCGGACAGGTCCAGCTTTAGCACCTCGGCGTGAGCCGCTGCGACGTGGTGCTCGTCCAAACCCTTGTTCTCTTTCGCTTTATGTGCATTTTGCTGCCGCACAAGCACAGGGCTCTGAGCCGGCAGCTCTGCGCCCAGCACGTCTACTTTCTCACCTGTACACCCAGGAGCTCGGCCCCCAACGCCCCGCCAGCGTGTGCCCGCTCCCGAGTTAACCCCACCCCCCCCAGAAGTGTGACGGTGGGGCGGCTGGACCGCCTGGAACTCTGGGGCTCAACCCGGCTCCAGCTGACTAAGGGGGACTTCCAGCCCCCCAAGCCTCTCCTAAGATGGCTGCTGTCACGGTGGGGGGGCCGCTTCGGATCGGGCCTGAGACCGGGCCTGCAGAGAGGGCATCGGTGGAGACCTGGGTCCCGATGTCTGCGAACCCGCCAGGCCTGACCCCGCCCCTCTCTGCGCCCACCCCAGTTCCCTTTATTTATTTATAAAACAGCCAGCGTGAAGCCCGCGCCATCCCACAGGCTGTTCCCTCCTCTGCTTGCAGGGCAGCAACTCCTACGGACGGACCGTAGCCCCATCAAGGCCCGGCTGCACCCCTGAAGGTCAGCCCTGAAGGCCCTGCCCGCCACGCACCCGACTTTCTGAGCCAGCTGCGGATCTCCAGACGACCACGCACAGGGAGCTGGGTCACCCTCGCCTGAGTCAGCCGCTGCGGGAGCGGGTCCGGGGCCCCAGCAAGGCCCCTTCAGCTCGGGTTCCACGCACGCCCAGAGAGCAGAAACAAACGTCCTTGCTGGGGAGTCACGTCCGTGCGTGTCCACCCGAGCCTCCCTGCACTGCTGCGTCCTCTCCCTCCGAGGGCAGCAAGCCACGCTGGCCGGGTCCTTGGGGTGGTCGCGGTGAGGCTTGTGCTCGGGGGTCCTTGGTGAAATGCTGCCTCTGGCCCCGCGTGCGGGCAGATGGAGGGGCGAGGCCTGCGGAGGGCGGCTGACCGCTCGGATGTGGCCAGCCGGAGCCCAAGCCCTTCCCTCCCCAGAGGCCAGGCTCGAGCCTCTACAGTCTCTTTTCCTCCCTTCTTACTTCCTTTGTGCCCCCCTGGCACCCCCTTTCTCTCACGCTGCCTTTTTCCGGGAACTGTCCTTGCCTGGTGCCCTCTCCGTCTCTTTGCCCTTCTCTCGGCTCTGCTCACAGCAGGGTGACCAGACGGCACAGGCGACTCTGGCCCCTGCCCCTCCGGTGGCCACGCGGGTGAAACCTCCCAGTTGGATGTCCAGTCCCGGGGACACTCCCACCCACCAGCGAGCCGGAGGGGCGCAGGCCCTCCGGAAGCCCCGGCCTCTCTTCGGGGCTGGCTGGCCCTGGGAGCTCCCCGGAGGCCTGGGCCTGGGGTGGGGTGGACGGCCAGCTGGGGGCGTCCTGTCTGTCCTCCTGGGCCTCCCCTCTGAACTCCCATTCTAGAGAGGATGTGCGGTGGGGGCAGGAGGACCCCCATCCTGCGCAGGCCATGCCCTTTGGAGGGGTGCTCCCTGGGAAGAGCCACTGAGACGGGCGGCCGAGGGCTGCTGGGCACCGGCTGGGCAGCCTCACTGCGCCGCGCTGCTCCGGGCCCAGGTGCACCCTTCTAGGAGTGTGTGGGTACCAGAACAGAAGCTGGGGGGCTCCAGAGCCCCAGGGACCGCAGGCGCACTCCCCAGCCCCCCTCAGCCACCCTTCGAGGGGATGGTTTGGCTAGGGGTGTGCTGAAGTGCGCCCTCTGTGCCGGATAGTACAGAGGTTTGAGGACCTCCTTGCTCACAGAGAAGACTTGGGGGGAGCAGGGCCAGGGGGCGGAGTGGGATCAGCTGGGGGGGTCCAAATGGCAGGAGGAAGGAGGAGCTGCACCAGAGGGCTGGGGCGCTATGCCGCACAGCCTGGGGCTGTCTCCACCTCTTCTGGCAAGTTGGACCTATGAGTGCGCAGCTCAACTTACAGCTATCAGCAGCCCCGGAGGGTGAGCGCCTGTAGCCGAGCTGAGGGGGCAGCGCAGGACCCTGGCAAAGGCTTTGGAGGACCTCAGGCGGCCTGAGCTGCAGAGTCCTGCTCTGAGCTTCTTCCACCACTCCAGGCCCGGGCGCCCCGCAAAGGAGCCCCAACAGGATGCCCTTGGCCATGATCCCCTACGTTTGCATCCTGGTGCTTTTGGGAGGTAAGTGGCACCGCCCCTCCCCCTGGCTAGCTGCTCAAGTCCCCAAGGAAGGGGACTGACCCTCTGACTTTCCTGAGGGTCTTGGGGGCGCTAGCTCTCTGGGATGCCACTCTCTCACCTGGCCGCCACCTGCCGTGCCTCCAGGTTCCTCCCCTCCTGCACTGTTTCCTGCCGTGGCTGCTTCCCAGCTCTGCACACTCCGTGGCTCTCCCAGGCAGTGGGCAGCCCCTGGTGCTGGACCCCCAAGAAGAAGCAGGGTCCTAGACCCACGGCCCCCGCGGCTCTGTGCAAGCCCAAGGTTATTTGGAGCAGGGCTGCAGGTTCTGCTCTTGCTCTGACTCCTGGGGTGCGGGGGTGCAGCCTTGCAGCCCGTGGGAGGGAGAAGCTGGAGAAGCGCTGAGGCCCCTTGGTGGAGGCGACAGTGCCTTTTCCAGGACTCACTGCTGGTCCGCAGGCTCTTCTTGGGGGTGGGAACGGGCGAAGTAATGCATGCCCGGACCCCTGTACCCACCGCAGGCTCCGGTCGCCCACGGCAGCTGCACTCTGGAAGGGAACCAGCTCAGGCTCACCCCAACCCCGTGGTCGCTGGGGGCTACGGCCGATTGCCTGGGTCGAGGAGATGAGCTTGGTCAGCCCGCGCGTCTGGGCAGGCAGGTCCACCTGCCAGCCTGCGCTTCAGCTGTCCAGTGGGCTGCAGCCCCCATGCCCCCTTCTAGGAGTATGCAAGGGTGCAGGAGGCACGCAGCGTGGCATTGGGCACTGAGGAAGTGACTGGTCAGTGGGGGCTGAGCACCCCGGAAAGGCATGCTCCCGGGGCCCTCCAGCCCTGAACAGATCTGCAGGGGAGGAGAGGGGTCTGCCGAAGGCTACAGGGCAGGGCGGGCGCTGGCACAGCGGCAGGCCCATCGCAAGAGGGCCCATGCCGCACGACCAGAAGCCGAGGTCTCGGTCGCCTTCCCTGGCTCCTCCGCCAGGCAGAAGTCGCCAGGTGTGCGAGGAGGGCAGGAAAGTCGCTGGAAGTGGCCGGGAGAGGGAGTCTGCTCCTGTAGGACACCGGGCTGGGCGGGGAGCCGAGGAAACAGGGCTGCACGCTCCTGCTCCTGCTCACCCAGGCGCGGTCCCCTGGGAGGGGGTCCAGAGCCAAAGGACAACTGCCGGAGCGCCCAGCTTGGGCGCAGGCGGGGCTGCTGTCCTTGGGGGTCCCGCGCCCCGCGTCATGCCAATAAAATCGCCGCAGACTCAGCACGCTCGTTTGCACGCCTGCTGCGTCCCTGCCCAGAGCCCTTTGCCGCGGGACAGAAGCCCAGGGAGCCCGGACTTGGGTTCAGCACGGGACCGGGGATGGAGGTGCCCGCGGAGAGCCCGAATCATTCCCCCTTGGGCCTTTTCTTGAAGTCCTCTCCGCGCTCGCTGCTTCTCCAGGCCATGAGCCGCCTCTACTTAGGGAAAGAAAACCGCCTGATGAAGGCTTCGGGGCTCTGGCGTGCTCTGAGGCTCTGTGCCCTGGAGACTGTGCGGGGCGGCAGAGCAGCTCCTGCCCAGTGGTTCACGCCGAGCGCGCACACACGCCTCGGGGTCTGGGCGCCCGGACGTGGCCCGGACCGCTCCCGGCCGTAGGGCTGTCCCCTGCTCTCCGGGTGCAGCTGCCTCCGCCTCTACCGACCAGATGCAACGGCAGTGCCTCCCGGACAGGGCAACTGAGAGTGTCCCTTGCGTGACCAGACGTACCCCAGAGGCGGGGGCGACCCGTGCCTGAGCAGCCCGGGTCTGGCGAGATCCACTCAACGGTAGCTTCCCACGAACCTCTGTCCGAATCACCGGGCTGTCTGGATTTTGTTATTCTTGCTCTGAGCAATCAGGAGCTCCAAGGCTCCGTGGGGCCCCAAGAAAAACACCACCACTTTGGTCGTTTCTCCTTTGGACGTGCTATTTCCCATTTGCTCCCCTTCCCTCTGGGGCACAGAACGGTCCCCTTCGCGGGGGCCAGGGGCCGGGGCCCACAGGGGCGCCCCTCGCGGAGCCTTCCCCAGCCTGCACTGGGGGGGGGTGCCAGCTCCGCCAGCTCCCGCCCCGGGCCACACCACAGCCATTTCTGGCTTTCCCAAATTTCCTTACTCAACGATTTATGCTTGGGGGGAGGAGGAACCACGGCTTCTTTTTCTTTTCGTTTGTGTTTTTTTGGTCTAGTTTCAGTCGTGCTTTTATCTCTGGCCATATACTTTGTGATGGCAAGTTATCATTTAGAGAAGATTAAGTGGGACAAAATCACAGGCTACCCCATAATGAATGAGTTGTTGATGTGGAGCTGCATTTCAAAATCCAGAGTCAAAACTGGGAAGAAAATCAACTTAAGTATGCTCATCTGAAAATCAAATATGCGTAGAGATCGGTCATCGTATTCATTGCTTAAAACAAAGAAAACGATCGACAGGACCTCCTCTCTGGGAAGCGAGCTGCCCGCCACAGCTGGATCGTTGCAGCCAGCTGCTTCACTTATCTCTTCACCGAGACCCATCTCCAAATTCAGAGTAACCGGCTCAGGCAAATATGGCGGCTCCCTTGATTTCAGAGCCATCTGGATGGCAAGCCAGTTAGAAGCGGCACGAGAAGAAATATTTGTGCAATGTACTGAAAGTTAACTCTGTTAATGGGACCTCCCCACCAGGACGGCCCCTTGCAACCATCCAAGATGACGATGGTCCACTGCCAGCGTCGGCTGCAGAAAGAAGGACAAGAGCCCCGCGCAGGGAGGGGAGGCCAGAAGACCAATTTGAGCTTGAGGACCATGAAGCCGAGCTTGGGGACCCCTAGAGGGGGTGTGAGAGGGGGGCCTGTGCTACATCTGGGGCTGCGGTGGTCAGGAGCTGTGGTCAGCGGGGCGGTGTGGTCATTCCAGAACTTTCTGTGCAGAGCCAGCCCCCTGTGCCCACTGGATTTTCAGCCAGCACCGAGGATGTGCTTGGTCAGGGAGCTGCAGAGCAGGGAAGGTGTCGCTGGAAGTGCTTGTTCACAGCAGAGCGGGAGGAGGTACCCTACGGTCTGGTGGGCCCGAGGGGGAGGCTGCCCGCTTGCCCCGTGTGCTGGGCCAGTGTCTTTATACGCGGATGGGGCGGCCCAGCGCTGGGGTGGCGATTCAACCACAGGAGGCGTGGGCTCCACTGCATTAGAGATTTTTGAGGGAACAAAAAAAGGCACCGCACCTGCCCTGGGCTCCTGGGTCCCCGGGACCCAGTGCCCCTGACAGCAGGGGGAGACGCTGCCGGTGGGGCCGCCCACTGTGCCTGTCACCTGTGCCCCGTGATGCGGCAGAAGCACGAGCCCGGGTCTTCCAGCAGCGAGCCCGGGGAGCGAGGTGTCTGGCCCCGCTTCGTGCCCCACCGCCCCTCCCAACGAGCGCTCAGCTTCGGCCAGGTGCTCCCGCCCTGCTGCCTGTCTGCAAGAAGCTGGATGGGAGCAGAGCTTGGCACCGGGACCCACGTGCTCGGCAGCATCTGGGCCAGTTTGCACATGACAGAAGTGGGAGATGGCAGCGGGGAGACCACAGGCACGCCAAAGGACGGCCTTTAAAGGCCCAATTAAATGCTAATCTGAGAGTTGTTGGAGAGGCGAGGCTCCTAATTGTCCATAGGCAGAGGCCGCAGGGGGTCCGGCTCTGGGGTTCAACTACCCTCTTCCAGCGCCAGCTGCCCCGCTGACTTGCTCATAATTGCTCTCGCCCTGCCTCAGTTTCCTCCTTTGCAAAATAATGTTCACACCTCTGGGGTTGCCCAGAGGAGGAGGTGAGCAGAGCTGAGTGCAGGGCCAGGCACAGGACAAGCAGTGGGGAGAGGCCAGGTCCCTGGGAGGAGCCAGGTGTGCCGCTGCAAGGCATTCTGGGACGTCAGCATGGGCTGGGAGGAACAGACTGGGATGCGGGACAGGATCGAGGAGAATGGGGCGCAGGGAAGAGGGAGGGGTCAGCAGTCCAAATTCCTGCCACCGCGGGCTGGTGCTGTGGGCTCACATCGCATGCTTTGGGTGTAGGAACTTGGGGTGCCCCTACTTGTTTCCTGGGGTGCCGTACAAAACATGCAAACTGGACGCCTTAAAAGCAACGGAAACCCGTTGTCTCACAGTTCTGCGAATCCGAAATCCAGATGCCGGCAGGCCACGCTTCCCTGAACCCCCGCAGGAGAGCTCTGCCCCCTCCCCGCCCCCGTTCTGGAGCCTGCGGCAGCCCTGGGGTTACCGAATCCGGTCCCCTGTGGCTGCTTGGCCGTGCACTTTTCTCCCTTTATGAGGACGGGCACCTTGGGGCAGGGCCCCATGCAAGATGACCTCAGGGAGAGACCCGCCTCCCCAACAGACCTCTCTGAATTAGTCTGTGAGCGTGTCTGGGGGCGCTGTTGGGCGCAACACCCTCCCAGGGGGAGGCTCCCGGGGACAGCCGTGGGGTTAGGTACATAAGGGACTCACGCGGGCCTCCTGCGCTCCCCAGGGCTCCAGCTGCATCACGAAATGCGGCTGCCTCCCCCAGACCCACTCACACCTGTACAGAAAAGGGAAGGAGAGCAGGAACTCACCCCAGCCCGCCCTCCCCAAAGCATGTAGCTCAGAGAGCAAGGTGGGAGCGCCTAGCTGGGCCGGCAGCGGACAGAATGCTCTGTCCTTTGAAATACACGATCAGAGCTGTTTTCACGTGTGTTTTGGTGGTTGGGTGCAGTTTCTAGATGGTTGGAAATCTGCGTGTCCTGCTGGCGCGTCAGCTCTCACCAGCTTCTGCAGGCTCCGGCCCCGAACAGCACTCAGAGTCCCCGGAGGGGGGGGCACCCAGAGTCCCGGGAGGGCACCCAGCTGCTGGGGCTGACCCCGCCCGCCCGCGGCCCTTCGCCTTCGCCCATGGGGCTGCCTGGGCCTGCCTCTTGAAGGGGTCACCTGGCTGCACTTTCCCTAAGCGCGCCCTCCCCTCTCCTCCCTGCCCCCCAGTTGCAGTCTGGAAGTGCCCGCTTGGGGCAACTCCCAGGTGTGTGGCTTCTGCCCTGGGGAATGGGGGGCCTGACTCCTGGGAAGTCAGAGCCAGGGCAGGGGCGGAGTCCTGTCCCAGCAGGGCGGCCATCAGCTCAGGGCTGGGGGAGGGATGTCCAATGGGCCAGGGCACAGCACACCTGGAATCTGCATATTCACCCCAGAGACAGAGGGACAGGGGCTCTGGGCACACAGCTGATTTGCTTGGGAAGTGCTTGTCTTTTCAACCCTGCCTAAGCACAAAGTTTCCCTCTACCCCGAATGCTGACTGCGCGCAGCTGAACTGAGGAACGAGCGTTCCCTGTCCCTGTCCCTGGACCTCGTGTGGCTTTGGCGCCGGAGGGCAAGTGTCTCCTCCTGGGCGCCAGCTCTTGGGCCTCGGCGCTGGCCGCCCTGTGCCCACTGCCCTGCAGGTAGCGGAGCAGGCTGGGCGCTGGGCGGAGCCCCGCGCAGTAAGTAAGAGGGCAGGCGGCTCTGCGAGAAAACGGCCATGACGGAGACACCCCAAGAAGACGGCCAGGAAGGGCGTGGGCGGGGCGCCCCCAAGCCGGTGCCCCCTGAGGGCCGCCAAGATGACCCTGAAGTCTCCTAAGAGAGGAAAGGGGGCGACGGCCTGAAGACCCAGCACAGAGGCCGAGCGGGCGCGGGCGCGTGTCAGCGGCCAGGAGAGTGGCACTGTGCAGGCAGCTGGGGCCGTGGGAAGCCGTGGCCGGCCTGAGGGCGCTGGGCGCGTGGGGAAAGCCCCGCGGAGCGGCCTGGGGGCTGGCCTGGGGGGGCTTTGCCCAGCACGGGGTGGCGCTCCAAACCAGGATGGACACCAGCTGGGGTCCTGAAGACGGACATTCCCTCGCGAGTGCGTCAGCCGAGTGGCCCAGAGGCCTTCTGGGAACAGCCGTGGGGCTGCACTGCCCTCCGGGCGCGGCCGGCGGGTGGGGCCCAAGGCAGCGGCCGGGAGGCACGCGCCGAGTCCGGGTCCAGCAGCGCTCCGGTGGCCGGTCCAGGCAGATCCCCGCGCCGCCCTGCCCCCTCCCCCCCGGGCCTGCTGCCCAGCCTCCGCCCGGACCGCCCTCTCACACAAGGGCCAACTCAGGGAGCCGACGGCATGGCAGGAGCCTTTTCTTTTCCTTCAGCAAATTACACCCGTGATAATCAGGAGACGCGAGCTCTGCCGCCGCCGGAGCACCTTCAGTGGGTCCGCCGCCACCGAGGGGCCCCTTTGGAGCCGCAACCGAGGGGCCCTTTTGGCAACCGAGGGGCCCTTTGGAGCCGCAACCGAGGGGCCCTTCCGGAGCGGGCATTCGGCGGTGCCGCCGAGCCTGCACCAGGCCGGCTCGCTGCCCTCCGAACAGATTTCATTACCGAGCGAGGCGCTCTTGAAGCTCGTTTACATTGTCTCTGCTTGGCTGGCCTTGTATGCTATTGAATTGGAAAATGTGATTTGTATTATAAGGCCTCTTAATAATGTATTTTTTTAAACAAGGGACTTTTCCATTGCAAATGAGACAAAGAACACTGTATTTAGCACAAAGAACGCCTCAGTCTATTTTGAAACATAATTTTCATTAGACAGGTTTTTCACCATAACAGGGACTTAAATTTTATTTTAAAAACAGCCTGCCCGCCCCCAAAGCATATTTATGTATATGCCTTCATAGAAATAAAGTCTGGAAGGAAACACTGACTAATAATGACGGTCGCTGCTGGGAAGGGGGAGGCATCGAGGCGCATACTGGGGGGAAGCTACTCCCCTGCATGGATTATTTTTTAATAATGAGAATATATTAACGGGGGCTGGGAAGGCACCGCCTGCCACCAGCCGTGTGAGTTTGGAGAAGTGGTAGGGGGTGAACCGTACCCCGCAACTTGTAGGTTGAAACGCTAAGCCGTTGCACCTCGTGCTGGGACCTTACTTAAGACAGGTTCCTGGAACGAGGCCCCTGGGTTGGCCCTGGCTCTCTGTGACTGTTATCGTCACAGGAAAGAGGAATTCGCGATGAACAACTAGACACCAACAAACTAGACAGTCTAGGAGAAACGGGAAAATTCTTAGAAACGTACCACTCAGGCTTGAGTTTCACCAGGCATGGAAAGAAGACTTGGTGCCCATCCTTCTCAAAATCTCCCCAAAAGGCAAAGAGGAAAGAACATTTCCAGACTCGTTTCGTGAGACCAGAATTATAGTTTCAGGCCAATATCCCTGATGCAAAGAGATACAAGTCCTCCGCGAAAGACTGGCACTGAAGTCAGCAGCACCTGAACGGGCCGTTCACCCCGCTCAGGTGGCCTGTGTCCTTGGGGTGCAAGATGTTTGATGAGCCTTGAATCAATCAGTGTAATGTGTCACTTAATAGGCTAAAAGAAAAGGCTCACGTGATAATCTCAACGGACAGAGATAACGCATTTGACAAAATTCAATGTCCATTCATGATAAAAACTCTTAGCGAGTTAGGCACAAAAGGGACATTCTCAGCACGATTGAGGCGATCCCACAGCCAATATGATGTGCAGTAGGGAAAAGCTAAGATAACACATAAGACAAAGGTGTTCGCTCTGCCCACTCCTGTTCCGGGTACTGGAAGTTCTAGCCGAGCAATCAGGTAGGAAAAGGAAAAAAAGTTATCAGAAATGGAAGACGTAAAAGTGACTCTATTTGCAGGTGGCATGGTTCTATATCTAGAAAATCCTAAAAATTCAAACAAAAGATGATTATATCTAATCAATGCATTCAGCAAAGTCGACGAATACAAAGTTAGCATACAAAATCAGTAGTGTTTCCCTACATTAACAACAAATTTACTGAAAAATATAAATAAATCTATACCATGTATAATGGATTCAAAAACGGTAAGCTACTTAGGAATAAATCATACTAAGGAGGGGAAAGATGTCCACTCTGAAAATACAAGGTACAGTGATAGAAGGAGTTGAAGACACGAATAAATGCAGTGCTATCCCCTGTTCGTGGACTGAAAGAATTAATATTGTTAAAATGTCAGTAACGCCAAAAGTCACCTCTACATTCAGTGCAATCTCTGTATCAAAATTCCAAAGGCAGTTTTTGCAAAAGTAGGAAGTCACTCCTAAAATTTGTGTGAAACCACCAAAGACCCTGAATAGCCAAAGAAATCTGGAGAAATAAAAAGCGGGACCCACCCACCCCTGCCCCCTGCTGCTGCCCACTTCCTGACTTCAACTCTGCTATCGAACAAAACTATACCACAGAGTTGTCAACATCTAATGCCGGCATTAGAACAGACCAGCAGAACAGAGTCGAGAGCCCAGAAGTCTAAGTATATTCAATCAACTAATATTTGACTATGGAGCCGAGAATAATCCTCGGAGGAAAGACAGTCTCTTCAGTAAACAGTGTTGGGATAATGAGATTCACAAGTAGAAGAATGAAACTGGCCTCATATCTTACACCATTCATAAAAATCAACTTGAAATGGATTAAAGACCTGACTATCGAACTGAAGCCATAAAACACCTAGAAGAAAACTTAGGAATGAAGCACCTTAACACGGGTTTTAAGGTGACTCTCTGGATATTATCCCCAAAACACACGCAACAAAATAAAAAATAAATAAATGGGACTACAGCAAACCAAAAAGCTTCTGTGCAGCAAGAAGAACAATCAGCAAAATGAAAAGGCATCTATGGAATGAGAAAAAGTATTCGCAAACCCTATGTCTGCCGAGGGGCTAACACCCCAAATATATGAAGGACTGATTCAACGCCAGAGCAGAGATAAACAGGCAGCCCGACTAAACAGTAGACAAAGGGCTTGAACAGGCAAATCTCCAAATAAAACACGTGGCATAGGGACGTGACGAGAAACTCATCACTATCACCTGGGGGATACAAACTACAGCCGTGACTGTATATTGCCTTACACCTGCAGCAGTGGCTGTCACAGAAAAGAGAAAGGACAGGACCTTCCTGGTGGTGCAAGGGGTTGAGAGCCTCAGTGTGGGGCTTCTGCAGCCTCTGCAGCACGAGTTCAATCCCCGGCCAGGGAGGGGACCCCCAGGGTGCAGCAGACCTCTCCTGCCTCCCGCTGCTCCCCTCAGAAGTGTACTTCAGTGGATCTGCCCCACTCTGTCTCTGGTGGATCCTGTCATCCTCCCTGGACCCCAGCTCTTATATGCACAACTAAATAAATTTTAAAAAGAGAGAGAGAAAGGATAATACGTGTTGGCAACGGTGTGGGGTGAAAGAAGCTCATGTGCCTGTTGGTGGGAATGTAACTTGGTGCCACTGTGCAAATCAGTATAGCAGTTCCTCAGAAAGTTAAAACTAGCAGCACGCTATGGCACAGCAGTGCGGCTTCTGGGAATACATCCTAAGGAGATGGACACTCCCTTCTGTCCGGAGCCACGTTCATTACAGTAACCGCATGTGCAAACAGCGTAAGCGGCACCTTTGAATGAGGTGTGGTTAATGTGCGCCCAGTGGAATATTACTCAGCCATAAACACAAGGACATCGGCGGCGGATGGCATTATGCTCCGTGAGTTCAGTCCGAGAAAGCCGAATCTGTATAATGTCACTTAGAGACTTATAGGTGGAATCTACAAAATACAAACTCATAGGGAGGAAATCAGACTTGTTGCCAGAGGTGGGAGAAGGAGCCGGGGGAGGAAAGTGTCCAAAAGCACAAACTTCCAGTTAGCTGGGAGGGGCCGAGTCTAGGGATGTCCCCCCAACCAGACCGTGGGGCGGCAGTGTGTGGGCAGGGGCCCGAGTGAATCCCAAGAGTTCTGATGCCAAGAGGCTCTTTTCCTTTTCTTCTTTGTTTACATGGTGTCTCTGAGAAGAGGACCCAGCTGGGCGCCCGGGGGACGGGGAGGGGGGCGCTTGGGGATGTGCACCGCCCACAGCACAGGTACAGCCGCTGCCCACATGCACTCATGCATGTCACTCTCACTCGTGCTGGGAAGGCGGGACCAGCCTGGACACAAACTTGCTCAGCGAGGAACGAGCGGAGAAGACTAAGGAGAGGTCTCTGCACACGCCAGGCGTCCGCCTGGGCCACCCCACGTAGCCAATTTCCAGAGGGACCCTGAGCTCTCATCTCGGGTTTCCCGCCTTGCTGGAAACTGCCTCAAACCGACGTGCTGGGCTTGGCCATATTTCACCCATGAGATTGTCTGGGCAATCCATCTACACCCGAGGGCAGCACCGCCGTGCCGCCGCTGCACCCCCGCCCCGTGTGGGAGGGGGCCTCCCCAGCGCGTGACACCCCCTCCACACAAGAGCATCTATCTGGGCGGGCTCTGGGCGGGCCTGCGACCCACCTGATCCCTCTCCGTGTCCCTCCCAGCTGACCTGGGCTCGGCGTGCGTTGCTACTAAATAGAAGCCGTGATTGCATCCACTGAATTTCTCTTCAGGATGCAGAAAACCAGCCTGAACTCATTAACCTTGGGGGAAGCGGGCCGGATAGAAATGCCCCTTGCCCTCCTGTGCTCACAAACGTGGCCATGCAGAGCAGGCGCTGCAGTCGCAGGCCTCGGGCGCCCCCGCTCCCGGCCGGGCCCCAGCGCTGGCAAGGACTGGAGTGGCCACTGGAGTGGCCGGCCGGCGCCCTGCAGGCGGGAGCACAGGGCCCTGTGGGTGCGACTTGGCCGCTGACGGACCCATGCGTTCTGGTGGTGCGGCCACAGGACTGGGTTTGCCACGTCAGCACACACGGAGCGTGGGCCTGTGCCCCGTCTCCCCTGCAGCGAGGTCTGGCCCCAGGCCCCAGGTGAGGACACCGAGGCTTCAGGAGGTGACGCTCCAGCATCTCCCCGGCGTCACCTGCAGGCAGGGGCTTCAGAGCAAGGCCTGTGGGCCTGGGCCTGGGCCTTGGAGGAGCGAGGACCGCTGCGTGGGGGTGGGAAACAGGGGGGATCAGCAGGCCCCCCGACTGCCTGCCCAGCATGGCCCACCAGCACACGTGACTCAGGCTTCAGCTCACGCATGCATTTACCTGACCAGAAGGCCAGCTGCATGGGCCTCGGCCACAGCCTCGGTATAGGACGCCAGCTCAGAAGGGCCCTGCCCGGTTTCGAGCTCTGCTGTCAAGTCCTGACGCTCCCGACATGCTTTGAACAGGGCTCCCGCTTGCACTTTTCAGAGTCCTGCAAACTGCCCACTGGCCCTGGTGGCCGGGAGTCAGTGTGATTCTGGCACCTTGGCAGACAGGGAGCCAAAGGAGATGGAGAAGCAGCGCCTGGCCTCTCCCCAGGCTCACAGTCCACTCTAGAGGCGGGTACCATGGACCCCTGCTGGGAGGCTAGTGACCACTCCAGAGGCTGTGGAGAGGGGGCAGTGGCTCTAGGGTCCCTCAGGGCGCAACACCGAAAAGGTGGCCCTCGAGTAGAAGGATGGGAATGAGCCAAAAGGTCTCCAAGGGTATTCCCGGGCCAGGGAGGCACGTGCAAAGGCCCTGCGGTGAGTGTGCTACGGCCGTGGTCACCTGTGGCCTGGACGGCAAGAAGCCAGGGACAGGGCGGCTTGAACAACAATGCATTTCTCAGAGCTGGAGCTGGAGCTGGTGAAGGACTCGGCTGAGCCCACCCCCCCCCCACCAGGGGCCCTGCTTCCCAGGTACCCTCATACTGGAAAGTGGGGTCCCATCTGAAATTGGGGCACGGAAATTTCAATCCACGGTACTGGGTGTGATAAAAACTTTTATAGTGGGCCAATGTATGCGGCGTGAGGACACTGGACAAGGGTAAGAGAGGCCCACGGTGCCCCAAGTGGGAAGTGGGTTTCTTCAGGGGCGACTTGATTAAATACTTATCTTTGCACCAAAAATCCGCTCAGGCCAAAAATGTGGACTCTGAAATCTAACATGACATGGACCCCAGAGAGCCCCGGTCGGCGAGGTCCTCATCCCCCCCTTAGCACTTATCCCCCCACTCTGAGTGTCTGTGTGTGTGTAGGTGTGCGTATGAAGACTTGTGTGCGCCCGCCTGCACCCATACCCCGTGGAGATGCAAAACCCATTTCTGTGAGTCACAGAAAATGTGTACAAGCCGCAGGTTCACACTGCAAACTTTTACAAAGTGCATTTACAAGCGCTGTTTCACAAAGCAGTCACCCCAGTGCGTGCCCCCGGGACTCCCACTCATCTGCGCCTAGGCTTGCAGGGGCGGAAAGTCATCATTCTCGCTGCTCGGATGAGCGGAACCTCCTTGGGTCTTGGTCTGCACAGCCTGGGCTCGTAGTGGGTTTAGCTGTCACCACCTGCCTGTGTCCCGTTTCGGTTTCTTCTCCTTAACAGACTGGCTTGTGCCTTCCGCCTGCGTCTGCGCTGTAGGGCTCCCCTCTTCCTGAAGAGGTTCCTGGCTCCTTCCCGTGTTCCACATGTGAACCCCTGTCGGCTGCGCGCGTCCCAGGTAGCTCTCTTTGGGCTGCTGCTTTCCTCCCCGTTCTCTTTATGGTGTCTTCTGAGAAACAGCCGGGCTTCGTTGTAAGGTAGTCAGATTTATTCGCTTTCCTTTCGGTGTCAACACTTGCTGTGTTTTGTTGATACAATTCTTTACTATCTTGAGGTGAGTAAGCTATTCTGCATTTTCCTTTGAAAGCTTTACGTTTTTCCCATGTGCGTTGAAGTCTTTTGTCCTCTGGAAATTGATGGAAGGGTACGGCATGAGGAAGGGATCGATTCCTTCCATTTTCCACGTGGATGAGCAATTGCCCTGGCACCGGCTTGGAGAACCACCTCCCACCCTCTGCCCGCAGCCTCCCTGCCAGCCCCCACATTCCCGAGTCAGTATCTGGGTTTCTGTTCTATCCTTCAGTCAATTTGTTTATCTCTTCAGAGAATATACAATTTACAGTTTACTTTTCCATAAATCTTGATCTCTGCTACAGCACACTCCCATACCTTATTTTTCTTCAAATTCTGACACAGAAGTTCTCTCATATAAATTGTATAACCATCTTGTCAAAATCCCAAAAAATAAGATAAAATAACCTGCTGGGATTTTGACTGGAATCCATTGTTTATGCACCAGTCTGCAAGGGACAGATGTTCCATGTTTCCTACCCATGAATATATCACTTCATTTACTTTTATCTCCTTTAATGTCTTTCGACACATTTTTATAACTTTCTCCTCTATGTCTTGCTTCTTTTTATGAGACCTGGTCCCGGTACCTCCCGCTTCTCACTACAGTTGTACATGGGACCTTGTCCCTCCGAGTACTTGCTGCTGTTGCAGAATATATCTGGGTGAGCGCCTGGATCTTTCTAAAACTAAATGCTGTTGCGTTGTGGGTACCCGCCAGGTGCACGTGGCGTCATCCTTTTATATACTGCTCATTCTATTCGTTGATATCTTAGGACTTCTACAGCCACGTCAATAAATGAGGCTGTCCCACGACTTTTCCTTCCTGGAAAGACTTCACAGTCCCCTCTTCCGCGGGTCCTTTGCAAGCCTAAGGGGGCAGGGACCCGGCCACGTGCGCGAGCGGACCCCATTTTTGTGGACTCCGGAAGCGTGAGCTGCCCTAACATCGGTCAGCGGAGCCGAGTCTCTCCGCGCCTGGCTGACTCCTCGCTGACTTCCTATTGCCGCTCTGCTTCATGCGCTGAAGTGTTGGAGTGACCATGGCGTTTGGGGGTGCCGGCTTAAAGAGACGCCGAGTTGGGGGCGCTACCTTACCGGGGTGCATGCGTGTTTGCCGGTGACTTGCACGTGCGGTTGGGTCACCGCCCCAGAGCTCGTGGGTGGCGCCTCCAGGAAGGCTCGCCCCTCGAACGGCCCCTGCCCATCGCCTGGACCGCCTGCACCGAGCCCCCGGGGCAGCCCCGCCCCAGCCTCAGGCACGTGGGTGGCAAGGCTGAAGCGTGAGCTGCCGGGCCGGCAGCCGTGGGGGGACTGCGAGAGCCTTGCCGGGGCTTCTCCAGAAGGGCAGGCGCAGGGCATCTAGCAAGGAGCGGCCGGGCGCCCTCAGCGCCCAGGACCAAGCTCAGTGCTGTCCTCGCCGCGGGAAACGGGGGCGGGCTGCGGGGCGTTCGGGGTGCTGTTCTTTCCGCTCCTTTTCCGGGCTCGCCGTGCTGTGGCGCGCCCCTGCTTCCTCTGACGTGGACTTGTCGGCCTTTTCCCTCGCTCCACGTAAACATTTGCTTTTATGCCAGCTTTGAGAGTTTGTATGAATTGGCACTTTTTCCTAAAAGGGCTCCCCAAATCGAATCAACTTCAGGGTCCACAAACCCTGAAAGGGCCCTTGATTTTAAAAAAGAAACGGGGCTCCCAGAGCTGCGGGGGGGCCGCGTCCTCGCGTGTCTGCGCAGTCCGTGAGCTGGGGCGGCCGTCTCCCGCAGCAGGCGCGCCGAGCTTCTGTTGTGCTAGTTTCTCTCTCTGCGGGTGGACGCGGAGGCTGCGGGTCTTTCCTGAAGCGGCTGCCAAGAAGACTCTGCAGCGTCTGTTCCTTCACTCCCCGTATTCCTCATCCCCGCCCCCTTCCCCCTTCTTCGGACAGACCCACAGAGCTTCGGGGACTTGGCTTCAGAGCCCGGCCAGGAACTGCTGACTCTCACCGGAGAGCCTTGTCTTTGACTTTATTTCTACTTTCCCTTTCTCATCCCTGTCCTTCCCCTCACTTGGGCTGATTCTTTGCCCCCTGTTCTGACTTTTAAGTTGGCCGGGCATCTTTATTTTCCGACGTCTTCTTCGTAGGAGGCCGGTAAGCTTAGCTCCACGTCTTGCTTCCTCTGCACTCCAGTCTGATGTGTGCTGTTCACACTCTCTGCTTAGTGCTACGTTTAACCTTTGTTTTCATTTCTTCATGGATGGCTCCGTGTTTTACAAGTGGTTTTAATTCTCAACACATAGCACTTTTAAGTGATTTTGCTTCTGCGTTTTCATTTAGTTGCATTATGGTGAGACGTGTGGCCTATATGATACCAGTTGTGTGAATTTTTGTGAGACTCTATGGGCAAGTATAGGGTCAGTCACATTTATTCTTAGACAGAATGTGTATTCTCTAATTGTTAGGCATAGTTTTATATTTTTTATATATTTTTTCATGTGTTATAGCTGTACTGCAATATATAATGTCTGTATGTAAGGTATATAATGTTATGTATAGAATGTATATATGTACCACACATATTCGCTGTATATATTTTTCACATGTGATATATGTATGTGTGATAGATATACATAGCACACATAAATATAAAGTGAATTTAATTTGTTCACTTCATTTTTAAAATGTCCATGTGTTATGAATCTCTCATCGCTTTGACCTATAAACAAGTGAACGTTTGATCCCCGGCCAGGGAGGGGACCCACATGGTGCAGCAGACTCTCCTGTCTCCCAGCTGCTCCCCTCAGCAGTGTATTTCAGTGAATCTGCCTGTTCTGCTCCCCACTCTGTCTCTGGTGAATCCTCTCACCCCCTGCACCTCTGGCCTGCACCCCAGTTCTACATATAAGTAAATCTTTTTAAAAAGTTAAAAATTCAATTTGACAGTGTCTATTAATTGGCAAGTAAATCAGATATTTATCATCTTTTTATTTTGTATAGGTTGTACTTTTATGCTTTTTCCCCCTTTGTTTTCAGTCTTTAATGGAGTAGTTGGACTGTACTTATTTTGATTACTTTTTCCTTCTGGTTGAGAAGTTTCACAGTACTTCTGTCATTCTTGGCTGCCTTTGAAATTATAGCATCTCAGTGTCTTAACCCTTCTCCTGATAATGCAAAGAATTTAGAACACTAATCATTCCTCTCCCAATCACATGCTGCTGTTTTCCAGTATTTAGCGATGTCCTTGGTTGACCCCACAAGATTAGAGATTATATTTATTTTTTAATCTTACATTTTCAATTTTCTGTTCATCATATCTTCTTAAAAATCAGACCTTCCAGTAAATTCTTATTCTTCATAAAGTCCTTTGTGTAAAAGGCAAATACCTTTGTGAGAGGCAAATATTCTCAAGTATCATACGTTCTTCTGGAAATGTCCCTATTTTATTCTTGTTTGTGAAAGGGCATTTGGTGGGCACACAAATTTAGGTTAATGAGTCTACTCTTCTTTTTGCCTTTGGTTTTCTGCAGGTTCAAATATTGAATTCTCTTTGTGAATCCTGCTTGGTACTCACTGTCCTGCCTTGTACTGTTGACCTGGTGTCTTTCATCACTTGTAGAAAATCATCAGACACCTCCTTATTGCTTCTCCTCTGCTCTCTCTTCTCTCTCCTTCTGGGAGACACAACTAAGACTGTCTCACTACAGTTCCCATGTCCCTTAATCCCATTTCCTTGGTTTCAGCCTCCTCTCATCTCTAAAACCTCTGACAATTTTTTCACATCTATTTTCCAATTCACTCATTCCCCTTTCAACTGTATCTAATTTGTTCCCAGATCCAGTCACAAGATTTTTATACCAACAATCATGTTTTCATTTCTTGACATTTCTATTTGATTCTTCTTCAATGTGCTTAGTCATTTTATGGGCTGGTCTTTGTTATTCATTTTTAAAATTCCATATGCTATTTTATTAAACAGTTCATATGTAGTTTGTCTTTGTTCTGTGATAAATAAGTTCATACCTGATGCTTCTGAGATGTATATCACTGTTTCTGCTAACTCTTAATGTATACTGGATTGTTTACATGTGTATTTGGTTATCTTTTTAATTCAATTATTTGTGTTGAGTTAAGGGTTTATAACACTCTGTTCTAGGGGTGCAGGCTCCACCTCTTCTGATGTGCATTCTCACACCAGCCCCCATATATTTGATGATCTCCCACTGAGAACTCTCCCCTTAGTCTGTGGAAGAGCCTACAGTCTAAAATGATCATGCTTTCCTCAAAAAATCATTCAGACACTCTTGCTTCTCCCAGAGTCCAGGGGCAGCAAGCTGGCACCACCTGTCCCCCTGGGTCCTCTGCCTTTGGCACAGAAAATGCCGACCGAGATGTTTGCCTCAGCTTGGTCTTCCCAGGTTCTGCTTCTGCACACTTGGGGGCTATGGAGCTCGGGCTTTCCTGCTTTTTGAAAAAATTATAATTTACCTCCAATCTCATTGTGTGCAGAGCAGATTACTTGGAATATTCAGACATGCACAGCACAGAGTAGGCGGCAGAATCACAGGCTTTTAAGACCATGCTTGCTGCTTCCTAAGAATGGATTATGGGGGTGCAGGCTGGGGAGATAGTGAGGAGTCCCTGCTGGTCTTTCAGGTGTGAGATGGTGGTGCTTGACTCAGAGTGTTAGCAGCAAAAGTAAACAAAAAGGTTGAATCCAAGCAAGTAGAGCATCTGCTTATTAACTGTGCTGCCCCCACCCCCAGTCTCATTAACTTGTGATTTCTCTTTCACTTCTCCTATGTTAGAGTTGTAGAAAATGAAAAGTTTAACAGTATCCACAGCCATAGGTATAAGATATAAGGCCACAGAAACTCCCATGTACCACAGGTAGAGAGTAAAACAGAAGCAGCATTGTTAGAGGATGATTTTGATTTGGTCAAATCTATCAAGATGCTAAATGTACATACAGTTTATTTGTTAGGGATCTCTTCAAGGGCACACACACAAAATTCACACCAAGATACATGAAGAGGATGTCCTATGTCCAGTTTTAGGTAATGGTAGCAAAAATAAATACACTTGGTCCCAATTGAAAAGACCATCTGCAGAGGTTTGGTTAACTAAATCAAGATTCATCAAGATCAAAGGAATACTAGTTTGTCTTTTCCACAAAGAGATAAGTCTAAGATGAAAAGATATCCCTGATAATTTAAGTGTAAAAGGTGAAATGAGGAACGATGTGGATAGAAAGATTGCATTCATAAAAAAATTTTAATAACCAAATAAAAAACATATACATTTATATGCAAAGATCAGCCTGAAACCATTTTCTGGGAGGATGCGCAAGAAACTGTTAAAATGATTCACTTTCCAAGGAGAAAAAACAGGCTTCAGGGTAGGAAGCAACTTTCACTTTTCATTTTACACCTTTTTTATACATTTTGAAAATTGCACTTCGAGCCATGTCTTGCTTCTGTTTGAAGGGTTAGCCTGTTTTTATTGGACGCTTCTTGATTAGGGCACCCGCTTCCCTTGCTTATTACAGCTCCTGCTTCAGCCATTTCATTATTTCCTCTGGTTCCTCCTGCCACCCCTCACCCAAGACTGAATATCCCTCAGTCCCTCCAGCCTTAAAAAGCCCATCTTCCTCAGAGGCTTCTAAAATTTATTATTAAGTTAAAAACAGAGATTTCAAATAATAGGCATAGGGTGATTCCATTTTTATAAAAAAAATTAAGCGAATAAATGCACGTATGTGCGGGTAAGAAGATAAAAATCTGCAAAGATTTATTCATCTGTTCAACAAAAATGTGCTTTGTGCCTGCCGTGGGCCAGGAGCTGGAGCAGATGGAGGGTCCAAGGAGACCAGGGCCCCCAAGCTCCAGGGCTTGGCTCCTGCGCCCGGGTCAGGGGGTTCCACGGACCAGCAGGTTAATAGGATTCGCTCTGAGTGAGGCAACTAGGGTGAGCTTTTCTATCAGCTTCACGCGTTCCCATATCTTCTGATTCATGATGGGACCCAGCATGTGGCACAAAAGGACTTTATAAAAATAGTAATTAAGCCATAAAACACCCCTCTGATCCTTCTGCTTCACTTCATCTCCTCTGACCCCCACACTCATCCACGCGGTATTTGCGACTGGCTGTTGCCGAAAGACTGCTCGCTGTGTCTGGAAGTCAAATGTAAGGGGGCTTATCTGCACCCCATTTCTAAGCTACCCGCACCTGGCGCTCTGGCTCCTCCGGGGAGGTCCCCTCCTCTGTCCGCCTGGTGCTCCCCCTCGGGGTTGCTGTCCCTGAGCACCTGTCTCTGGCTGCCTTCCAGCTCTGTGCTCACCCCACAGCGCAGTGGGGACAGTCGCCCCTCCAGATGGGTTCCCGGATGCCCCATTGGGCCTTCCAGTCGCACTGCCCCTTCTCCCCATCTCAGGGCCGGGACCCTGCACCGCTGCCGCCCCGCCCCGCCCTCTGCAGCACCAGGCTGGCTCTGCCACCGCTGGCCGCTGCCCGGCCCCCACAACCACAGGCAGATTTGAGGTCATCTCCCACCGTGTGCCCCAACACCCCCCTCCACAGATCGGCCTGTTAACTCAGCCCACAGCCTCAGAGCCGGGGCCCTGCCGCGCGACGCGGGGCCCTGGCTGATCTGATTGTGCCTGGCCTATAATTGCGTCAATGTTTTTCTCCAAATCAACTAACTCATTTTCACTTCTTTTTAAAAATAACCCACCCCTGTATGCCTCAGTCTCATGCTCACAGGTGTGGGGCATTGATCTGAGTCAAAACAGACTTGCAGCTAATCAGATCTCAGCCGCCCGCCAGGGGCCTTGGCGCCGAGGCCCAGCCCGGGGTGGACGCGAGAGGCCCCCGCGCAGGACGGCCGCCCTCCGCGCCGCCTCTGAAGAACACTCAGCCCCGAGTGCCAGCCCGGCCTCCTTCGCGCTCCCGGCTGTGCGCACCCGCCCGCCGGCCGGGCACTAATTACATCTCTTCCCAGGCTGCCTTTTCACACCTCCCTGCCACCTTCCCACCCGCCCTGGCGAGTGCCCAGGGCGGCCCCATCCAAGGCCTCGGCGGGGCTCGCGCCCAGGGGGCGCCCCGCGGCTCTTCCTGGCCCCTGCGTGGCCCCCTTCTGCAACCCGGCGCACCACGAGGTGTCCCGCCAGCCCCGGGCCTGGTGCGGGCATCTCGGCCACCTGGCAGGCACGCAGCGGACCCACGAACGCCGGGCCGTGTGTGCAGGTGGAAGGAGACCAGCGGCGGCCCGCCTCGGTCTGTCCAGCTGCAGGAGCCTCGGCCAGAGGGGACCGCGGTCAGGCGCCCGTGTCCGCCCGCTGCGACGTCCAATTAGTGCTGCGACGTCCAATTAGTGCCGCGTCGTCCCCGCGGTGAGCTGCGCCTGCCAGGGGGACACGGGCCGGGTCACCGGGGAAGGCAGAATTATAAGCCTGTTTATTTAACATTTAGGAAGCCACGCGTTTCCCTCACCTTCTCTGCTACACTTAAGCCAATATTTGCGTCTTTGGGATTCTATTTGTATGGTAATTTAAAAACAGGGCTCGGACTTACAGCCGGCCTTTCTCCTGAAACTCCGAAAGCACATTAATTTTCTAGACGGCAAAATAATGCCATAATTAAATATTACCATTTCTCTTAAAATAAAATCTGGTAACTCCTAACGAAATGGGTTTTTCGAAACATGATGTAGTTTCCCCACAAAATTGCACTCTAGGGAAATTCCTTATTTTGAATGTATGAGAGAGACCACGAATTTAATCTCAACACAATGTAAGAAAAATTGATTTGTTAAATTACAATAATTTTCTTGCATTTAAAATCTCGGCGCTTGCCGTCGCAGGGGCCCCCCATATCCGTCTTTGGGGAAAGCACCCGAGGGGCCGAGCTGTTTTGCTGCCTTGTTTATGAAGCGCGCTGGACGCTGTTCCTGCGGCTCCTTTTCTGTCCGTGCTGCAAACTTCTCCCGAGCGGGGTGGGCAGTCGGCCTCGCCCTTCCTCCAGCCCATCCTCCGTGTGCGTGGAAACCCAGGCCTCCCACGTGGACGAGCGCTGGGACGCCAGAGCTGAGCTCGCGGGGCTCCCCCAACCCGCGGTGCCTGGGCAGAGGGAGCGGGCAGGAACCCGGGGGAGGAGGTGGTGCCATTTCAGGCGCCCCACCGCCCCAACCAAAGCTCAAGGGCGCCCCCTCGTGGAAACTGCCGAGAACAGCCGGGTAGGTGGCGTCCTTCCCCCAAGGCCGGGCGGGCTCCCTGAAACCCCCCAAGTCTCCGGGCACTTCTGGGGCGCACAGGCACCCGACGGCGACCATCCAGCCTCCCGCCTACTCTTCTCGAACCTGAATCTCCTGGCGAGAGGAGAAGGCTCTTGGCCCCTCCAGGAAGACCTGGTGAAGAACCGGCTCCAGGGCGGGCACGGTGCCCCGGCTGCAGCTGTGGTCCTCACTGGATGCGCCAAGACCTCGCGGTCATCGCACCAAACTCTGCTCTACAGACGACGAGTGCGGCCGCCAGCCTCCCGCCAGGAGCTTCGCGAGATGCCCATCACCGAGCCTCGGAGAGGCGCGCTCTGCTCAGCACGTGCTGACTAGGAGCTGGCGGCCCAGAAGGTTCCGGGAGCCCGGCTCACTCAGGGCCACCCGGACGGCCCCCACGCCTGTCCAGGCGCCCGCGGGTCCTCCAGGCGCAGGTCCCGTGGCGGGCTTGACAGAGCCACGGACTCGGTCTGAATCAGGGCGCTCTGGGGGCAGGTCTGGGGGCGCGGACGCCGAGTGGAGCGACAGGCCCCGTCTCCGGACCCCAGAACGTCGGCGCGAGGAGGAAGCGCCCACCCGTCCCCCTGTACCCCCCATCCGGCCCAACGCGCGCCGGCTGCTGGAGACAGCAGGCTCGGCTGGGACTTCCCAGCATTCCCGAGGCAGGCGCCACGGCCAGGCCGGCTGCTGGGCGTTGTCTCGGCCAGCGCTGGGGTCCGCCGTGCCATCCCCAGCACGCGGAGCGACGGCCGCTGGCCGGGCGTCTCCTTTCCCCTCCCAGCCCGCCGCCCGGCGGCCCCACGGAGGGTCTGCACAAAGCGCCTTCGACTTGGGGCCGCACACGGAGCAGGCCCCCGCCCCCACCCAGCGCCCCGCCCCGCGAGGGACGTGGCCCCTTCCACGCCTGTCCACACGCCGGCGCCGAGCTGGCTGCCCTCAAGTCCGAGCCCAGAATCTGCATGTCCAGGCCCCCGGGCCCCAAATTCCTCCGGGTGGCGCTCAGCTCCTGACCTCACCCCGCGAAGGAGGATGCATTTCTGGGTGCCGGGACTAGGGTGGAGCGGCCCTGCGCTTCCCAAGAAGGCCGCGGCCGCCCACATCACAAACCCGGCGAACTCACTATGGCTGCGTGGGGGTATTCTGGGGTCCTGAGGCCAGCCACCCCACTGGGGGGATGTCTGGCACCCTGGGTTCAGAGGGGGGCCCTGGGAGCTCTGGGGCTGAGCGGAGGTTGTGCCTGTGCCCTCCCCCCCCAGGCCCACCTTCTGCTGAGCTGCGCCTGGCCACTGTCCCGTCCACCACCAGACCCAGGGCCTCCCAGCAAGGTGGCCATGCGCCGGGCCAGGCTGCCCGTGCCAGCTCAGCTCCATTTGCAGGTGGTGGCCACTGATCAAGATTAGTCAGTTTGGGTGGCGGCCCATGGCAGAATCTTCCTTAGTGGCACCTAACAGCCAAGTGCAAACAGTCTGCGTGAATTACCTCAAGCCGAGGCCTCTGAAATAAACCAGATGGTTTCAGACCTTTCATGTAAGCAAGTGAGCACTTTTCAAAGCAGATCGTAATTCGAAACCCAGTCTATAAACCAAAGCGAATTTGGGGGGCTGGTTGGGTCAAGCTGAGGGTGGCGGCTGCGCTCCCCCAGGGTCTCCTCATCCCCCGGACGCCAGCAGGCTTGGGCCAGCCATGGGCCTCTGAGCCAGCAGCTGCGGCACACGGAGTCCCAGGTCAGCAGGGCGTCTGGGGAGAAGCCACAGCCGCAGGGGCCGGGCCCGGAAGGGGGGCCTGAGCGCCCACACTGGCAGGGCTGGGGGCATGGAAGACGCCAGACCTCAGAGTCACAGGAGGCACCCGAACCCTCATTGCTTTATGTCCAGCTTGTGCTGGGAACGGCGCTGGCCTATACGAGGTCGCTGAAATTGACCTCCCTGCTACTTCCGAGCCTCTGCCCGGCTGCCGGAGGGCGCGGCCCTAGGGAGGCAGCTCACCTGCGGGTTCTACGCAGGATGCCGGGGGCTCAGCGGGCTCGGCTCGGGGGCGTGGATCCACGTCGGGGTTCCAGGGCCTGTACTAGGTCCGACCCGTTCAAAGCCGACTGGGGGCTGGAGGCTCCCTCCCCACCCCCTCCACCCACGCGGGTCAGCCCAGCCTGCGGGGAGCGGCCACCCACCCCCTGCTCACCCTCAGCCAGACTCGCAATGGTCTCTGAACTCTTGGCCTTTTCTTTCTCTCCCTCCATTTCAAGCCTGACCCACCAGCCGCGAGGGAAGGAAACCAACAGTGGGTTTTAGGGGGAACCCCCAGGGTGGAGAAGGTGTGGGCATCACGCTTCAGGAACACAGCCATCCGCTCGTCATTCATGTTTCTGTAAGTGCTGACAACTAGCGGGTTTGAGCCCTCGTTGAGCAAAGGTGTCGTTCCGGGCGCTGGCTGAGCCCTAACACAGGTGTTTATCAGACACCTGCAGGCTGTGCTGAGTGGTTCACGGGTGAGCAGGAGGGAGAAGGGTTTGTCCTCATGGAGCCGCAGACCAGTGGGGCAAACAGTAGAGGGAGGGAGGGAGGAAGGGGGGCCTAGAGTGACGCCCCGGCAGTGTGGAGCACATCCAGCCCCCAGATCGTGGCTTCTAAGCACCACTCTCCAGTCGAAGGAAACAGGCCATCTTGGGAAAACTGGCAGGTTCCAGGGCGGGACAGGGAAAGCTCTTGGCGAGACTGGAAGAAATTTCAGCACCGAGAGAGCGCGCTGCGGCTGTTGACAAGGGCAAGCGGCTACAGGGCGCACGGCGCGGCGGGGGATCGGTGGATCGTACCTGCAGACAAAACAGACCCCGGAGCGCGCGCTGATACAGATCACGCTGGACGAAGAGCTAAGCGGGGAGACGAGCACAGCACGATTCCGGCTGCTAATCCCGAAGGGTCGGTGGAAGGAGAGAGCGAGCGTTCGCAAAGCACCATGGGAACGAATAACTGCGCGGGGCGCAGCTCCCGGGGCCTCCGGAGGTGTTAATCTCAGTGCGGGGAGCTGGGGCGACAGGAAAGGCACTTGCATTATCTCCGAGGGTATTGATACTAGTGACAGAGGGAAAGTGGTGACTTAGCAGTGGGGCAGCAGCAGACACCCCGAAGCACTAATCGAAACGCACGGCACCAGAATTGGGGCATCCTTTGCCTACTGAGCTTCTCACCAAAACTCAACCGCCCCCAGACCACCCCGAGGGGTGCGCGGCAGAAGAACTGCCGCCTCGAGACCATCAAGGCCACGGAACAAGGTGGCGAAGGAAGCATCTCGGACGCCAGGAGAGGAAGGCGCGCGTGGGGCTGCCGGCGTGGCAGCCAGGTCTGGCTCCTGGCAGAGGGAGGCCGGACTGGAACGGGCCCTTGTCCTGTGACGCGCCAGGCCTCCATCTCTGGGCTGAGGCGGCCCCAGCCAGCGACCTCAACAGGAGGCTGTAGACGGGGACCCACACGACTGCCGTCCCTCCCGAGGGAACAGGCGCCCCCTTCAGGGTTGGGGTGAGGGTGAAGGCAGGAGGAGCAAGGCTGGGCTGCAGGGGCGCTCAGGGGCTCCTGGCACCCTTCAAGGTGGAACTGTGTGCCAGAGCCAGGCCCCTGCAGATGTGACCAAGATGCGGCTCGGCCAGGGCACGCCCTGAGCCAGAGGGGCTCCTTGTGAGGGAAGGGAGAGGGAGATTGGGGTGCAGAGACAGAGACGCAGAGAGGCAAGAAGCCCCAAGCCCTGCCCCGTCGAAACCCCCTGTGATTTCAGATTTCAGGCCTCCAGGCGGTAGCATGGCCTGTTCGTAGTCACCCACGCGGGGTGCTGTGCTGCTGCTCCCCTGGGGCCCCAGCCAGTCTCCTTTTGCATCCTGGAGGGGAAGCGATGGCTGAAACTCCGCTTCTTCCGGGCCCCGGCTCGTCCACTGTGGCCACGCAGGCGGACGCAGGCACTGCTGAGGCGCCAGGCCCTGAGAGCCCCACTGCTACCTGAGGGCCGAGTTCAGATGAGCCCGCTGTCAGGGCCCGGTCTGCGGCGGGGCTGGGGGCTGGATGACAGCGGCCCGGTAACACCCCGACTCAGTGCCCGCTGGGCGCTCACGGCACGCGCCGGAGCCCGACCAGGACGTCAGGACCGAAGGAAACGTGGCTCTTGTGCTTTCTGCCGCCCCTGTCTGCAAGTCCCCCGCCACACTCTCCACCCCCGCCCCTTTCGTGCTCAACTGCTCTGATCGCGGTGGGCCGTGAAGGAGCTGGGGTGCGAAGGAGCTGGGGTGCGGACATCGGTGTGAACTCCTTGAGCCTCCTTTTTGCACCTGTGAGATGGAGACAGCTCTCGAGCTCAGCGCGTCCTCAGGCGCAGGGAGAAGAGGCGGGCTCCTCGCACCCCGTGTCTGACTCGGGCACCCCGTCTCTGACTTGGGCACCCCCTCTCTGACTCGGCCGCATCCACGGAGACGGGCCTATTCAAGCAGGCGCCAGGGCCGAGGGGCATGAGGAACGGGGGCGACTGCTCGTGGGCTCAGGGTTTCCTTTGGGGGTGACGGCCGTCTCCGCAACTAGCAGTGGGGGGGGGGGGGCGGCCACAGAGCCTGTGCTGCGTAAGAAGACGCATTCTGGGGCGGGGGGCACGGGCCGAGCCCCTCCAGCCCTCTGCGCCTCAGCTTCCTCCTCTGAAAAGTGGGGGCATCCGCAGACCTTCGTGGAGGCGCAGGCACCTGGTGGGGGCACAGGTGACACACTGGGCTGAGCACACGCAGCTGCCTCCCCCCAGGGCCACAGCCTAACACAGGCCTGAACGACCAGCCTCTGCCCCCACGCGGCCGGGACTCAGGACGTCCTGCCCCAGGGCCCCTGGCAGGGCCTGCCCACTGGCCTGCTGCTGGCGTCTGACGCACGGGCTCGGGCTGACCATGTTTTAATCCCCGGGAGCCTGGTCTGAGCGATTGGGCACTCAGGATTTAATTCTGCAGGTAATTTGAACGATGCTATCTAATTTCCAATGTCCCAGCTCATATGAGTGCAAAAGCAGCATAATTTTTAATTAGTGGGTAAGCAGTAAATAATGGGTGGCACTAAGTGGACACCACTGTTAATTAAAGATCCATGGCTGATAAAAATCAATTTGGCCCGTGTGTTGAACTCAGTCTATCGGGTCCCCGGGAAAAGTTGGGGCCGCCCAGGCCCACGGCACCATCTGCCATTTGCTGCTTCTTAGCTGAGACTTTTCCAGGGGAGCAAAAAGGGAGAGAAGCAAATCCAAGAGCCCAAAAAGCGGCAGTGGAGACGTCTCCTGCATCCGTTCAAAGCCGGCTGACTGTGCTGGCAACAGAAGCCGAGCTCCGGGAAAGGCCACGGGCACAGGAAGGTCCTGGCGCACTCAGGGTGCGCGGGCTCTGACTGCGGGGGACCTGATTGCAGCGCCTGCACCCCACGCCTTAAACCCGCGCTTCTCACTGGGCCACAAGAGCACGCGGACAGCCCCTGCGGGTGCGCCGGCCGGGCTTCTCTGGAGCAGCGATCCCCCGGCGTCAGCTGTGTGGACATGGGCGGGGGCCGGCCACTGCTCCGCACCGCGGTGGAGCCTGCTCGGCCGCCGGGACAGGTCGGCAGCGCCGACCTGCCCCCTCCAACTATGCCTTACCTGACTCGGGCCATCTTTGGATTAACCCGCAGAGTCGAATCCAGGGGACCCAGCGCCTCCCCGCGGAGTTGAGGGCGGACGTGGAGAAGTGGGAGCACTGGCCACGGGGCGTGGGTCCCACCCAGGCCCCGGAGGGTCCAGCCTGGCTGCCCACCGCCATGCCACGTCCCGGCTCCACTCCCACTTCCCACCGCCAGCCTCTCCTCTGCTCCCAGACACCCCGCTGTGTGCGCCGCCCAGAGCCCTGCGGGCGGGCCCAGCCTGCTGCCTTCGTTGCTCGTGACGCTGACCAGCATGCAGCGGAGGACCAGAGTATGGCCGGGAGGCCGGGCCACAGCACCCGTGCGCGGTCACGCACGCGCCCCACACCCGGCCCTCGCACACCCCCGCTGCGCATCCCGGTGCTCCGGCCGGAGTGGCAGGCAGCTCAGTGTCAGGCGCGAGTCGGCCGGCTCAGGCGTCGGCCCTGAAGGCAGGTGGCCACAGGCAGGCCTGGCACCGGAGGGCGTGCACCACGGGGGCAGGGCCGGGGCTCCTGGGGCCTCCGGAGCGCCCGTGGGAGGGCAGAGTCCCGCCTGCGCGCCTGGCACTGCCTGCCCAGGGTGAGTGTGGAGGTCCTGGGCCTGGGAGTCGGCCGCTGCCCATCAGCTCAGAGGCCCCTGGCCCGTACCCGGGCCAGTCTCCCCCGAGGACACACGTGGGGCAACCTGGGGATTCGGGGGGCAGGAGACGGGTCCCAGCACCCAACTTGGGGACCCCACCACTCACACTGGGGTGGCCTGGGGGTCCTGGGGAGGGGCTGAGGCAGAGGCAGGGCTGGGGGCGGGGGGCAGCGGAAGCTGGGCTGGGCTGGGGTCGCTAACCAGGTCTGTCCCCCACAGCCCGCACCGCAGCGGCCAGGACAGCAGGGGACAGCCGCCTGTGCTGGGAGCCTCCGTGCCAGCAGCCCCTGCCCAGTAGAGCGCCCAGCACCGCGCTGCTGCCCCCCCGCCTGGACGGACTGTGGACCTCCACTGGGTGAGACCCCAAGACCCTCCTGGCTGGGCCCCGAACCTCAGGTCCACATCTCTGAAATGGACCCAATTCAGACAAGCGTCCAGAGCGCTCCCTGCCCGCACCATGCACACATGCAGCACACGCGTGCACGCAAGGCATACACATGCACACATGCACACAGACGTGCACAAGCATACAAATGTGCGCACACGCACAGGCACGCACACACGCACATGCACCTGTGCACGAGGGCGAATCTGGGGCGAGTCAGCGGAGGCCACGCAGACACCTCTGTCTACCGCGGAGCTCGGCGGGACCTGGGGGCTGGCCAGACACGTGAGCATGGGGGGCCCCGACCCCGCAGACTGGTGCTAAGCCCGTGACCGAGGAAACAAAGCCCAGGATGTGACGGCGTCTCAGCGGCGGTGACAGTCCCCGGGGTCCGCCGTCCAGAGGGCCAGGACGAGCGGGCCGAGGACACGCTGGGGCAGCGGGGCAGGTTGGCGCGGGCCAGGTGCCTGCCTTCCGCCTGGGCCTCTGCGCAGCAGCACCAGGCCTCGGGGCCGGCAGGCTGTGTCTGCCCTCCCACGTGAGGCAGTGACCTCCCCCAGGCCTAGCACCCCCACCCCACACTCCCCTCAGCAGCCCTGCTCTGGGGTCAAGGGCTGACTCTCGTGTCCTGCAGCCAGGCACGGCCCAGTTGCCGAACGCCTGCCAGCGCTCTGGGGGAGGGGGCCTGAGTTCTGCAAGCCACTCTGGACGCACGCCCAGATGCCCCGGGCCCACCCACACCCCGGGCCAGGCGGGACCCAGGCAGTCTGGCCGGGTCACTCTGAGACAGACCTGGGGTGAGGGGGCGGGCAGGTTGCAGCCTGCTCCTACACTTAGGAGAAGTTCTTCCAGAAATGTCTAGAACGTTCATCCTGGAGAGTTTCCCTCTGTGCTCTCCAGCCAGGCCCGGCTGCACCCTGCCGGCTGCACAGAGAAGGACGCAGCGTCCAGGGCCACGAGGTGCCCATGGGCCTGCTGCCTCTCTCGAGACGGTGTCCCTGCAGGGCCCGCCCCTCGGCCTCCTGGCGTGCCCGGCACCTGCTCCGGCGTCACCGCCCGTCGCTGTCTCCTTAGGGTTTCCCTTGAAACCAGCTGGCTTTTGTTTGCTTAGATATACTCATTTATTTGTACAGCTTAGTGAGGCATAATTGGTACATAATGCGGTACACAGCGCACATTACAACGTGCCTGATCGTTTTTAAGGGAAGCACAAGATTTCCCTGGATATGGAGAGAGCTGCTTGCCATAAATAGGAGGTGACTGTACAAAGAAAGTCAATGAAAGCAAAACAACGTGACTGGATTCCCGCGGGCTCCTGGCCATGGCTCCGTCTGTTCTCCCTGGGAAAGGGGGCACTGGAAGCGCCAACACTTCCGGCTCCTAAACACAGTCAGGAAGGCCAAACGCAGAATGGAAAAGGGCCGCTCACGCTCTGGGTGAGGCCCGTTTCCTCTGCTCAGCAGCCCTGGCGGCAGCGGGCTGAGAAGGGTGACACACGAAGAAGGTACCCGTGGCCTACTCTTCCCCCCAAGCCTGTCCCCCATAGCACCACTGAGCCTCCATGGGAAAACCACAGCGGCACCCTGCCCCCCCCCAGGATGGGCCAGTGGGTCTGGGGGTTCCTTCGTCTCCCCTGAGCCCGTCCACCACGCTGCAGAAGAGGCCTGGGGCCAAGCCCAGCCCGGGCTTGTTTCTGTAAATAAAGTTTTATTGGCACACTGCCACGCCCACGTTTACATGCTGTCTCTTGGCTGCTCTGGCTCCCCAGCCACAGCCTGGAGTGGTCACCGCAGAAACAAAATAGATGCCCCTGACCCATCGATGACAGGGAAAGCCCACTGCCACCCGCCCTGCATCAGCAAGCCTGTCCCTGACGCCGCCGGCACCTGGCCCGGAGGGGTGGGATGGGGGGTGGCGGGGCAGGGGCAGCACTGCAACAGAGGACCCGGAAGGCCAGGCGCAGGCCAGGTGCCTGGGAAGGACCCGCAGGACCCTGCTCCTGAGCGCCCCGTCCAAGGGCCCAGACGGCAGCACAGGCGGCCCCTCTGCAGCCCAGGCTGGTTGTGCTCAGCGGGGACAGACGTGGGGGCTGAGCCAGGGCCAGGGCCACACACCCTGTGCGCTTCTCAGGCCACGAGGACTCGGGGGCTCCAGCGCCCACGGAGTGTTGGCCGAAGAGGCCACGAGCGTTGAAAGGAAGGAGACGCTCGAGCCTGTCGAGGTGACCGGGCAGTGAGCGCGTCAGTGCGGTTGGGAAGACCGTGTCCAGGGGCGCGGCCCCGGGGGCTGCTGCTCACCGCCTGCCCTGCCCCTCTGCCCCTGCGGCTGTGAGGTGCGGCCCGGCCCCGAGTTCCTCGCCCGCTCCTACACCTTCTGCCCCAGCCGCCTCTTCCGCGCCTACCAGTTCCACTACGAGGACCCCGCCTGCCAGCAGCCGGCCCACTCCGCTCATCACGGGCAGCGTCCGCCTGCGCCGGGCCTCCTGGGCCACGCGGGGCGCCGCCGAGGCCGACTACCGCCTGCACAGCGTGGGCCTCGTCTTCCACAGCGGCCACGCCGTGCTCCGCCTGGCCGCGCGCCTCGGCCAGACCCAGGCTGGCCAGGACTGCGCCCGGCGGCTCCCTCCGGCCCGGGGCTGGCGGCCCGGGGCGCTGTACGAGCTGCTGACCGCCCGCGGGGGGCTGGACTGCACGGCCGCCCTGGGCTTCACCATGCACGAGCTCAGCCTGGTTCGCGTGCTGCGCCACCTGCAGCCGCAGCCCGCCACGGAGCCCGGCCTGGTGGACGAGCTGTACCTCGGGGACATCCACACCGACCCGGTGGAGAGGCGGCACTACCGGCCCACCGGCTACCAGCGCCCGCTGCAGAGTGCACTGGTGAGTGTGGGGCACTGGGGAGGCCGTGGGCCCTCGAGGATCTGGGCCCAGCTGGGGACACCTTGCCTGCCCGCCGTGCCCCAGGCTCCCCACTCGGTCTGGCCTTGGGTCACTGGCACAGGCCGCTCCCACTTCTTAGAGCTTTATCTCAAATCTTTGCAGACTTTTCCCAGAACTGTTTCTCCTTCCCACTGGGCATGTGGGCCTGGGTGGCAGCCGGCACCCCTACACACCCCCCGGCACCCCGCACCGGGCTGGGAGCCAGACCCCTGCAGGTGGGCCCGCCAGGGCCCGGCACACGCTCGGGGATGCACTGAGGAGCAGCCTCCTGCAGGGCTCTGCTGGGGCAGCCACATGCCCGTCCAAGGGCCCCTCAAGAGCTCCAGGTGGGCAGAGACCCCACTGCTGTCTTGGAGCCCAGATGCGGGGCACCTGTCACACCCTGTGAGCCCCCGATCTCATTCAGACGCAGCGTGGGCCTCAGGCCCAGAGCCTGCCTGCCAGCAGCTGTGGGCGGCCGCCGTGCGTGGCGGTGCAGCCGGGGCCCAGGCGCGGAGGGAAGCCCTCCAGGGGCTGCCCCGGGGGTGGGCCTCACTGGCGAGTGCTCCCGCCTGGTGGCCGGGCTCAGCAGAGGACGCCCCTCACGGAGTGCCCAGCTCGCGAGGACGAGGGCCAGGCCGGGCGCCCGCAGGCACCGCGGTGCGCGCACGGCAGAGGGCGGCGCTAGGGTTCTCGTGTCTGCACACTCCGAGGGGCACCATGCCGAGGTGTGGGCGCGGGCGGACGGCAGCGGACGCAGGTGCTCCCTGCAAGCGCTCGTCCGGCCTCACGTGGTTCAGCACTGAGGCCGACGTGAGTGTAGACTCTCTAGTACGCTGGATGGGCAACTCCTCACCCCTGGGAGCAGCGCTTGTGAGTGGGGCAGCAGGGCTCTCCCGCGCCCACCGCTTCCCCTCTCCCCCCGCCCCCCCCTTCCAACCCAGGGTCTGGCTAGCCGGGAGAAGCACAACTGGACGTTTTCACAATCAGACAATCAACCTGAATTCTTGTCGTGACCTCAAAATGATTCCCTTCTTGGCACCCAGTGTTCTGGGCTGGCCTGACGTTCGCCCCACTTTGAGAGGAGCTGGTGCCAGCGGCGGGTGATCGGGGCGCCCACCACCTCATTAGGAGGGCGCTCTGCTGCAGAGGGGCTGGCGCGGCTCGGAGGATGGTAATTCCACGTGTACCCAGGCCGCGCGGGAGGGGGGACCCCTCTGCTGCCCGCGGGGCGTGAGCTGAGCAGAGTGTGTGTGCGGGCAGAGGCGGGCGTGCGGCGCTGGTCCGAGATGTGCTTGGCAACAGCCCCCTGCCTCAGAGGAGGGTGGGGAGACACTTCAGAGCAGGGCAGGCTATGAGAGCCCCCAAGTCACGCACTGGTCATTCCCTTCTGCCTCCAGCACCCATGCCTTGCCCACGACCCAAACCAGATGGTAAGCACGAGCGTTTTCAGAAGTTAATTTAAAACCAATTTGATCCCCAAATTCATTGCCTGGATACAGAATCCTAATCAATCAGCCAACACTCGACCAAAATCATCTCAGCCTGGCGTCCTCTCTAGGGTTAATTAGAGACTGTTCTGTGTTGTGTGAGGAATAACTTCACATAACGGCCTCCAACCGGGGGAGCGTCCGGCTTAGGCGCGAGTGGACACAGCTGGCTGGACCTTGCTGGCCACCGGTGCTGGCCCGGCCCGGCCCGTACGATGTCTGGGGCCGAAATGGGCGCCTTCGATGGCCCCCCTCTCCCGGTGGAGAAGCCGGTTCTCGATGTGATCTGCTGCCTGCCCCCAGGGTCCACTGTCCCCCGGATGCCTGTCTGCAAAAGGCAGCTCTTCGGCACAGGGGGCACAGCCTGGACTACTGTGCGTGATGCAGAATGTCCTCTTGGTGCACATGGCAGCGGAACGTGGGCTCCAACGCCGAATCACCGGTGTCTGTCACCCGCGGGCGCAGCTACCGCACCCTGCGGCCCGCCACCCCAGGCTGCCCCACCACTTCTCGCCCCGGCCCCACGGCCTCGGGGCGGCTCTGCGGCCCCCAGCCACAACCCCAGACACCACATAAGCCAGTTCTCCACGGTGCGGAAGTCACGGCAGGTCTGGGCTCAGCACAGAGATCAGGGATAACGGGGCTGTCCCAGCCACGAGGCCCGCTCCCCGGAAGGCAAACCCCCAGACACCACTGGTTTGGCGAGAAGCCCCCGCGGCCATGTCGGAGGCCGCCTGCGGCTTCTCGAGGGGGTCCTGGCACGGCCTTCCAGAGGGCCGCGTGGAGTGTGAGTGCGGCCTGGCCCGCAGTGCCTCCTGGCCCGGCAGGGCGGGGGCCGGTGGTCCCCACGCTGCGGCGCGTGGCAGCTCCGAGGACAGCCGCCTTCACAGGGACGCTCCTGCTATTCCGGGAAAGCCCCGAAGATGTCTGCCCGCCACTTCCTGGCCTCCGCGGCGCACTCCCTCCAGAAGGCAAGCCGGCGGCTGCTTTGCTGCGCATCTGACTGTGAGCACAGCTCTGAGGACTGCTGGAAATCGGGCGCAGGCAGAGGAGAGCGGCCGGCCCCTGGGGCAGGGTGGGCTCCTCCTCGGTCAGCAGCACCCTGGCTCCAGCAGCTTCCGGCTGCTCTGGCGCGGGCTGTGGCCATGAGGTTCCAGGACGCCAGTCTCGTGCCTTAAGCCTATTGCCGCGTCCATGCCCAGGGGAGAGGTGCGTCCAGGGCCACGAGCACTGAGGTCTCGGCGTGGGGGCGGGCCGGAGTGGGTGAGGCGGCAGGGCCCTCCACCTCCTGTGGGCTGCAGAGCGGACGTGACTCCTGGGGCTTACAGGGACGGGAGGGCGGCAGGCAGGAGCAGCAGCAGGAGAGGACCACGTGCACCGGTGGGGTGTCGGGAGTGAGCAGGCTGGGTGTGGGGAAGGGCAGCTGCCATCAGGGCCCAGCCCAAGGGGCACCAGCTGCATTTCTCGCCCCAAGTCCCACTTGTCTCGGTCTCCCACTTGCGTTCACTCCTCGCCCATCCGCGCCAGCGCTCCGGGCCTCCACCCTCCCCCAAGTACAGGGCCCCTGCAGCCGCCTGGGCACACCCTGAGACACAGTCCTAGACAGGGCAGGTGGCGGGGAGGGGAGAAAGTAGGGACCCCACCTAGAGGAACACAGAAAAAGGGGGAGCCTAGACCTCCTGTGCGGTGGTCAGGTAGGCTCTCTGAGCTGAGGCCTCAAAACGCGAGATCGCGGTAGAAGAGGAGTCGGGCCGAGGCCAGAGGAGCCCCCAGGCCGCGGTCGGGGAGGTGCGGGAAGGAGCCCGGGCTCTTCCCACGCGAACCGCGCGCTCTCGCTCTCCCGCAGCGCCACGCCCGCCCCTGCCCGGCCTGTGGCCTCATCGCCCGCGCGGACCAGCACCGCCCGCCCGTGCTGCCCGCGCCGGGGGCCCTGGCCCTGCGCCTGGACGGCCGCTGGGCCAGCCCCGGCTGCGAGGTGCGCCCCGCCGTGCTCTTCCTCACCCGGCTCTTCACCTTCCGCGGCCCGCGCGCGTGGGAGGGCTACTACCGCCACTTCGCCGACCCCGCCTGCCGCAAGCCCACCTTCACCGTGTTCGCCGCCGGCCGCTACGCACGGGGCGCGCCCTCCGCCAGCGGGCGCGCGCCAGCCCCATGGACCTGGCCACCACGGCCATGCTCAACGCCGCCGAGCCGAGCAGCTGCGGGGGCCCGGGGCGCTGGGCGCCGGGCGCCGCGCAGGACGTCACGGCCACCAACGGCTGCCGGCCCCTGGGCGTCAGGCTCCCGCACGTGGAGCACGAGCTCTTCAAGATGGAGCGCGACGCGCTGGGCCAAAGCCTGCTCTTCACGGGGCAGCGGCCCACTGACGGGTCGAGCCCCGACAGCCCCGAGAGGCGCCCCACGTCCTTCCAGGCGCCCCTGGTGCTGTGTGAGGGGCCAGCCCCCGACCCCGCCGGGCCCCGGGGCACCGGGGGGCCGCGCGCGCGCCCCTTCCTGCCCCTGGCCCTTGGGCTGGCCCTCCTGGAGTGGCTGTGAAGTGGCAGGGTCTGGCTTCGGGGCGGCCGACCCCTTCCTGGGCACAGACCCCACCGCCCGCGAGGACCCGGCCCCTTCACTGCGCCCCCTGCCCGCACGCAGCCCACGCCGTGGCACCAGCCCTGGAGGCCTCGCCCTGAGTCTCCAAAGGCTCGCTCCCCAATATTGAGGGCCCTGGAGTTGGAGCAGCAGCCAGCGGGGCGCAGGAGGCCCCGTCCACGCACCCCCATCTCTCCCTGCGCCCTGGGCGCCCTGGGGATCCTGTGACGTGGGGGCGAGGTGTGCGTGGGCGGCCGCTCTCCCGAGTCTGCGGTGGTGGTTTCAAGATTATTAATTCAAACTTAGCAATACAAACTCCAGGCGGAGCCATGAATTAAAGATGCCGCTGCGGGCTCTCCGGGCGTCTCGGCTTCCTGGCAGACGCTGGTCTCTGGGGCCGCTCCGCTGAGCAAGCTGTGGCTGCTGGCGCTTCTCCGCACCTGCCCCGCGCCTGCGAGCCGGCCTCCAGCGCGCGGGGTCCTGGGCGGAGGAGCCCGGGCCTGGGGCCAGGCGGCCCCCTCCTTGTCCCCCCCACCCGCGCTGCTCACCCCAATGCAGCCCGGCCGGGCGGGCGGGTCTTTGGAGGAAAGCGATGCCCCCGCCTTCGGAAGTAATCAGTACTAAGGATGGCAGCACAGGTGGTTCCCTGAGCCCTTCCAGGTCCCAGGGTGGCTGCAGCAGGGAGAGACTCCCACCCCGTCACTGGGGCCACCGAAGGGAGAGTCGAGGGCAGGTGCGGGAGCAGGTGGGGGAGCGGGCCGGGGCCTGGCCTGGCTAGGACGCTGATGAGCGAGTGTCCCCTCTGCGCTGTCCCTGGCGGGGACAGGCTGTGCCTTTCTGGGGATGCTGCCATGACCCCAGCGCCCCCTCTGCACACGGGAAATTACCCAGCACCCTCGGGCTCCTGGGCCCGGCCTGGTCTGGCCGGTGCCCCCCACGCCCTCCTTCCCGACCCCTCTGGCTGTGACCACAGCCCAGCACCTGTCTGGGAGGCCCAAACTGCTGCAGAGGGAAGCCCCTGTTGGGCCAGGTGCCGCTCCACTCGCTCTGCTGACCCGCCCTCTCCTCAAGACACGGCCCTCGTCCTCGTTCTCTGTGGGCCCCGGAGAGCGGCCAGCGTTCCCGGCAGTTTCCAGCACCGGAAGCGATCTGACTCTCCACGGTCTCCGGCTGCGGCAAGGTGGGGGTCCCGAGGGGTGGGGGATGGCGCCAGCGTGCCCGTGGCTGAGCCAGCTTCGTACCCGAGGCGCGAGGCAACCACACCACCATTTATCATCAAATCTGAATCTTTTAATAAAATTAAACAGCCTGAAAAATGTTCTTGCTGGTGATTAAAGTCAACCAAGGGGATTATGGTTCTAAAGAAAGGAAGTGAACTGTCTCCCTGAGAATGTGTGAAAGAATAAAACCAGCGGAGGGGAGCCAGGCACCCCCGCCCGCCCGTGCTGCTGCAGGGACCTGGCCCTGACAGGCCCTCGGGGCTCCCCCGGCTGGCCTCTCAGGCCCCTGATGGCCAGTGGCTTCTGCCCGGGCCTGGCCCTGAGGTCCTCCCCACCCGGGCAGAGCCTGGCCTTGCTCTCACTGCCGTCTCCTCACACGCCGCTGTCCACTGTCTGAAGGGACTGCCGAGGCCCATCTGCCCTGCCTCCTGGGGAGGGCAAGCTCGGGGTCGGAGGAAGGCCAGCCAGGGCAGCCTGGGGCAGGCCCGGAGCACCAGCGTGCAGGCTGACGAAGCCCAGCTCCAGGTGCCGAGCCTCGCCCACGAGGACCTGGGGTTCTGGTGGAGAGGGGGCAGCCCCGTCGGCAGCAGCTGAGTCTCCATCTCGGGACGCCCTTGGGACTCTGGGCCCCCGACAGGGTAGGGTCCTTGGCTGTATTTGGGGCCAGCCATCCAGAGTGCTAGGGGCTGGGCGTGAGCACCACAGGGCAGGGGCTGGGAAGCAGGGTCCCGACCCCAGGCGGGAGGGCCTCAGCTCCGGGCAGAGGAGCTGATGGAAACATGGGGCGGGGGGGCAACGGGCCCTCTGCTCCTGGGTGCGAGGTCTCGTCCCAGACTCTGAGCTGAAATGGGGGGTCTGATGGAGGCCCCGAGCTCCAGCATCTTTTTTTCTCCTTATCGTGAGGCTTGAACCTCCACGAACAGCCCAAGACGGCTTTAATCACAGGAGGGGAGTGCAAACCCTGTAGTTCTGGTTCAAAACAAAACAAAACAAAATTAATGTTCTCCATTGTATGTTCAGTCACGTTTAAAAGGGAGGAAAAAAAAAAACCCATGCAGTTTATAATTTCACAGCGCAAGCTCCCGGGAGAGCAAATGAGCTTTTTTTTTTTTTTTAATAAAAAGTTTAAATTGTATACAGCTCTCAGAGGCCCATTAACAAACAGATGCTGGTTATCAAAAGAAGTTATTTCTTTGCTTTTTCCAAGCGAATGTGTTTAATCTCCCAGGACTGCTACTGGCCGGGGTGAAAGCAGCGGACAGTGACTCCGCCTGCTGTGGGGGGCAGCGGGGGCAGCAGCTTCCTGCCGCAGAGGGCAGAATGGGGGGCGAGGGCCCTGGCCTGGGGACCTGGGGCCATTGGCTGGTGGACTCGAGGCCACCTTCTCTCCATGAGAGGGAGGCGAGTGAATCAGCTGCAGGTGGTGGGAGAACGACCTTCAAGCTTCCTGGCCCACCTGCTGCCGCCAGCTCCCCAGGCTGAACCCAGGCTGGACGGCAGTATCCCTGCCAGCCTCCCACCAAGTGGACGTGGTCTCTCCGGGGTCCTGACAGCAGGCTGCCTCGCGGCAGGTGCTCCTCTCGGCCCCTCCCTCTGTGCCCTTCCACTTACTCAGCCGAACGCTGGTGTCAGCCCCACCCTGGCAAGCACAACCCTGTCCCCACGGCACCCTGTGCAGAAACACCAGTGAGGCAGCCCCCATAGGGGCCTCCCAAAGGTGCCACAAGCTCCACGGAGGCCTGGGGTTCCACCCTGTGTGGTCTGAGAGACCTCAGAGTCGCCGGCTCCGTGCACCGGAAGCCTGTCTGCCACGGGCCAGACTTTCCAGGAATGGCCCAGGGGCGATAGCGGTCCCTGAATAGGGGCTCATGGTCCCCTGACCCGGGGTCTCCTGGGGGGCCATCTTGGGCTTCTCATGCCCTGGGGAGGAGATGGGGAGCCCCTTGCCCTTCTGCAGATGGGCACACTGAACTCTGTGCCTGCCCCATCTCCTCACCAGCAAAATAAGCTTCCGCCACAAACCCGGCGCATCCAGGCTGGCACCGGCACCACTGTGACTGGCACGTGACCCGGGGAGTGGACGCAGACTCTGGGAGGGCCACTGTCAGCTCAGCAGGGGCAGGTGTTTGCCCAGCACTGCTGTGTTTACTTCTCAGAGGTTAGTAATAACTCATTCCTACATTGGTGTTATTTAGTCCTGCACAACATAGGTAGCCATTACTCCTGTTGAAAGGAATGTGCCAGTAAGACCTACAAGTATTTATGGAGCACCCAGCAGGGACCAGGGGCCACAGTGGGTCCTGGGGAGGAGGCCCCAGACATCCTGTGTCACCGGCAGGTGGGGCATAGGCCTTTTACCGCCACTTCCTTCTGAAGCCTGGAGATGGTACGGAGAACAAGAGAAAGGCTCCGAATCACATGGTGAGCCGGAGAGGGATGGCTTCCAAGGGCCTCAGTAACACCTGAGGTCAGGAAAGCTGTGGACTGACAGCGGCTGAGAGCAGGTGCCAGAGCACGTGCCGGCCTGACTGTGGGAGGGGCCCAGAGCACAGGCACTGGAGCCTGAAGGCACTGGAGACACCACCCAGCAGGAGCCAGGCTGAAAACAGGAGGACTTGCGGGACGTCTGAAACAGAGTTCTCGCCCCAGAGCCTCTCCCTACCCCTGTAAGAAACCAGATGTTTAACCAGGGGCCTTGGGACATGGAGACACCAGATGCTGAATGTCCAGGTAGTAAGGAAAGGTCTAACACAGGCAGGGGGCCTCCACAGGCTTGACTTTTTTGGGATGGGGGCCAGGTTCAGGTCATCAGACAGGAGACAGGAACAGAGAACGGAGCCCATGATAAGCCAACCACAGACGTCGTGATAGCCAGCAGCCCCACGATGCATCTGTCACGTCCCTTCCTAGTCAGTGTCCACAGAATGCACTGAGTATACCCGTGAGCTTCCCATCAGCCCTTCAGGGCTTCCCCCATCCGTACATGCTCAGCCAAAGATAACCAGTGTTGGGGGAACAACACACAAAGCTAGCGGAAGTGACCAGCAGCTCTTGTAATGTAGAGGATTGAACAATAACAACAAAAACCCTACAAGGTTCAGTGAATGAAGGTAACCTTTTAAAAAGCACTACCATTTTATGGACCTTCTAGAATAACCACAAAAGAAGTGTAATATCCTCAGCAAGAAGAAACTGTTATGCATTTAACCAGACCAGGTGGCTATAAACAACTAATACTAACTGGAAAAGAATGAACTCTTGAAAATTATATACAGGCCAGCAGAAAAGTATCAAAATGAAGGTGGAAGTAAAAGTTGAATTTCCTCAGATATTAGACTTAAGAGAAACTGGTAATTAGCAAACAAAACTTCCAAAACCCTCAGGGTGATTGCCCACCTCGATTTTTATACCCAGTACAACTACCATTTCCAGATGTGAGGGTCTCAGAAACCTGCTCCATCATCACCTAGAACAAGGAGGCCTAAGCTCCAGAAAATGGGGATACTACCCAGAAAAGAGCAAAAGGCTTTGCTGGGAGGAGAGCGATGCTACCAGTCTCCAGAAGTGAACTTTCCCAGAAATAACATGAAAGTCACGGTTCACCTGGTGTGTGAATGCACTAGAATGTCATAGTCTGAGACTGGCTGATGACACACAGGAAAGTGAGCAAACAACACCCAAATTCAGTCACTCCAGGAGGAAAGGGAGTCACGTACAAAAGGGAAATAGACCCAGGCACAGGAGTAGACAATATTGTAAGTAGGTTTAAAAATGCCCAAAAGATACTGACAATGGGGAGAACATACTGGGGGAGGGATGGGGAGAGAGGTTATGAGTTAAATCCTTATCTTTCTTAGAAGGAAATCAATAGATAGTATCTAGAAGTGAAAATTATGAAAAAGAAATACAGCCAGGTAACTCGGAAACACAGGTTCACAGCACAAGAACTGGAGTGCTGCAATGGCTAGCCTGAGGATGCGCTTGCCCACGATGCTGAGGGTGTGCAGGTTTTCATTATTGTTAGCTCTATTTGGCTTTTTACTCTATGCACTCTATACTCAAATGCTTGGTTAAAAATTAAAACACCTCAAAGCTACACCCACAACAAAACTTCCAACTTCCCCCAAAATGGCTGTGAGCCCAACAGAAGGCAGTCTCTGGCGAAGGAGGGTCCAGGTGCTTGGGGGGGACCTGCTTGTGAAGAGCGGGCTGACACCCCACTGTTGGTCAGCAGGAAGGCCCATGTCGGACAGAGACGGGGCCACTGTGACGGGTCCTCAGGATGGAACGTTCTTTCTGTGCTTTGGAGCCTGGTGTAGGAAGAGCCAGAGACATCAGGGAGGGCGAAAGCCTAACGGGGGCTTAGGCTGACTTGAAAAAGCCTCCTGCCGCCCCTGTACACTTTCCTAACATTTTTGAAGTAGCATAAAGTTACATTTTTCAAGACGTCCATAACACTAATTTGGGGTTTCAATTTTTTTACTATTTCTTTTCTCCTTTGAAGTGATTTTAGCAATCAAACATTGCTAAGAAAACAGAAAGAGAAGTTCTACTTTAAAGAAAGAAAAGTCTAGACCCCAAGAGCTATTTCTGAGGGTATTCTCAGTTTCTGATGAAGCCCGCCCCTCGCACGATGGCTCTGGCAGGTTCTGAAGGGCAGATTTGCCTTCTCGCACCAACAAAGGCACGGGCCGATCTCCTCCCTTCCTGGGAACAGCTCCCTTCCTCGTTGGGAGAGCTGCTTCGCAGCTTTCATTCTAGCCCCTGACAGCGGCCTGCCACTTCTCAGTCCCTCTTCCAGCAGCTCCCCAGGGCCCAGCCCTGTGAGCACCCAAATCCGAGGCTCCAAGGCCCTGGGGCAGGGGTGTGGGTCGAGCCCCCGGGCTCCATCAGTGGGCCACAGAGGCTTATGTACACCCAGCCAGTCCACCCCACAGCCCTGGCCGCAAGCGGTTTTCTCATTAGCAAAACGACAAGGTCCTGTTTCCAGTTGTGACTCTTTGCCCAGACGATCCTCGCCAGCCCCACCTGGGAAGCCTTTTCCTTCAACTTCCCTCCAGCTCTCCCTGCGAGCAGATGCCCTGGACACAGGGAAAACACTGGTCAGCACCCCCAAAGATGAACCAACACAGACACCGTCCACCCCATACACACGCCCCAGCACTCAGGTGGGCCAAGATCTACACCCGCCACCTGCTCCACCTTCTGCTCGACCCCCTGTTCTAGAACCGTCCGTGGGGTCCTGCTCTTCACGGGGCTGTGTCTCCAGCACAAGACAGGGAGCAGGAAAGGCGCCTCACAGAGGGCAGCCCGGGCACGCAGGGGGCGGGCAGGCGGGTCCTGGGCAGAGACGGGATCACACACTCAAGGAGAGAGACACGTGCAAGGAGCATCTCTGGAAGAACTGGGGGACTCGGGAGTCTCCAGAGCAGGGTTTGGAGGGGACCTGCCGTGGGCTGTCTAATCTCTGGTCAGGTGTGAGCTGGGATGCGTCGCTTTTCCAAAAGCAGTTAACACTTTGTCACGGACGCACCAAGATGACTGTGGAGGCCCGTCTGCTGTGGCCGAGGCCGAGGCCCTGCCGGGGGCAGCCTGTCCAGCGGGCGGGCCCTCGGTAGATCGAGGGGTGCCCCACCCCTGGAGGATGGCCTCTGGGCGCAGAAAGACAGGAGGTCCACAGAGCCGCCCCGCAGGTCTGCTCTGAGGCTCGGAGACACCCGTGCGTCCCCTCCAAGCCAAGCTCGTTCCTGCGCAGCAGGGAAGAGTGGCCGGTGTGCTCTGGTGTGCTCTCGGAGGCGCAGCTAAACGCTCTGAAGCCATCCATCCAGAATAACCCTACACTGAAGCATCCTTTCGGCGTGTTCAGGGCACAGGATTTATGGGACGCGACGCGGAGACAGCAGGAGGTTTATGCCCTGGCGGGGCGGGCGCACGGGGGCACGCCGTGAATGGCTCCTTCGATCGTGCCGCCGCAGAAATACATCTCCTGCCCTCTGGGAGACGTAAAGTCAGCCGTAAAACCGTGAATTTATTATGTATCAGATAACCAAAACGAACGATGGTAAGGAGTCCTTCCCTGCACCCACTTTTTAAATGAATTCCATGTCGAAACGGGAGCTACAACTTGAAACACATAAAAGAAAAATGACAAAACCTAAGCATTCCAAGACATCTCTTACAATACTCCCGAGCGGGGAAATCAATAAAGACGTGTCCCACATCGAAGACTTTTCAAGACTGGAGGAGGTCGGGCAGGCAGGCCCTGGCTCTTTCTCGGAAAAGAGACGGGGAGGAGCCGTGAAATGGTCACTTGGTCTCCCGTACCAGGTTTCCGACAGCGGCCGTTTGTACCTTGTCTCAGGAAGGCGCGAGAAACGAGGACCAAGTGCGTTTTGCATCTTTCTCTCTACACAGAAGCTCGATCGACACCTCCTTGGGGCCGCTTACAAATGGGAAACACCAAAGCGGAATCACTCCCACTGATTCACTACTCAGCAGCTCCCACGGCATCTCAGCGGTGGAAGGTAAACTGTCTGCAGATGCGTGAGGGGCCCCAGAAAAGCAAGCGGCGGTCTCAGACACGAGATCGCAGCCGTACAGACAATACATTCTGACCCCAGACTCCAGGAAAGTCCACGGGAAAAATGCACCTAAATCCATGCTGCAGGGAGGGGCCCAGCTGATTTCAGCTGACTTCTAAAATACAAAAGAAAGGAGGGTGCAGGCAGCCAGCGCGTGGAAAGAACCAGGCCTTTTCACATGGGAAACCGCGCGTCCCGGGAGCAGCCTCCTGCTAATTTATCACCTCGAACCGCCACAGCTATGCCTTCTTGTTAGCACTAAGCCTTAGTGAAATCGGGTTAAGAGATCTGATATGTCTCCCGAGTTGGTGATTCCTGAAGGGAAGCGAAAAGTAGAAAGGGAGCTGCTTGGCTTGAGCAGGACTGGGCTTCAGGTAAGGAGGCTGGGCAGCTGCCCTGTCCACAGAGGCCCGGCTGTGCCCAGCCGCTGGCCCAGCGGGGCAGGGAACTGGGCACGGCCCCAGCAAGCCTGCACCCACGTCCATTAGGCAAATGATTAACTATGCACGAGGCCGCGGTATAACAAAGTAACTGTAATAGAGCGTTGTCACAGGATCAATGTTTCCTAGTTTAAAAATAAACATTAGCATTTATCTAGCAGCAGAAAACTATTATCCCACGGCACTGTTTTATTCGACTGAGGTCTTTTAATCAAAGCAATCCGTATGGTGGAAGCATGCCAAGGCATCGGCCGCGAATATTTACGGCAAGTTGGATAATAGCTGCGTTTTCTGTTGCTGGCTTCTTCTTCCTTTCGCTGCAGATTTGATGCAGGCATTTTCTAATGAATTAATTCCACTAAGAAGGAGGAATCTGAAGTGATTCTCTTAATGGAGACCACCTCTCGCTTCCTCCGCCAGGCGCAATTTCACTACACTCAACTGTTTATGTGAGCTCACGTCTTTTCAATTTGTCAGCATACCTCTGCAGTGAAAATAAATGGAAACGAAACCTCAATTTCCAGGGCTGTAGCTAAAAAACCCCTCTCCCACTCCGAGGTCCAGGCCTTCGGCACAGGGGTGCCCCGGTCCCCCCCCCCCCGCCCCCGCCCATGTGCCTCGCGCCTACGCCGAACACAGCTGGCGGGACGGCGGTTCGGGAGAAAGGGGTGAAGAATCTCACTGCAAACCCATTTTCATCGCATCCCGGGTCTGCCTCTCCCTGGCTCCTTATTGGGGTCTCCTGCTACCAGCTCCCCTTGATTTCCCAGGGCAGCGCAGGCACCCGGGGTGGGGGGCTGAGCCGGCAAGCCTGCAGACGGCTCCGTGACACCCACTCCCGCACACGTCCCCACCGCACTTGATCCGGGAGCGATGGGCGCCCGGTGCAGCTGGCTCGTGGGGGCTCTGCAGGCCAGGCTGACCATTGTCTTTCCCTAGCCCCAGCCCACCCCCAGGAGCACCGGGCCGTGCTTCGGGCACGGAGGAAACAGAAGACGCATGCTTCTCCTGCAGTGTGTTGGGGAAGCCCCAGTTCCGTCGACTTTATCTTGAGGGTAACCACACTCCACATGAGCCAGGAGAGGTCAGTCGGTGACTGGCCGCCGCCGTCCACACGGCCCCTTGGCGGGGGCTCTGTGAGCAGCGGGTGCGTGACGGCGCGGGCCCTCCCCTGGCTCAATGGCCCCGAAGCAGAGGCTCACACATGGCCAGACGAGCCTCCGGAGGCTTCACCTCCTGTGCAAAATGGCGCCCTCGGCCTCCCGCGACAAGGCTGTGGGTGGGGGAGCCCGGGGAGGTTGCAGAAACACTGCTCTGAGCCCCAGCAGGCCCGGGAGGGGTCAGCTCACACGCACAGGCCCGGCGCCTGCACGCCCGAGCTGTTGTCTCCCACTGCACGCGCTGGGGATGGGGCCCCCTGTGCTCTGGGGGGCCTTCGAAACACAGCTGTTTCTGACTTCTGCGGTGCTCCCTGGGAGGCTCCTGGCAGGACGCACCCCCAGCTCTGTGCAGCCCTCCTGGCTGTGGCACCTTGGTCCCACGAGCTCGCGAGGCAAAGTGCTCAAAGTGACTTTGCAGCCCAAGTGCTATCTCTCCGCTTTCTCCCTTCAGAGCCAGAACCACAAACAAACCGTAACAGAAACTGGTGCTTGGGCCAGTTCTTTCGGGAAGGAGCTGAACATGACAAACGGCGCTGTGTTTTGGCATGGGGTCTGAGTTTGCAAACAGGAGGGTTCGTGCGTGCAGAGACACAGGCACCACTTGAAAGACGCTAAGCTCCTTGCAGATGGTGCACAGGCTACACACAGCTTGTTTGCAAATCGACGCGGAAGGCTCCCGGCCCTGCGCGTCACCGCGCACCTCTATCTGACTCCACGCAGCCCGCGAGTCCGGAGCCGGTATCTTTCCATAGCGGTTCTGTCCCTGGGATTTGTTTGAAAGCGTTTAGGTTTTCACGGATCGCTGGAGGTTCTTCATTTCTCCCCCGTCTGTGTTATGTAGGTATAAGCCGTCTCTCTAGGCATAAACTGTCCAGTGGTAAAAATCAATTTTGATTTTATCAGTATTTATTACTGCTGGTGCCAGCAGTTCAGAAGACCAGAGAGAGAAAACATGCAAACTAGGGAGAGGGCAAAACGGGAGCGGGCCTCACTCCTCCGACGCAGCCCTGCTGTTCTGATAGGAGTTCTGTCTTGTGCGGGAGCTTAAATTATCAATTTAAAATTTCCATCAGTAGGAATGGATGGGCTGTGTTACAGCTTAACATCTCTTGTGTATTTACGAGCTCGGGCTGCTGTCTCTAAAGCACAGGCGCCACCACCGAGCCAGAGACGGGCGCGCCCGCCGCCAGCCTCCTGCACCCGGGCCACCACGCTCCCCTCGCCCCCAGGGGCAGATGGACAGGCCCAGGGGCAGGCAGGGCCGCACAGCGACCCTTGGCCTCACTCCGGCCGCTCGACAGGTTCAAGATCTTGAGTCCTTGACCCCGACCACTCGCGCCGGTCCGTGAACAGCCGCCTGCGCACTCCGCTCCCGCCCTCCACCCTCCTCCCATCAAGCCCCCGCGTGTGCCGGCCGGGCCTCGCCTGTCAGTGACTTACAGGGGGGCGGGCGAGCTGGAAGACGCCCTGGACTCGCAGCGCAGGTCGAGCCGAGGGCTCCTTCTGGGCGCTGACGGGGGCCACAGCGGAGACCGGCCCTGCACGCTCCTGCACAAGAACCCGGCACGGCGCTGCAGGCCAAACCCCACGGCGAGCCCAGGTGGTCTGGTAGTGCTTCCGTCAGTCACACCCACAGGCCAGTCCGCGGACCCTGCTCTAGAGAAGTGGGTCCGCACCGCTCCCAGACTGCCTGGCCAGCACCCCTCTCCCCTGCAGCCCGCGATGCTGGAGGCTGACGTGAACAACAGGGTGCAAGCGGGTCTCGGCCTCTCCGCCTGCAGGACCAGGGCCGGGACTGCCCAGCCCTGGCTGCACGGTGAGTGCCTCCTGCCCCGTGCGCTGCGAGGACTTGGGCTTCCCAATCAGCGGCTTCGTGAAGACAGGAAGTGGCTGACTTCAGGGGGCAGCGGGCCCAGCCCGGACCAGGCAGGCAGGGCCTGGCCCTGTGACCCCACAGCCCGGGTGCAAACTGACACAGCAGAGGCGCCCCGCAGGCCCCTCGCCAGCAGCTCTGCCTGGCTCCCTGACCCAAAGAGCGACTTTCTCTCACTGCAAGGCCAGGGTGTCCAGCTGTCTGGGATCTTCAGCAGTTTGATTTTTATATGTCCGGCTGAAGCCAACCCCCCGAACCCAGACCATACGTACGCACTGGAATTGCTGCACACACACATTTCCCACTGACAGGGCACGTCTTTATCACCTTCTAACGACAAACTGATAAAGTAGCAACCCCCCACTCCACTTCCCCCCCACCACACGTCGCAAATGTGACAAAATGACAAAAGAACACTTAATTTGGGGGCTTTATTTTTTTCTTTTATGATGCTACATAGTCAAACAGAATTGGATTGGTCTTTTGTGGCATAAAATGAGTTCAGTCAAACCCTCGATTACTACTGGATGGATTACGGGAAGCCTCTCACCCCAGCACCCCCTCACCACTCTGCTGCCTGACCCACTCGCCTGGTTTCCAGCGAGGCCCCTAGGGCGCGGTCAGGCTAGACTCGGGGCACGTGGTGAACAGACGAGGGGCCGAGGTCAGAGAATCACACACTGGACGGGCCGCCCTCCCGAGAAAGGACAGAGCAGAGTCGGCCGTCACGACCAAGGCTGCCCCCCGGCAGCTGCTGCCCTGTGGCTCAGCAGACTCGGCCTGGCAGCTGCCGGCCGCCTCAGCGCGCCCACACCCCACTGCACGCGGGCCGGCCCCTCCAGAGGGGCTGCAGCGCCGGCGTCACCCACAGCCCAGGGAGCCCCAGGTGAACAGCCACTTTGTGACGAAAACATGAGATGAAATACAGTGAATAAGTTAAACAGGCATTAAACGTCTCTAGAACAGCCCAGCCGCGCTGCCTGGACCAAGGGCCACTCGGCGTGGTCCCTGCAAGAGAACAAAGCACTGACTCTACTTCCCGCACTGGGTCGCTCGGCGAGTGCAGCGGGCGCGCACCGACTGTCCTGAGTCCAGGGAGCTGCCGGCCGGGGCGGGGTGAGAAGCAGCAGCCGGGTGCGTGTGGGCAAGCAGCGCGGGGCGGCGGTGAGGCGTGGCTCCCGAGGGCCAGGCGGCGGCGGGGAGCGTCTGGTCATGAGAGGTAATGCAGCCGCGGACAAGGCGACACGTTTGAAATGACACAACATGCCAGCATCGTTTATCACGGTTTCTCTTGTGACGGGCAGAGATCATTCTTTCCCCCATCGCTGACTATACATTTTTAACGTTCTAAAAGGCTGCTAATATCATATCTGTGTGCGCGTGTGCACACGGCGCACGCATGTTCGGGGAGGGGTAACTGAAAGGCAAGACCTGTGAGATGGCATCATACACTGACTCTGTACACATGGTTATGACAGACTTAGCTCCCAGGCTCAGGCCCACAGCCAGCGACGTCCTGAGCACGCCCTTACAAGGCGATCTTCCCCACGATGACCCCGACGATGAAGAACAGGACCACCAGCGCCAGCAGCCGGGTGCTCAGGCCCTCCTCCTTCCCCGCCGCGGCCAGGGCGGGCGCGGGGCTGTTGCTGGGCGCCGTCTTCCTCATCCGCAGCCCGTCCTCCTGGGGGCAAAGGCACACGTCAGAGACACCGGAAGCCGGGCGAGGCCGTCCTGCAGAGCGAGGGGCATGGGAGCCGACCTCACTTTGGAAATGGAGGAGCCGAAACTGACAAAAAGGGACGACCTCGAGGCCACCGTGAGAAGCCCTCCCCTTCCTCCACCCCTGACCTGAGGCTGCTCAACGCCCTTCTCGTGCCGCAAACCGAAGCGCGCACACCCCACTGCACCCCGGACCCCACCACCTTCCTGCCATGTCTCCCAAACGAACCTCTTCTCCAACATCTAACCCCCAGGCCCACCGTCCTCCACATCTTCATCCTGCCCGGGCACCTGGCACAGACACAGGAGCGACAGAGGCAGGGCCGGGCTCCGGGCGGAGCGCCCTGCACAGCGGTGGAGGACCCGTGACCATGGGTACGTCGACCAGCATGGCCAACCCAGAGCACGCGTGGCAAGCATCTTCCACCTGCATCCACCCACAGCGCAGAGGGCCCTCGGCTCCCGCTGTGTCAAGAGGAGCAGGTTTTCCTCCTGCGCCCCCCCGGAAGGGCGGCAGCAGCCCTGCCCTTTCCTACCAGGGCCTCTGGCCAGTCACCCATCAGCTCAGTCGGTGCCCCACGAGCAGCTGCACCCCGGCTCCTGCCCTCCTGCCCACCAAGAGACCGGAGTTCCAGCAGACAGCGGGCACCTCTGGGGAGCACAGAACCCTCTCGCCCTCTCGGGAGCTGTCTCTGCCCTGGGGCCCTGTCCAAAGAGCTCGCTCTTCCTGGGCACCGACCGCTTGTGTTGGATGCACCGGGCCGGCTGCATGGCAGGGACCGAGAAATGCACTGGCCAAGTGAAAGAATGAAACAAAACAAGAAATCAGCGTCTGGAAGGAAAAAGAACTGTCCACTGTCAAGGCTGACCTGACAGTATCTGCCTATGCTCTGTCTGAGGGGTGCGGCCAATGTCTCTGCTGTGACAGGTGAAGGGTCACCCGTCAACCTCAGCAGAGGTGGCACAGCACACACGGCCCTGCATTTCCGTGGCTTATTCACAAGCTGCTGCTACTTATCACTCGGAGCAGCGGAGCTCTGTTACTGAAGAGAAACACACTCAAGGAGCAGCGCCAGGCCTATCTTACTAGACTTAGCCAAAAAGTAAAGCGTCAGCTTCATGATTTACCCCATGCCAAAAAGAGCTACCAAGTGAGGCAAGCCAAGATTACCGCCGAGAAAGAAGCCGGGCCGTGGCCCGGACAGTGGCCCTCCTCCGCGTGCTGCACTGTCAGGGTAAAAGAGGAGAAGAGCCGGCCGAAATGAGTTTATCTGTGTGCCTGGCGCCGGTGGCTAAGAGTGAAAACCCATTACATGGTTGGGTGGCGTGATCAAGACGGAGAGCAGATCAGCCTCGAAGCTGACGCCGTGATCAAGCCCCTGCGATCGGGTGCTCTGGGACACAGACGTCCTTGCCAGCACCAGGGCTGGAGGCCTGGGCGCAGACCGCAGCGGGGCTGGCTCAGACCGCCCAGCCCTCCCGCACCCCAAAGAAGCCCAAAGGAGGCTTCTTCCCTCGCCCCCGCCCCGGTACCGCCGGCACCCCAGCTCTCGCGCCTCCCAAGGACACGCTCTGCTCCGGTCGCGCCGCATCTGAGCGGCTTCCGAGCCCAGCTGCCGGGCGCGCGGTCAGAACTTCGGCGCCAGAGCCCTGCAGAGGGCCGCGCAACCGCCGGGGGCGGGAGGGACCCGCACAGTCGGGACGGTCACTGCTGCTTTGTCGCGTCTACACTGCGGAGGGCGAAAGGGCTGCCGCTGCGCGAACGGGGTAAGGCCCAGGCCGAGGAGCTTGTGCTCCAGGGACACACACCGGTCCCTCACCGGGCAGGAGCCGGAGGCCTCCTGCGGGCCCGAGGAGAGCGACGCCGCCCGGGGTGACAAACACGCACGCGGCCAGCCTGGGCCCCAGCAGCCCCCAAGCCCACGGAGACCCGGGCTGGCTGCCGGAGACACGTTACCTTGAACTGCCTGTTCTCCTCCCGCAGCCGCTGGACCTCCCCCTGCAGCCGCTTGCACTCCTCCATCACCTTCTTGACTTCGCTGTCGTCCAGAGAGGAGCTCGGAGGTTTAGACACTGTTGGCGTTTCTGTCTTTGATGCGGTTGTGGACAGAATTTTATTTATCTCTACATCATGCTGTTCAGAAATAAACGGAAGCCCAAGCGTCACAAGGAGGTAAAAGGCCTGAGCAGAGTAAAGCAGCCCTCAGCCGGCGTGACGCGGGGCAGTGCTGCACCCACGCGGCACAGCGGCACATTCTGTTTGAAAACGGACCCTGTGTCTAGTGTCTTAACAACCCAAAGCAACAGGACCCCAGACCTGAACGAGGAGGAGGAGGAAGCCACACGCATCACGCCACCCGGCCCCGCCATGCAGAGTCTCGCGTCCCGGGGCCGTGCAAGCTCAGGAGTGTCGCCATGTGCTGGCTCATCCCCAGAGCCGGGGGCGGGCACAGGGCCTGGGCTGCACGGTGCAGCCTCGGGGCTGCAGTGCGGGCGGATCCGGCTCTGGCCCCCAGGAAGCCCAGGCTGCGCTGTGACGCCCTGGGGCACTGGGGATGAGTCTGCACGTGGGCGGGAAGCAGGTGCACCGGGAGTGCTGCCCTGGGGGTCCCGTGCTGCGAACCAAGAAGACTCGTCTATCTCTGGGTGAGCAGAGCGAGGCCCCGATAGGCAGGCCCTGCCGATGCCCAACAAGGACGGACGGCAGAGCTGCCCAGAACGGCTCCTCTGCCTCCGGGACTGCGCTCCCAGCACGGAGCCGGGACACATGCCATGTCCGCCCCAGAAAGGGGACGACGGCGCAGGCAATGACTGCGCCGAGGGATGCGCAGCACGCGTGCTGCGCCCACGGCATCCCTGGGGACCGCCGCAGCCCTGCTAGCCGGGGCTTTGGGCGGCTGTTTCCCAGCTCCGGCTACTAACAGCCGGGCGGTTCAATATTCTGCGTGTGTTTTACACTGTGTTTAATGCAGTCTAAGTTCTTCTGGCTAGGGCGAGGTGAGGTCCAAGTCAGCATCTCAGACCCAGCCTGAGGGATCCCAGGGAGGGCCGGAGAGGTCACCTCCATCTGCCCAGAGAAAACCGGCTGACGGCCTGGAGGGAGCCGCGCCGTCCCTTGCCCCCGGCAGCACGGGCCACTCTCACCGGGCAGGCGTCCGGGGCACGTGTGACGGTGTCTGGAGACACGCCGGCTGTCACACAAGAGGCGCTACTGGCTCCCCGTGCAGAGGCCGGGCGCTGCTGGGCACCCATACAGGCACGGGGCCCCGCCCCACCGCACCTGCACCTCAACCGTGCGGGACCGAGAAGCCCTAACCCAAAAGCAGGTTCTGACAAGGAGGCAGGTGGGGTCAAGCAGGCAGCGCGGGGACGCCCGGAGAACAGCAGGCAGGGGGGGAGACGGCAGCACCAGGACGAGTCGGCCCAGAGCCTCCACCCGCCCCCAGCACCACGGCAGACACACGGCAAAACACGGCAAATTATTCCCCGGTTACGCTTCCCCACTGTTTAAGAGCAACCCAGAACTTGGCTGAGACAAAGAAACTCCTGGGATTTGTGACATTTCAACAGCCAACAGGTTGCACTTCCAAGGGGAAAAATTGTTCCAATTAGCAGTCTTTCTGCAGGCCTTCCAAGGCTGATTTCATAAAAGCCCACGTATTTGTTGACTTCAGCTTATTTTTTTCTTCATACATCAGAGGAAGGAAAATAATTTGCCAACTTAAATCTTGGTTTTGCAGGAGATGGTATGCAAATAAGTATCAGCTTGCAACATTCAATTATTGTTAACTGTAAGCATACTTACTGGTTTATCATTTTCTGCTGGCAATTCAAACACACATCTAAGTTTTGAATCCATAAGGTCTTCCGGTTTTGCCTCCTTCCACTAAAACAATTTAAATTTAATAATCAGGATATTATAAAGCTGCTGGAAGAATAATTTTCTCCTTATAACTGACAAGTTCAGAAAAACACTCTTAACGAGAAAGCCCTGATGAATATCAAGTAAGGAACGTCAGGCTGCTGAGACTCAGCATTTAACACGGCAGGACCGAGCACACGAGCTCTGCTGGGCTTGTCGCACTTCTCCAGCCTGGTCTTGCTGCTGTGACGCCTCAAAGTCAGGCAGCGCCCCCACCCCGGGTCTGTGGGGACACGGAGCAGAGAAGCACCACGGAGTGAAGGGGCTTTCCGGGCCCATCCGCTCGCGGAGCAGCTTCAGAACCACGCTGCTGCCACGCCCAGATGCCCTGGCTGGCACGCCTCCCCGGCCGTCTGGGCTGCCCCCTCGGGCTGGGTGGGAACATCCTCCGGGCTAAGCCCACGTTCGTTCGGGGAGCGGCTGAGAACTACAGACCAGCACAGAGGGAGGGTCAGAGCCCAGGAAGGAACAAGGGCCCCGCCCCCTCCCTGGGACCATGCAGGAGGCGGTGAGAGCAAAAAGGTGCTGAGGGCCAGAGATGGGAAAGCGTCTGTGTGTCAAGAACGGGGCCTCCTCAGCCAGGCCCTGCCCGAGCGCCACTCCGCGGGCACGGAGACACTCAGTCACGTGGGACCCCGGAGCGCCAGGCAGTCAGACGCTGCCTGCGCCCTGGCCAGAGGATGAGCGCGGGCCTGGCCGAGAGCAGAGCTCAGGCACTCCAGCGCCGGAGGCAGGACCGCGACGGGCAGGCTGTGCGCACGGCCCCCGGCGTCCTGTCGCCTGGGACCACACGCACCGCGCCGCTGCGGAGAGCCGGCCGCCGCCAGCGTCCCCAGTCATCTGCCCGGCGTCGCGCGCGAAGGGGCAACACACTAAGCGCTCCTGACGGGAGCGCCTGTGGGACACGCCGGCCCGGAAACGTCATCACGAGGAAACGTCATCACGAGGCGGTAACTGCTGGCTGAGCCCGGAACACAGGGCCCTACAAACCCACCGGCTGCAGCTCCATCCCACCCTGGGGACCGGAGGGCCGGGGCGCCCCCGAAGGCAGCCGGCCCCAGGGGCAAGGCGCCGGGGCGGCCTTGGCCACGGCTCAGGGGAGGAGCAAACAGTGCACAAAGCCCAAGTGGCAGCGTGTCACCTGGTGAGCTCGGGCAAAGGTGAGGATGAGCAGGGACTGCACTGTTTTTTCAACTTTTTATGCATCAAAATAGAAACAAAAATACTGCAAAAATAAAGAAAAAACAGTGTTGAGGTCCAGGACAAGCCAGTTAGAGGTCACTCTGTGTTCGTTTCTAGATGTCTGGTGCTCCTCCGCCCGTGGCCAAAGCGCCCAGCGATGCCCATCTGGTGCAGAAACGCCTGTCGGGAAGTGCCCGCAGAGTGCACCGCCCAGTGCCACCGAGGGCCGGGCCTGCCAGCATGCACCGCACAGCCGCGCCCGGCACCAGGTGGGCACAACACGCGCAGGGGCCGGGGGGACACACCCATGGTGCGGGTGACTGGCCCGCACAGACTGAAGCCTCTGTGAGCAGAGGCGGCCCCCGCTCCCCACGGGCCCTACCCGAGCCGGCACCAGGCGGGCCGGAGCCGAGTGGACGACCTGCCGCTGCACGCTGCCCGCGTCCCCCACACGGCCACCACAGACCGCCCGTGTCCCCGAGAGCGGTGAGAAAGCCGGGAAGCCTCAGCAGGAGTCCTTGAAGAGATGGCCTTTCCTCACTAGCCACTCCACAGCCAGATGCCTGGCTCGCCCGAAGCTGCGCCCACGTCAGTGTGCCTCTCCGGGACTAGGGAGAAGGCTGTGCGGAGTGCCGAGCGCGGAGGGGCTGTGCGGGGAGCCCCACCCACAGACCACTGGGCGCGGGGCGTGCGCGTGCCGCTCCTCCAGCCTGGGAGGCCTGGCCGCCCCGCTGAGCTGAGGGCCGGGAGGCGCGTCTGCACGCCGGAGCCCTGCCCGGAGCCCGGGGCCTGCTGAGCTGCCCGAACGAGGAAGGAGCTGGCTTGGGGGAGAACTGGTACCAAATCCTTTTTTCCACAAAAATCAGTATCACGTCACTTGTGAAAACAAAGTCACCTCACTGTTGCCAAAATTAGTGAGTTAGACATGTCTTTAAAGCAGGAGAGAACAAAACAAAAGGGTCTCTACCTAGGGGGAAGGAAAACCAGCACCAAGCGGGAGAAGAGCCTTAACCCAGGCAAAGGGCACGCGGCATTCTACGGGGCTTGCGTGTGTCCCTTGGGGCGGGGAGCTAGGGGAGAGGTGCGCAACCTGACAACACATATACAGCGTGGGTGACGGGGGCAGGAGAGAACCCTCAAAGCGTTCAAGAGAAGCCATCAGAACAAGGAGCTACTGAAGCAAACCAAGACACAGAGGTCAGAAAAGAACGCTATCCTGGAGAGTTAAAACGTTAAACTCGAAGTCTCAGAAAGCCCACAAAGGTAGTCAGAGCACGACTCGCTGGAGACACAATTCCCTTCAGGAGCAGTCTGACACAGTCCGGAGCATGCACCCACAGTTCTGCGCCTGGGGACGTTTCTAACTACTGAAGAAGAGTAAGAAGCATTCAGTACTTACTACCGCTTCCATATCAGAAGTGTCAGTCGGCGCGAACATAGACTGAACCATAAACTTGTGTTTACTTTTCTCATTGGGGTCATAATCGAAAGGCTGCAACATCACTAAGAAAGAAAATATTTCATTAGGAGGGTCAGAGCTTGGTTACCAGCAGCGCTGGTCACATTAACACTTGCCCGGTGCAGGCGCTGGCGGGGCGTTCTCCCAGCCTCGCGGCCCCGCCGCAGGGGCAGGGCCAGGGCCAGGTGACCCGATCCTCCCACGTGCCGGTCTCACACCTGAGTCCAGAGTTAGGGGACCTGCCCAAGGACAAAGGCAGGGAGTGGCGGGTGGGGACGGGCCGAGGACGCGGCACTGGCTCCGGCCCTGCTCCTGCCCACACGCACCTCTGCTGCATGCCCCGGCTGCAGGCCAGGCGGAGACACCCACACTCCTTTTTCTGTTCACATACCCAAATGGCCTCTTTGGAACTACTGGTTGTTGGGAAATCGCAGTGTATTTTCTCTGCTTCTCAAGCAAAGGCGCACCCTGACTTTCCCGACGGCCAATAAAACAGAAGCCCCCGCCGCTTCAGGGGCCGTGCCAGTGCCCGGCCCGCACAGCTGGTGAGGGCGACGCCGACCCAGAGCGCTGCAGAGGCGGCTGGACTGCCACGGCAGGGTGGCTGCTCGTGGGGCTGGCGCTCATGAGGGCTGGCAGGCCCCACCTGGCCCAGCCTCGGGCCCTCTAGAGGTGCCCGTGCGTCCTCCAGCCCTCGACGCCAAACCCCTCGAGCAGAAGGGCGCCCGGCCCTCTGCGCAGCGCGGGACAGGGCGCCGCAGGCCGCAGCGCGGGGAAGCAGCGGGACCGTGACGGGCCAGTGCACCAGCGCCCTCCGCCCGCCCGCCCGCCCTGTGCAGGAAGGGTGCCCCTGCACCCCCACCTGACAGAACCACATACGGGGGACAGCAGGGCAGACGCCCGTGTCTTCACGTGCCATGGCCCTGCCGGGATGGGACTCAGCCTTCCGGCCTGTCAGGTTAACACTCGCAAAGGGAAAGTCAGACAGGTGTGAGGACGTCGTGCGGCCAGACCGTGCTCTGTTTTGCACCTGCGAGAAGGAGCTCTGTGCTGTACCTACTGTGCAGGCACTAGGCAGCCTCTCACTCTGAGCCAGCCCCAGACCGGCAGCCAGGCCCTGGGGCCCTCAGAGACAGCAGTTCACGGGACTGGGAGTGCAAACAGCCCCGGCCGCCGCTGCCCCAGACCCTCTCCTCCACAGGCGGTGCAAAGGGCCAGGCTGCGCTGGGCTGGGCTGGCGGGCCCCACGCAGCCCCTGCACGAAGGCCCCAGGTGGAGAGGACGCACCTGGCGTCTGAGACGGTCGGGGCGCACAGGCAGCTCCCCCGAGGCTCCGGGCAGCCCTCAGCAGCCCCTGCCCTCCTCTTCTGGGAGGATGGCGCTCAGCGGACCGCTGGGTCAGCACCTCCGGTGACGGGGCCAGAGACCAAGCCGCTCGCCCCAGGTCAGACGCACACAGGGCTCCAGACGACCGGCGGGGGGTCCCAGGGCCCCACCGGGCAACCCAGAGAGCGCAGACGGCGTCAGCCACGAAGGTCACGCCTTCCCTGTGCTGACCTGGGGTAGGCACCGAGGCGCCTGGGGCCCCAGCGGACGGACGCGGTGAGGCCCAGTGAGCTGGGGCCGCCCACCCGGGCTGGGAGACGGCGTCGGCCGCCCACGCTGAGCGGCAGGGGCTCCCAAGGCGGCGCCGCACGCAGGACGCGGAAACCACACCTCTCAGGCCTGGGACACCCGAAGCTGGAGGAAGGGATAACAGCGTGCGGCCATTCGCCAATGAAAACCAGGCTCTCAAGAAGAAGGCAGCATCTTGGAAAACGCACGTCTGCAGCTACTCAGCGATGTCTCCAGGGTGCTCGGGGGAGAGCAGAGCCAGGGCCTCCCGGTACCGTGTGACGGACACACCAACACGCAGGAGATGGGGCGCACTGCCGGGAGCCCCGCAGCGCACAGGCCCGCCCTGGGCAGCCTGCTCGGGACTCCGGCCCGCCTGGCCCCACGGGGCACCCCGTCCATCGAAGGCTGGTGTGACACCGAAGCTGACAGGTCTGTGGCCGTCGGAGAAGGCTCATGAGAGTTCATCTTGTCGTCCACACAGCCAAGCACAGGTCAGGCCCGAGGCCCCGGGAGGCCGGTGGGCTGGAAGTTTCAGTGAGAACAGAGTCTAGGTGGCATCCAGAGCTCAGGGAGTGAAGAAGGCGGGCGCCCCTCCCGCCCCCGGGGGCGAGTGGGAAACAAGGTGTCGCCACCCAGCAGTGGCCGCCCCCGTGGGCTCTCCGCCAGCGAGAAGGGAGAGGGCTCCACGTGGCCACCGACTGCAGGAGACTTCAGGAGCCCTCGCCCGGCCGAGCACGGGTCCAGCCCATGTCCAAAAGTGTGTCCTCGGCCACCATCCTCTCGTGTCAAATTCAATTTGCTATACCCTATTAGCTGGGACCCTATGAGAACATGACAGAATAAATGCTGTTAATCGTTTGTTCTTTCAGCTCCACACATGCAAATTGTGACAGAAATTATGTACCTTTTTCCATGACAGGCTATAAAAGAGCTTCCCATTAACTTAACTTATTTCACTTGAACGCCAGAGACGCTGATGATAAACCCTCCTAAACGCACCACCCATCCTCCTGCTAAGTGCACCCGCTGGTGCCACGTTACACAGCAGCCTGTTACCAGGGGACAGACCAGGTCGGGCCGGCCACGCTAACGCTTTGCGGACGGGCCTGGCTGCAAGCGGGCGTGTGTCCAGGGAACTGGACAGACGGGAGCCAAGTCTCTTCAGGACGGCAGGCAGCTTGTTAACCCACCAGCCCACCTCCAGGAACCGGGCCTGACCAAACGCCGCACTGAAGCGCCTAGGAGACGCCAGCCAGGTCAGCCTCCTTCCACCCGCAGGGCCGGGGAGCAAAGGGAGGCCCTACAAGCACACGCACACATGCCACTGTTTGTGGAACCTCAGGACGTCATCTCCCAGAGGTCTCGCTGGCTGTACTAGCTAGCCCTCAGGGCTGAGAGGCACCCACCTCCAAGGACAGCCAGTCTCACCTCCTCCCAGTTTCCCACCAAGTGAATTACCCGAGGAGCCTCAAACCCTTACAAATGCACCCTCCCCTAAGTGCCCCATCCAAGTCACAGCATTTCTCAGCTACCTCCCACCCACACCCTACCCCCCAGGGGAAGGCAATCAGTTCAGCCCGCCATTCTGCTCAGATTCCGGCGTGATCCAGTAGCAACAGGCCTCCCCAAGTCACACTGCCACCCCCACCAGTACGAGCCCGGACCCCAGTCTTCGAACGGTGTTCTACTGGGGCAGGGTGCAAGAAGACCCCAGAGGCTGTAGACCGCGTGTGCCCAGGCAGGCTGCAGCCAGGATGGCAGACCTGGTCTCCACGCTCGGGCCGGTTTGCACCTCCCGCAGGCTGGCAGCACTCAGAGCCCTCTGCACTCAGGTCCCTCCAGCAGTCCCGTGGGACAGCCCAGAGAGGAAGCCCCTGGACGTCCTGCCTTCTCCTGTGTCCGCTGTGGCACAGGACCGCGGCTCCACCCCTCCACTGTCCTCCCTCTGCCTCTCTCACACAGCCCAACAGCGAAGCCTTCTCCACCCAAGTATAGCTATGGTGTGACGACCAAGTCATTGTCCACTTTTTGGGAAACTAATCACAGACATAAGAGCCCAGTGGAGCTGGAAAGCAGCTGAAGACAGTGAGGGCCACCACGGCCGGTCACGGAGCTCCGGCCTAAGTCAAGCAGCAACGCGCCAACCGTACCCCTGCAGGGTGAGCTCGCGACTTCCTTCAGGGTTCCCGTGAGGCTGAAAACGTGCTGCTCTTGTGGGCTATTCTGGGACCTGTTCCAGGACCCACGAGCGGGACTGGCCTAGCAGGCAGACGACTCATTTGTCTCTGCAGAGAAGCGAACACTGCCGGTCTGTCTCAGGTAACTGGCCCTTCCGGTGCATTTAATCTGTCCATGGGCTGTTCTACCGACAGGCACCGGCCCAACAACAAAGCTTCCTTCTCCTCACATTGCTGAAACTCCAACACATGTCCCCCCGCCCCACCTCAGCCTGGAACACACCACAGCCCCCGCGGCCGCCTGCCCTGGGAGCCCGACGCCTCAGGCAGACCCCGGATCCGTCTAGGTGGAGGTGGAGACCCGCTGCCCTGAGGACTCGGAAGCCATACCAGCCGCAGCCGCGGCCCTCTCCTGCTCTCTGGGGCCCTGTCCAGCTGTCACGGTGGCCACCCAGACGGACCTTCCTTCACCCTGGCCCGCGATGAGCTGGACCCCAGGGACAACGGCGACTCGAGGCGGGTGCATGGAGAGTGCAGAGCCAGCGCTGAGACAGCGCTCAGGGCACAGGGGCGAGGACCGCAGCTCGGACAGGGACCCCTCTGCGCGCTCTGCGGGTGAGGCCACCTCCGCCCCAGGCCACGCTGCAGGAAGCTAAGTCACCTCCAGCGAAGCAAGATGCGAACGGAAAGTGCTGAGCCGTCCTCCTGATGAGAGTCTTTGAAAATACAAAGGGTTAATTGTGCTTATTTATAAAAAGTGAAACAGGATTGCTGAGTGAAAAATATTACAATAAACAACTCTAAAAGCATAATTATGGTGAATTTTGTTCGCAATGTTTTTAAAACAAGAATCTCATCTGGTGAAAAGATTAAAGACGTCTTTTAAGTATGAATGTGGTGAGCTGTTCTTATCTGAGAGTAATAAGCCTGGTTCATAAAAACCATTTATAAAAAGGCTTTTCTTATCTGAGACTCCACAGCAAACGATCAAACGAAGAAGAATATGCTGTGAAGATGCCCAAACCCCCATATCTCGCTCCCACTCTCAGCCCTTGACAGATGAATGCCTCTCGCCCCTCTCGAAGGGCAGGGCACTCAAACTCTTCTTGTCGCAGCAAAGCTGCAGTCCAAGGCTGGCTGGTCCCAGAGAAGCAAGCAGCTCCATGAAACCGAGCCAGCAAAATCTTAAAAGGGTTAATTATCAACCGCAGTACTACGCAATCACATTAACTGGCCACCGTTTCCACCCAAGAAGAGTGGCTGAGAGCATTCTCTGTCCTCAGGACTTTGTTGGAAGAAGTTCATGCTTTAAATGTGGTTGAAGTAATGCTGGAAAGGGCTACAGTCAGGAATGCACGCTGCTCTTTAATTCTTTGCGTTTTAGTCAGAAACACAGACTCAGACACCAGAGGCGCCTGTGTCCTCACTCTGCCTCAGGCTCCAGGGCACACCGGGTCCAGCACATCTGCACCTGAGCTCTGGTTTCCTCAGGGCCTCCTTCCAGCCCCACCCCACCAGCAGCCTGCATTTCTGATCTGCTTGGCACACAGCAACCGACGTCCATGACTGAACTGCAGATGGAAGTGTGCTTGTACTCTCACGGAATTAGAATTCAGGGAGGGCATAAAAATATTAAACTTAATACCATATTACAGGAAGCGTAAGTATTTTTGATGGGCCCATAATTTTACCACTTCACCTGCTGTATCCACTGGCAAACATGGTTTGGAATATTAATGGAAACGCTCTCATCATTAAACTGCAGTGTTAAAAAAAAAAAATCCAAACGCGCTAAGAGCTTACCACAAAGACATCTTCGGAAATTATCTCACTTAAAAATATTTTCCCACCGCAGTTCACAAAACAGATTTAACTTTGTAAAGCTAGAACAACCGGGGCCACCCCACTGCGTCTAGCAATTCACTGATTCAAAAGCTCCTGCTTCACTTGCATCTAAAATTTCAGGGGGACCCAATCTCCTCTCCTCCAGCCTCCGCCGGAGCGCGCCCAGCTTGCTGAGGCCCAGATCTGAGCAATTCGAAGCCGCCCGTGGGCGTGCACGTCAAGGAGCAGGGCCCAGCCGGGGCACTCCGGGCGCATCAGCGCAGACGAAGCGCCGCCCCCCCGCGCACCGCCACGCCCAGGGCAGGGGCCCCGACGGGGCGACCACGAGCGAGCTCCCAGCTGCAGGACAAGGGGAGAGATGCGGGCCGTGGCTGGGTGACCAGGATCTTAACGCCCTCAGGGGCCGACACACTTACACCACTGACATCAAGAAGCTTTTCTGCCACCACCTCAGTTCATGAAGCGAGTGACCTGCCATTTTCCAAAGAAAACAACACGCTAGGCCAGAGCCCGGACTCGTGGCATGGAACGGAAGGCCCTTGCACACTGCGTACGGGCGCTGAGAAGACCCTGGCACCAGTCCCCGCCGCGCCACCCTCGGGAGCCTTCAAAAGCCTCATCCCCCGGCCGGCTTCTCCCTCCGCCCCTCAGAGCCCGAGCGCGGCCTCCTCTAGCGGCTAGCACAGCCCAAGGGCTTCCAGAAACGGGATAGAAGTCACATGCTGGCCAGGCCCGCTGCAGGCGCTGGGACACTCCACACGGTAGGCAGGGCGGTGCCAGCAGTGTTTTAGGAGGATTTGAAAACTGCCATTTTATAGATTATATTTAAAAATTTAATAGCAGCTTTTCACTATAAAACAACTGCATTTTATGGAAAAAAAAAAACCATGAACTTGTAATTAAAATCAGAAATAGTCCATAAACAAAATGCACAGCATCTGCTTCTAGAAGGCAGTCCAGATGCGTGTGCTCCACCTTCGACAAAAGCAGCGACAGCACGGAGCAGCGCGGCGGGCCTCACCAAGGGACGCGGGAGGTGGAAGCTCGCGGACAAGCAGCGGCAGAGCTGGGCTTCTAGTTCAGGGTTCTGGACCAACCCCAAGTCTAGTGGCTTCTGCCGAGATGGGGAGACCAGCTCGTGGCGGTCGCACCCCCAAGAGAAGGGACGCTGGCCCACCTTGTGCTGAGGAGTCGCCCCTACTCACCAAGGCGCCCCTGGCGCCCCAGGAGGGAACCCTGGAAAAGGCCACCACTCTCACCCAGGAGAATAGGGCGGAGCAAAGCTGCGGGCCCTTGGCGCCCAACACGCAGCGGCGGCCGAGCCTCTGCCACCCAGCGCCGCGCGGGAGGGCGGCACAGCACCTGCAGGAGGCGCCCCGCGCACGGAGGGGCGCGACGCGGACCAGAGCAAAGGCGCCTTCCCCGCGTGCGCCTCATCGGTCCGATCTCCGCCGGGAGGAGGGTCTGCAGACACACGGCGTTTCGTTGTTCGACTGCTTTCCCCCCAGGACGTTCCATTTTAAGGGTCACCCCCTCATGGACTACAGAAGAGCCCCAGGTCAGGAGCAAGCCTCTGAGGCCAGCTCTGCTCGCCACCCCGCGGCCCTGGGGCGTGCCCGCCCTCTGGACCGCTCAGCTTCTGACCTGCGGGAGGGCCCAGGCGCAGAGCCCCTCACAGGCACTCAGGACAAGCACACGCACAGGCCACCGCGCTGACGGTGAACGCGGTGCGCACACCTCCCCGTGCAGCTGCCTGTCGGCTACCGTGCTAGAAGACCATGCGCTGCCCGCACGCCCTGACCACCTCACTCACATATGAGGGGGGCGAGGAAATCGAGAGGAAAAGGGTAGACAGTAAAGCAGGGACTGAAAGATTTCTGCCACCACTGGTTTCAGCAGCGAAACTGAACCCACACAGACCAAGGGGCCCACGCCCGCCGGCGCCTGGGCCCTCCTCGCCTGGGGCCAGTTCCGGACACGGGCCGCGGGCCAGGCAGCGAGCCGCACCGTGGCCTGTGGCTCCCTGGGTGCAGTGGTACAGAGCAGAACACCAGTCAAACGCGGTCCGAGGCGCACCGGCCCCAACGGGGAGACCCTTGGTAGAGGCCGGCCCCGCCCGGCTGCCCTGGACGACGGCCGATCCCAGCGCAGAGAGCAGCACACGGAGACAGCCGCTGCGGGGCCCAGGGCGGGAGACCCAGGGGAGCGGGCAGGACAAGTCTGGGCAGTGGTCAGATAACCAGACAACTCGCGTCTTCCCAAAGGGCCGAATCATTCTTTCAGGTCTCAAGTTAACAGCCAAAAGGACGCGCCCTAACTCTGTCTTGGAAAAAGCCCCGCGGGGGACCGTTCCAGGAGAGCAGCAGCCTCCGGCAGCCAAGCCTCGGAGAGCCGCCTCCCGACAGAGAGCGTGGCCAGACACCCTGTGCGCTGAAGCCTCCTGGAGCCCCGAGTTCTGATGCACCCCAAGTCGACTCCGGTCATAAACTACACGTACGCTCAACCCCGTCACTCACGTCTCCTTGGTTCTGAAATCACATTCTGAATTTGGGCACTCCGCCAGCATCCATTCAGAAGTTGGGCTTTGGCAATATGTTCCCTCCTCTCAGAGAGAAGGGAGAAACTGCCGCCCCTGAAATATTCCAGTCTCCTTGGCCATCAGCCCCTCAGCTCTACACAATCTGTAAAGCGCTGTTACCATTCGCTGGAAATGACATGGGCTTAGTGTCAGAAATCACTTAGCTTAAATAAGAGAATAACTCCATTTAGTGTTCTCCCACAAAGTAAAATTCTGTCGAGCCCTTTTTTATTTATTGCCAAAGGGCAGACTTAATTTCAAGGGAGTGAAAAACCAAACTCATTCTGAAGCAAGGTCTAAAGCTACCACTTTAATTCTGCTCTCACCATCGAGACGCAAAGGCCGCAGCATTCACCGGCGGCACTGACTGCAGAGGGATGACGGGTGGCCGCGGAGCCAACCCCGGGGGCCGGGAAGGCTACCGTCTCACCGCGCCACCCCACACACGAGCGCAAGGACTCCCCGGAATCGAGGGCCTCGCAGACCCCGTGGCCCGCAGCCTCGAGACTCACCCGACACGTTGATGGAGGCCCCAGCGTCGATGACCCCGCTGTTGGGCCGCACACAGTACCTGCGCGGCGCCGTGGTCTTCACCTTGAAGCACACGTTCCGGTCTGTCGGGTTGCCCAGCTTCAGGTTGGTGGTGACGACATCGGTGAAGGGCCCTGTGAAGGAGACAGGGTGAGCGGAGAGCCGGTGAGGACCACTCTCAGGAGCAACCCACCGAAGGTCTGGGCTGGCAGGAGATGCATGTGGTCAGGGAGAGTCCACAGATCCCAAGCCACACGGACAGGAGAGGGGGCGGACGCCACCACACTGTCTCGGCTCAGGCTCCCGGCCACGGCACCGGGGAGCGCCCCGGCCACACGCCCCTCGAGGGCTGCAAAAGACCACGCTGGGGCATGGGCAGGCACCCCGGGTCTGCCTCCTGCTAGCAAGCAGCAGTTATGCCAGTCAGCAGGCAAGGCCCAGACCCAAGGCCAGAACCAGGCTCTCCACCAGCAAGGCGATGCTTCCAGGGAGAAGGAGAGCACCAGCCGGAGCCAAGGGATGTGAGGCAGTGCGTGCCGAGAGCCGTGTGAGAAGACGAGGGACCGTGGTCCACACGCCGAAGCCCACAGCGCCACTGCCGAGAAAGCCCCGGCCCCCAGGCCCCGGCCCACACCCGGACGGCAAGTCAGCATGAAGGGCCACTGGAGACTGGAACAGAGCTCGGTGCCCGGGGTACTTTTATTATTATTATTTATTCATTTCCTACTTTATTAGATTTTTTAATTAAAAAAGTAAAACATGCTTTTTAAAACAAGCCAAACAATAAAAGATGTATAAAGAGGAAGTTAATAAGCTTCCCCTTGTCCCCCGAGGTAATTAATATTAACGATACAGGCACTCCTACATCATCTGTGCTGACTCGAACAGCGCGGCAGGTGGGGGCAGCAAAAGGGGAACATGCTGTTCACAGGGCCCTGACCTGCTCCTCCCCGCTCCCAACCCAGCCTGACCACTGTCCTCAGGGAGCGGCAGGAGTCTGAACTCGGCCCCTCTCTCCGTCACGTCTGCTCACCAAGGAGAGGGCGCCGCGTCCCCTCCAGGAAAGCGCTTCACTCTGAAGTCTACCTCACAGGAAGGGAGACGTGGGGTGGGGAGGGTGAGCACTTCTGTGTTAGACCAAGCAATGCCCAACGCTTCGCCTGTCCTCTGGGAAGACCCAAGGAGGAGACTCAAGTCCGCACCCCACAAGTGGTTTCCACGAGCCCCTGGCCCCAGGCACGAGGCGCTGCACCCCAGGCACGAGGCCCTGCACCCCAGCGTGCGCACAGGCTCCTTCCTCGGAAGGCACCTACCCTGTGAACTACTGCCGCCAAAATTAAAATCTTAAGCTGCTCTCTCTCTTCTAGAGGTGCTCAGTGTATGACAAATCAATTTGATACAGGCTTAACTTAAATACAAATTGAGAAATCAACAATGGTCAAACGGAGAAGGGACTCAGTTCTAAAATCAAGCACACCGCAGTCGGTCCTGCCAGAGCTGACTTTGGGAACGTGACGTCGCCCGGCGTGACCGACGTGACACCAGCGCCCGCCGAGCACTGAGCGCACGCCTCCCACGCGTGCCCTGCCCACGCGGCCCGCAGGCAGCCACAGGAGCGCCTCCAGCAGAGACAGGTGAGAGGCACAGAATCTGCAAAGCACACGCAGCTGGAGCCTGCAGCTGCCTCTGCTGCCCCGCAGGCAGGAGCCACAACTGCCACACCTGGGCCGCAGCCCAGCAGCGCAGGCTGACAGGAACACCCAGGCTGCGCCTCCGCCATAGACACGCCTCCGGCAGTTGCGGAGCTCTGCCAGCACATGTGTCCACGCTACTGCTTCGTGCGGCTCCTGGTGTGTGTCAGGCAGTTCTGCCTGTGCGGTATTGCCAGCGAGGTGCGTTTGGGGAATGCGCGCGTCACAGCAGCCCGGGGAGGGTGCAGCTGCTGGGTCACTTGCTGCTCAGGGCACTCCACCAAGCCATCCCTGCCCTCTAGCAAACCTCGCCCTCTGGGCATCTGGGCAGGACTGCAGCCAGGTGGGGAAGATTCAGTGCAGTGAGTGCAGTGGGGTCACCCACCGCTCCCTCAAGGCCAGGCTGAGGACCTTGTAACTGAGAAGCAAAGGCCCCTTCAGGAAGGCAGTACCCCAAGGCCTGGGAGGATTTCCCAGTAGCAGGCCAGATCACCAGGTGCAAGCGGCATTTGGGGGCAAGAGTCTCTGGGAGACTCAGGCATTCCCACCATCACTGCACGCAGCCTGACTCACAGCAAAGATGAAACGCTCTTCCCTAAGTCTCTGCTTGCTTAGGATGGAAGCACTTCAGCAAGGGTAAAAGAAAACTGTTTTGGGCCTCCCTGGTGGCGCAGCGGGTTGAGCGTTGCACTATGAAGCATCCGTGGCACAGCAGCACGAGTTCGATCCCCAGCCAGGGAGGGGACCCACAGGGTGCAGCAGACCTCTCCTGCCTCCCGCTGCTCCCCTCAGAAGTGTACTTCAGTGGATCTGCCTGTTCTGTCCCCCACTCTGTCTCTGGTGACTCCTCTCACCTTCGGTGACTCTGGCCTGTACCCCAGCTCTTGAATGCATAAATAAGTCTTTAAAAAAAAAAATGAAAACTGTTTAACAGACACGCACCGCAGAGCACCAAATCCGCACAGGCACAATCAGCACGCACGTCCATCCCTGGCCTCGCACAGCACCTGCTGACCCCGGGCGCTCCACTGGAGCACAGCCGCAAGCCGGAGGCCCAGGCAGGGACACGGGCGGGCACAGGGACCTGGACAGGGCGAGCCTCCAGACAGAACGCCTGGGGAAAAGAGACTCACTGTCAGCGCAAGTGTGATTCTCAGATTATCATGCCTTTAAAGCCTCCCAGATATAAGCTTGAAGTTAACAGTTTTGCCAAAAAACTGCCTGAAGAACATGCAAACATCTTCAGAACAGAATGCCAAAAATTCACAAAGGCCCACAGATACATCCAAAAAAAAAAAAAAAATCGCAGATTTTCTAAGGGGTTCTGAAGTATACTGACAGCAGAAAGTAGGGTGCTGGCAAGTTTCACCGGGATGAAAGTAAGAGCACTTGTCAGTTTCCAGTGTCTCCTCCGCCCCTCCCATCTCATGACTTTAAGAGGGGAGGAGATGACCCATTTAATTGTTCCTATATTGACCTCTTCTCTAGATTATTTCAAAAAGAAATGAAGTTAACGATAAACAGTAAATTGTTTTTGGAAATCCCCCTAATCTATATAGCCAGCTAGTTTTCCAACCTATTTGAAACACACAAAAGGCATTCTAAATTATTAAAAGGCCATATCTTAGTAGTAAAATAGATATTCCAATTTTTTCCTTCAGCACTTAATCCCAGGCCTGCGTGTGAAGGATTTCTTGGGCTTATTTTTAAAAATCTGGAGGGAACTATACTTAAAATATAAGCAAGTGAACAGCATCACTGGTGTAAAAAAATAATCTCATGAGTAAAAATCAAGACATTTTGTGAAAACAAACCAACCCTTCTCTCTCCACCCTAGGCAATTTACTCTAAGAATTTTATTGAAAATAAATTCTATTCGATTTGAGTAATTATAGGACATAAACCACGCGAGTGTGCTCCTTTCCCTGTATTAATGAATTAGAATACACAAAAACCTCAATAAAAATGATGTAAGGGCTTATGAGCATCAGTCAGGGTTTTACTAGTCACTTTCATTTCATAAAACTGCCATTTACATTAAAGCATTATGTAAAAAATGGGATTTTACTATACCAACATGCATATTTATCACCAATGAATTCAAATAGTGAGTATAAAGTACAGAATCAATTTTACAAATATAATCTTCAAAAGTGTACTTTTAAGAAATGAAAAAAAAGAGATGTGCTATCTCTAGAAACACAGCACGCACTTTTAATCATTGATCCTTCTAATCTAATCCTTACTTCAAATGTTTAATCAAAACCAGTAACAAAGTACTCAAAACATGAAGTGAAAGGCCAAAAAAAAAAAAGGAAGCAACATACATTTGGGAGAAACTATGAATATTTTAAAATAATTTTAGTTCTTCTCCTTTTCGATAATTTGAATAAAGGTCTTGGTGCCCTGCACGATACGCCTTTATCGGGGCAACTCCTGGTTGGACTGACTCTGGCAAACGCCACGACCCCCCTGTCTATGAATCCTGTTCTTCTGAAAGGTGAGGGATAAAGCTGACCACATTGTAACAACTGCCTCAACCAGACTTGGTTTATTATCACCTTAAAGTGTATCTTTTAAGATAAGGTGATGTAGAATTGACCTTTCTTAGAAAGCAAATACCACAAAATCAGCAACAATAAAGATAACTTTTGAAAGTGAAAGGAGAAACAGTTAATTGAAAGGAGAAACAGTTAATTTTCAATCTTACAAAAATGGAGCCTTAGAATTACAAAAGGTTAAAGGTCAAGAAGAAGGTTACAATCCAGGAAAATACAGTAAGAGTATTGAAAGGTGTTGAAAATTTCGTCACAAATGGCTGGAGAAAGTTATCAGGAAACACAAAAGCGTCTGTGGAAAAAGTATTCCATTAATTCTTTAAACATGCACCATCTACACATGGTCCTTCACTGTAGCACCCATTCAGAAGCCCAGGGAGAAAGACAGTCACAAAGCCCTTCTTCAAGAAATGCAGGTGCCATGTTTTACAAAGGCTGGTCCCAAAAGCTCAGGTCCCAAGGGCTGTGCAAGGAGCATTGAAAACCCAGGTCAACTGAAGACCCCACCTTGCCCTCATGGGCTCATGGGACCCGAGGCCCCACCACCCCGCTCGAGAGCAGCAGGACAGGTGGCTGAAGGAATGACTGCATCATTTCATTTTCACTCCGCAATTTGGTTCAAGCAGAAAACGCAGACAGAGGACACGGAGAACGTGAAGACAGTGCGCCTCGGCGGGAGGGGGTTCTGGGGAGAGCCAGTCTGGGAAAAGACCGTCATTCAAAATACAAGGACTCATAGAACACACAAATATGAAAACAAAGATCCCAGTTAAAAATTAGGTAAAGGGGGCCTCCCTGGTGGTGCAGCGGGTTAAGCAACCCACTATGAAGCAAACCGCAGCCACTGCAGCACAAGTTCAATTCCTGCTGCCGGCCAGGGAGGGACCCACAGGGCACAGCAGACCTCTCCTGCCCCCCGCTGCTCCCCTCAGCAGTGTGTTTCAGTCCATCTGCCTGTTCTGCTCCCCGCTCTGTCTCTGGGGAATCCTATCTCCCCCACATCTCTGGTCTGTACCCCAGCTCTTGTGTGCATAAATAAATAAATCTTTAAAAAAAAATTAGGTAAAGGATCAGAACACACACCAAAGAAGATATAGAGACAGAAAAATACACAAACAAAAAAACCTTCAGTAGAAGTCATCAAGGAATCACCAAGTGAAGTGATGAGACACCAACACGCACCACAGAAGGAGCAGAGTCCACAGAGCCAACACCAGATGTGGCAAGGATGGAAAACAACAGGAGCGCTCATTCACCGAAGGAGGAGACACAAAATGGTATGGGTGCTCTGGAAGACAATTTGGCAGTTTCTTAATAAACAAACACACTTTTTTTAAGATTCATTTATGCACACAAGCACTGGGGTACAGGTCAGAGGTGAGGGGCTGAGAGGACTCGCCAGAGACAGAGCAGGGAGCAGAACAGGCGGATCCATGTGAAATACTGCTGAGGGGAGCAGCGGGCGGGGGGGGGGGGGGCAGGAGAGTTCTGCTNGGGGGGGGGGGGGGGGGGGGGGGGGGGGGGGGGGGCAGGAGAGTTCTGCTGCGCCCTGTGGGTCCCCCCTCCCTGGCCGGAGATCGAACTCATGCTGCAGTGGCCCCCTAAACATACTCTTACTGTACAATCCACTCTCTCTTTACCTAAAGGAGAACCTTTGCACAAACGAAAACCTGCACACTGATGTTTGCAGCAGTTTTAGCCACAGTCACCCAAACGCGGAAGCAGCCAGGACACCCTCCATCAGTGCGACTGGATGGACGAGGACCTCCCGACCGCAGAACATTGGCAGCACTAAAGTGAGCTTTGAGCCACGAAAGTTCAAATATGGAAGAACCCAACTGCATATCACTAAGCTTAATTTGAAAAGGCTACCTCCCGCATGATTCCAATCATAGGACATTCTGGAGAAGGCAAAATGGTGGAGACAGAGGAAAATTCACTGTCAACAGGACCCAGATGGCAGGAGGGGTGAGCGGGGAAGTGCGGAGGCTGCCGGGGCGACTCTGCGTGAGGGGCCGTGGTGGGCAGTCATCGGCAGCCAAGACCCACCAAGTGTGGCGCTGAGAGCGAGCGCCAAGGTACCTGGTGACGGCGCGGGCACGCCGCTCCAGCTCGGCCCAGCGTGGGCGCTGCATGCTGGCGCCAGGCTGCTGGACGCTGTACCTGCGGCTCGGCTTGGCTGTGTCCCCAAAGCTGCTGCTAAGCATAAAGCATTTACTTAAAAGAAAGAGCAGGAAAAAAGTATTTGACGTTTGTGTTAGCTCGTTTACATACTCCTCCGGGCAGCGGTTGTGGAGTCAGGAGACACACTGCAAGCGTGCATGTAAATTAGCTTAAGAGCATGTCTAAATGAAGAAAGATGCTTTGGTTTACAAAGAGATGCTTTTCTTCCCATTTCTGAAGTCCATGAAATTCCGGCTTTACCAACACATACTCTTCCTTCGTAAGACTCGATGCAGCGCCAACACTTTGAAGCTCTAGCGGCATGTGTTACCAGGTAAATTCTATACATTTGATGTGTAATCTACCAGGTCTCAGCTTTCCAGAAATAAACAAAACTATTAGCTCCCACCAGTTTTTCACTCTGCATAAAAAGAGCAGTATTATTTTGTACTCTTGCAAACAAAATTTCTGCACAATCCCTCTCCCTTCTCCAACTCCTCCAAAAAACAAGTTACCATATTTTACTCCACTGTGAAAAGATTACCTTCTGGGAAGGTAATAATCTGTCTCTAGAAGCCTAGGACTGATGATGGATTTCGTTAAGACAATAAAATTATGCTTGAGGTTTCAATACAACAGACTCTGTATATGGAAAAAGTGTATTGAAATGGGAGGAAACAGACACTGTGAAGTAAAATCTGCCGCACAGCTCACAGACATCTGAAACTCCTTCTTTGACAGTCTGTTCTCATTAGGGCAGCTCACCGCTCTCCCTGCCCATCCACAAGGCACCGTCCTCGCATTATTTCTTAGTTATGGGGGGTCTTCACCTCCCAGACCAACACCCCACGAGCACACACTCTGCCACCCTCTTGTTCACTACTGACCATTGCTAGCCACAGCGCCTCCAGACGGAGCAGGTGCTCGACAAACCTGCGGGGCGAACGGGTGGATGGCCATGCTCTGCTTCCCCTACTCTAAGCAGCGGCTGTCTCTTCCCGCACACAACTGGGCTTCGGTGGCGCCTGCGAGGTGGCAGACCCCTCCCAGCAGCAGCAGGGCACAGTGCCCTCCCACCCCGGCCCTTCCACCCCCCAGCTCAGGCTCAGCCATCAGCTCACATCTCACTGCCCCCAGAGTCAACCAGATGGGAAAGGAAGCCACCCTACATCCCAGATTGTCCTGGCTGAGCCTAGGGCAGCGCGAGGCACAGAGAAAAGGGGCTCAGCGATGTTTGCCAGGGATGGAGCCAAGCTCCCTCTGAGGCCACTCTAACCCGCAAGCAGAAGTCCACTTCCCATCTGGATCCGAAGTCGCCATCCACCCATGCTGTTCACAACACCAGCTGAAGGCATCACTGGCCCCCTCTGTCAATTATGCTGTTCTTGTCATTATTCTATGGTAATTTTATTATGTTGCCCCCCCCAAAATGGGGGGCGGGGGTTTGCAAAAAAAGTATCACAGTAACAGATATTCAAAGAGGATAAGTGCTTAAATAACCATGAATTCAAGAGTACGGACACTAGAAGAAATGTTTTCTTTTTAATCTATTGTCTTGATTGAACTGTTAGCGCACACATTAAATCAATGTGTTAAAAACAAAAATGAGGCTTTTCAACCAATGTGTTTTTAATGACAGACACTGGGTTCCAATATTTCAGCAGAAAACCTAATTGCGAAGCTCTTACTCTGAAACAGCCACGTGTGAAGAAGCCCACACACTGGACCCAACTTTCCTGAGAAACGCCGAAGTAAAGCATTCTAGATGCAGCAAGTCACCTCCCCAATATCCTCGGGGGACAGCCAGCCACCGAGTAACTCACACACCCCACGGCACACTACACTGAGCCAGCAGGCCTGGAAACCCACACGACCCACCTCACGGGCACTCACCCACCGCTGGGCAACCACCTCCTTGGGGCAGAAAGACCCGCCGGGGCCACCCGCCCGGGGCCGGGGCCAGAGCCAGGCAGCACAAGCATGCCGCAGGTGAGGCCCGCGGAGGGAGGCCACCCGCAGGAAAGCGGCCCAAAGAGACCCAACGCTGGGCAGCACGGAGCTGAAGCCCATCTGCAGCTGACATCAGCAGATAAGTGATTCGTATTCAGAATACACAAAAAACTTGGAATAACAAGCGCGCAAAATTCCCACGAAGAAGCCCTAGACGGTCGGAAAGGACAAACTCAGTCTGCACGCCCACGGTCGGTGGGTCTAAAGCGCTCCTCGGGACTCACGCGTCACGAGGCTGCACCAGACACCCAGAAAACAACAGAGACTCCGGGGAGCACAGAACAAAGGCCTGAGGCCCAGCGGGCAGCAGGGCAGACGCGGCTTCAGAGTCTTTTACTGGTGTCATCTGCTAAAGAAAGGCTCAAAACAAGTCTAAAAAAAAGGCTAATGTTTGGGTATTTGGGGGTTTACTACATTATTCACATTTTTCTGCATTTTTTCCACATAAAAATGGCTACCTGTAGTTTGTATAAGATTAAGACAGTGTTGTTGTTTTTATTTATTCATTTATTTACTCACGCACACAAGCGCTGCAGGCCAGAGGTGCGGGTCGTGAGAGGATCCACCAGAGGCAGAGCGGGGAGCAGAGCAGGCAGATCCACTGAAACACACTGCTGAGGGGAGCAGCGGGAGGCAGGAGAGGTCTGCTGCGCCACGTGGGTCAGCTCTCTGGCCGGGGATGGAACTCATGCTGCTGTGGCTGTGGATGCTTCACTGTGTGTTGCTTAACCCACTGCGCCACCAGGGAGGCCCCAAGACAGTGTTCTTTTGAAAACCCTTCCACTCTGCCCATAATGCCTTGTATATACAAAAGCACTAGAATCCTGAGTTGTTAAAATCCAGTATGTCCACATCAACAGCCATTCTTGCACAGGTTACAAAAATCAAGGTCACCACTTAAAACATGTCCAGAGCACTCATTCAGGACAAAGACCTAATCCTAAAATGTTAACAGAAATCTGTGAGGACGCTGAAGCCCAGAAGCCTTCACTCCCTCTGACGTGAACACTGTCTAGCTTTCTTTAATGCAACTCTTTTTTCCCAAACAGAAAAGTAGCTGAAGGCCTTCTCTTTTGGACCAAACCTCTCCAGGGGGTAAAAAAGCATCCTTCCTGGACTGCGTTCTAGTGGTAAGCAGACAGGTGCCAACTCTGACCTGCAGGCTGGCCCGCTCCCAGCCGCCACCTGCGCGCGCACTGAGCACCTCAAGGGCATCGTGTCCATGACGCACCACCCCTCAAACCACTGCTTTCTTGCTCACAGAAGGACAGTGCCACTCGCCAGCAGGCTCGCGCCCAAGCAGGGGCCTCAGCCCCTGCCCGGCCTGCCCACAGCAAACGCTGCCGGGTCTGCCTCTGAGCACTTCGCATCTCCTCCCCAGTGCCAGCCCGAACCTGAGCTCGTCTGACCCAGGGAGCCGAGTCTTGAGCCAGTGACAGCAACTTCTCGGGACTTGCGGCGTCTCTGTCCGGTCCGAGAGCCGTGCCTGCCCTCACAGAGGTCAGACACGCAGGGTTAGGCTTCCGGAGCTGTCCGTCAGGACACCTCCACGCGCCCGCTGATCGTTCAAGCAACAGAGCGGGAATTCAAGTGCGCCTGCAAAGGGAGGACCCCGGGTTTCTCAGCAAACCCCCTACTTCTGTTCATGCTTCTACTGCACACCGCCACACCAGACGCCGAGAGGACGGCCTGTGCAGGGCCGTGTCCCTCTGCGGATGACCGCGCGGAGGGAACAGCAGCGCGTTCCAACCTGGGGACACAGGACAGAACCCAGTGCGCGTCACTGACAAAGGAGACACAACTAAGCACCAGCCACACTCATAGACGTGCGGCAAGTGGAGCAAGGGGTGACGCGGAAGCGACAGAGCCCTCCGGGAGTGCGGCAGGAAACCCAGGCCTCAGCCCGCCCCTGCCCTTGGGGTCGCCACCCTCCTCAACCAGAACAGGACCCCAGGGCCGTGCAGGCTCTCCAGCCCAGGGCAAGGAGCGAGCCTGTGCAAACAGGACTCCGCAGCAGGTGCGTTCCTCTCCCTCCCTCCCTCCCTCCGCGCTACACTGGGAATGTGGAACACCGGGAAGTGAACAGTGTACCCCTTAACCCGGAACCTGCCACGTGCGGGGAAGGGACCGGCAGCAGGCAGATTGCAGTCGTCCTCTGCTTCGGGGCTGTCCAGCGTGAGTGCCCACCTCGCCCCAGGATCAGACAGAGGTCAAGTAAGAAGAGCACCAAACACCTTCAAATGCCCCAGACGTCGTGACCCCCTGCCGAAAACCAAGCATCTGTCTTCTAGAGACGCACATTCTGCCTTTATTATGTCTGACCCGCCACGTCGCAAAAGGAACGGTGGCCACACCACAGCCATGGCTCTGAACTCCAGATGCAGCCCACCGGGCAGGGCGGGAGTGTCCAAACAGACTGGATCCTAAGAAACAAGCCCTCTGCGCCCAGCTCCCTCTGTCCAATGCCTGCCCTCGCTCCTCTTCACCCTCGCCCTGGGAAAACCGCCGAGCGGGCTCAGGGCCCAAGGATCCAGGCCATAGCCCAAGTTTTCCAGAACAATCTAGGGAAAAGGCCCAGTGTCTGTCCCACTGTTTTTAAAAAAAAACAAAAAACCAAAACTGATTTGTGCATGTAGGAGCTGGGGTACAGACCAGGAGTACAAGGGGGTGTGAGGATTCATCAGAGACAGAGCGGGGAGCAGAACAGGCAGATGGACTGAAACACACCGCTGAGGGGAGCAGCGGGAGGCAGGAGAGGTCTGCTGCGCCCTGTGGGCCCCCTCCCTGGCCGGGGATCGAACTCGTGCTGCAGTGGCTGCTGACTGCTTCACAGTGCTGAGACTTAACCCCTGTGCCACCAGGGAGGCCCCTCCATCCCACTGTCTTAAAACACATCCCTAAACACACTAACAGCCTTGATCTACCTCCCCGATTTATTTCCCTGGCCCTCTTTCCAGATAGGGGAAGCCTGTGGAGTCCACTGACAGGTGAGCTGTGTGCGTGTCAAAACCCATCATGAGGGCCAGTAAGCAGCAGACCTGCTAGCAACAGAGGGTGCACACACACACATGCCCACACATGCGCACACGCACACGCATGCGCACACGCATATGCACACGCACACACACACACACCAAGAGCCTACTGAAGACACGGCTGGTCAGGGGAGCACAACACTACCCCACTGCTGGTCAACAACGGGTAACAGCCCTTCTGAAGTGATGAAGGAAAGCTAGCAGCTATTTCTGTACTTTTACAGCTTTGTATAATTAATACTAAAGTGTTATTTTTAAAAAAGCAGGTCAAGACTTTTCCCATGGGACTACACCATTTTCTCAAGGATTTTTATCTTCTGCATGTGTAACGAGGCTGCTGAAAGCACATGAAGGTGTTGGTTCTGAACATCAGTGGCGGCTTCCCTGGTGTCGCAAGGGGTTAAGCGCCACTGCAGTGCAAGCCCAGTCCCAGCTGGGGTGGGGGGACCTCTCCTGCCTCCCGCTGCTCCCCGCAGCAGTGTGTTTCAGTGGATCTACCTGTTCTGCTCCCCGCTCTGTCTCTGGCGACTCCTCTCACCCTCCGCACCTCTGGCCTGTACCTCAGTGCTTATGTGTATAAACAAAATCTTTAAAAAAAAAAACAAACATCAATGGCTTCTGCTAAAGTAACATAGTTAACATTTTGAAAAACTGGATATTCTAGAGCTACAATTTTGTAACACTGATGTATTTTAAATCAAATGACTGTCAAGTTCAGTGACTGTTTCCATAATAAAGCTTTCAGAAAACTCTTGTTTCTGTTTTCTAAAGCCAGCAGCCCAGGTAAAAACTTCAAAGAAGGTACAGACCCAAGAGAAAAGGCCCAAGCAATTCTAGTTGCTGCTGGAAGGGGCCTAAAATGACAAAAAAGGAGGGCGGGCAGAAGCCATAATGTAACTTTGTCTTACCACAAGCTGGCGCAAGGCAACCGGGGAGGCTCTCATTTTGCTTTATGAAAGACACTCAGCAGCCTTGTCTTGCCTAATGGGACTCAGCTCCCTTTGTGTTCATCTTTCTTGTCATCTTCTGAAACCCGCTCATCTGTTCCCAACCATGGTCATCCCTTAGACAGCGAATTCTTCAAGTACAAATGCAGGATGTATGAGGCTATCTGGAGATAATTCTCGATGTGAAACTCAAGGTCCAGGTTCCCGAGTCAGCCTAGCAGCGGTTACTGGAGTAACAGCAGAGCAGCCAGCCCCTTGCGCCTCCTCACTCCTCCCTGACCCCCAACTGCCCAATGAAGACACTGCAGGTCAAAGTCGTCGGCACTGGCAGGAGACGCTATACCACTTTAATAAATAAAAGGCAGTGTTAATAACGGTTTAGAGTCCATGTTTTCAATAAGCTTCAGTTCAGACTAATCACCAAATCCACATTTGGATGCAAGCTACCCAGTAGCTCTGCACACCAAGAACTATGGCACGGCTGACAAGTGCCCACATTTCCCTTAAAGAATTATCTGGGGGGCCTCCCTGGTGGTGCAAGGGGTTAAGCAACACACAGTGAAGCATCTGCAGCACGAGTTCGATCCCTGGCCAGGGAGCTGACCCAAATGGCGCAGCAGACCTCTCCTATCTCACCTGCTGCTCCCCTGAGCAGTGGATTTCAGTAGATCTACCTGTTCTGCTTCCCACTCTGTCTCTGGTGAACTCTCTCACACACACACACCCCCACACGCACCTCTGGCCTGCACCCCAGCTCTTGTGTGCATAAATAAAATCTTTTTTAAAAAATTAACTGGGAAGAAAATAGGTAAGTAATGGCTACAAGAAAGCTCACTCCTGGATCACATGTTTCCTCCCAGGCATAGGAACTCAGCAGAAAATTAGCATTAGCTGTGAAAAACCTAAGTTTGAGTAAAACTTACTAAGTTTAATGCCATTGCTTCTGGTGCGCGAGCTGCTCATAATTCAATAACGGAGATGATCTATTCAGGTGGATGCAAACCACCACCACGAAGACTCGCAAGCACATGCTGACATGTGGTGCTGTAGAACAACAAGTGACCACACAGCGAGGGTGCGGGCGACGCCCAGCACAGAACTAACGCTGCGCTCAGCATCTAAAGGACAACTGCTGCGTGGAGCCAGCTAGCACCAGGGCTTCAGTCATCGGCCTCTGGACCAGCTGAAACTCCCTATCGACCCAGGGGCTAGCTCACGACTCTAAGCACACTTCCTCACACAAGCTGTCCCCAGCTGCCACAATCCGTGGCGCCAAAGCTCCTGCTTTCTTCTCAAGGGGCTGATGCCCCACAGCAATGGATGGGTGCTGTGCCACCTGACGGCCACTGCCCGACCGTGGGGCTATCACATCTTCGCTGCACCACCGCCCTAGGGGAGCAACGGGAAGGGTCCACGGCAGGCCTGACCGTGCGCATCGGCTTGAGGCAGTGACTGACCGCGCACAAGGGTCACAGGGTGAGGGTGGGAAGAGTCCCCAACAGTGACCAGAAAAACACAAGGCTATTGACCAAGGAGTGGCTCTGGCGGGAGGGGAGGAGAGACAATGTGCCCTGAAGTGACTCACTCAGAAAGCTCTGAGCTGGCTGACAAGTCAGAGTGAGGAGATGGAGAGAAAAAATCAGGCTGTGGGAGAAGGGAAACAACAGGGAGAGTTTCACGGGTCTCCGAGGAGCCTTCACTCACTCAAGGTCCCCAGGCCCGGGTCCCTACTGCTCCATGGCGCCGCGGAGCCTGGCATCTTGCTGCTCCCAGACCAAGAGCCCAAGCACGTGGTCTGCCCCGCGCTCCTCCCGCAGCTCCCTGAGCTTCCACACGACCACACAAACGCCCGGCACGACACGGACCTTAACGCGCGCAGTCCTGTATCATCTTAGGTGGCACTAAAAGATGATGAATGTTTTTTTTCCCTTTGGATGGGCAACTTAATTATTACGTTCTTAAGCAAAAGTCAGCTTATAAACTGGGTTCATCTGAGTGAAGCATCTGAAGTCAGACCAGTTAAACATGCCAGTTCTCAGCTTGAAATGAAACCTCATTCAGCAAGCAGGAGACTAAGCCGCCCTTCCCACGCCACCGTCTTACCTCTGTTTAAAACAAGAAAACAAACAACAACAAAACACAGCAAAACCCCACAAACCATCAGTAGTCTGTTCAAGGGCTCTTCTGAAGTCCTGAGCCTCAAGGTGACACGCTCCCAGCACCACCTCTGACGACCCCCTGCAAACACTTCCAGCCGGCTTGGCCTCACTAGTTTAGCCACCCAGGGCCAGACAATCCTCTTCCCTGACACACCTAGCGGGAAAGAAGTCACAATGAGGAAACCAGGTGTCCAAATCCAGTCTCTCAACCCGTGCAGAGGCCGTCCTTCCCCAGGACTCTACACGAGGCAAGGGACACAGGAGCACCAGCCCACCGACGCTGGGGCGAGCGGCCGGCCCAGGCAACCATCTTCAAAGAACTGGGGCAAAACTTGAATTTTTTCAGATGAGGGTCTCTTTCCACAAAATAGTGTTAGAGGAGAATGGATGTGGCGGGGTGGGGGCTGAGGTCAAGGGGATTGCTCACAGACGGAGTAGCTGAGAAGCAACACAATCTGAACTTGGACACTGGCTGCTTCTGCAGATGGAAGGCCTCAGAAGACCCGGCCCCAGCCACCTTGCTCTACAACTGAAACCGGTGCCCTCGGCCGCTACCATCTGAATGACTCGTGTGCGGCACCTCAGTCAGCTCAGCCTGTGTCCCCGGACCCGAAATCCCCTACGTCTGGCATGCTCCCCTCCCAGCTTTTCTTCTAGCCTTGTTCCAGCCACCCTTCCCACTCGATTTCCATGTCACCCGCACCATCCCGGCCCCATCTGCCCTGCCCCTTCCCTAGAACCAGGCACTCGCGTGGGGCTGAGGGCACACCGGCTGTGCTGTCACTCAGGAGCTCCCGACACCTGACCTCGGAGCAGGCAGCCCCTTGTTTGTGGACCAAATGAACGACCCGCCGCTTCCCAGGAGCAGCCACAGCAGGCCTCCACGGGGGGACTCAGACAACTCAGCGCAACCACCACCATGTCCACCTCAGCTGCCTGGCGTCCCTCCCTAGTCTGGCTCCTCCGAAGGGAGGCCACTACCACGCTACAGCACACGGTCGTGGCAGGTTTCTGTGGCAGTGCTCTGCTCTTGTTTACATTTCATTTCATTTGGAAAGCCCTTGATCGTTCATACGTCTGGAGTCACTTCTGACTGTTAAGATGGGAGGCAATAGGACCACCGCAACTCTGCAGTATTTCCCTAGGGTCTTCTGCATAATGAAAAGGGTGACCTCTTCGTTCAAACATGCCACCTGCCAACTTTGGGCAAGTAACCCAACACAACCATCCCATCCGCACCTGTAAACTGGGCGCTGGGACTGCATTAGGCCCACAAACACTGGGGAGCATCCAGTGGGCCCGGTGGGGCTCCAGGCTAGTGGGGGGCCTCAGGTCTGAAGTCTCACAGCCTGTGCTATGCCACCATCCACTGCCCCACCTGAGCAGGCCAGCGCCATGAGAGCTGGGATGCTTCGGTCTTGATCTTTCCTTCCTCTTCAGGGCCCGGCACGTGCCTACTACACGTCACTCCAGTCCCGCGAGAAGGAACGGGCAAGTCAAACCAGGCCCCTGATGTCCCATGGTGCTTAAATCTGGTGGAGAAGACGGGGGTGCAGGAGGGAAGAGGGTCATAAAAAAATACAAGATGCACATCACACGGCGCGCAGGCCTGCAACAAACGCGCGCAGAGCTCCAGCTTTAGGCGTCTCTGGGGAGAAAAAGGATGTGAGCAGCGGAGCGCAGGTCCCCACGCCGCGCGGAGGCCCGTGGGGCTGGTGGGGCCGGGGCCCCGCATGCGCCCTTCACTCGTGGCCAAGCAGGCACCTCCTGGGCGCCTCGCCGTGCCGGCCGGCACAGGCGAGGGCACGCCTGTCCTCATGGGGCTTCCCTTCCAGCGCGGGAAGGCGACGCCGCGCGAGGCGGTCACGTGCGGCGGCGCCGCGCGAGGGCGGAGCGGGCAAGCCGGGCGCGGGCCTGGCCGGAGCCCGGGCCGGGCCGGGGGCGGGCGGCGGGGCCGGGCGGGCAGGGGCCCCGGGCTTACCTCGGAATTTAAGCTCGTGCTGCGGCTCGAGGCTCAGGACCTGCTCCACCTTCGCCATGTTCCTCGGCAGCGGGGCGCCTCTGGCGGGGAGACCCCGAGAGGTCACCTGCGGTGGGCGGCGCAGAGGCTGCGCCCCCTTTAAATCTGGAGGGGGGCCGGCCGGGGCGCGGGCGGGGGTCGCCGGCGGGGTGCGCGCGGGGGGGGCGGCCTACGCGGGGCAGGCGCAGGGGCGGAGGGCGAGGGCGAGGCCGCGGTGCCCGGCGAGCGCACGGCACGCACGCACGCAGAGACGTACGCACGCACGCACGCAGCGGGCTGGTTGGCTCCGGCGGCGGGAAGCCGCGCCGGGCCCTCCGGGACAGCGCGCAGGCGCAGCTCTGGCCGCGGGGGCGGGGCCGCCGGCGCCTGGGGGCGGGGCGTCGCGCGGCTCTGCCGGAGGGGCGGGACCCGGAGTGAGGACTGCCCCGCCCAGATTACCTGTTTGCTGGGGATCCAAGGGGCCAGCCTTTGGGTGAAGTGCTTGGTTCGAAAAGAATAAACTTGCACTTTCTCTTGCTTCTGTAGAGGCAGCTCCTGTTTCGCTTATGAAAGTCCATTTAAAAACAGGCTTGGAACGATAATGGAAGTACTAATTATTCTTGCAAACGTTATGTTTATGGCTGATGGTATGTGAAGGGCGCTGCGGCTGGTGATAATAAATACAAATATACTAAGCCACCCGTTATGCTAATCTGGTGCCACTCTGATGAACGCTTTGCAGAGCAGCAGCAGCTGTAATAAACAAAAGTTACTCTACATGAAATGTCACCAAGTAACAAGCTCTGCACAGAATCCCTTATTAATGGATGCGGCAAATATTTAGAAATACAAGGATGGGAGAAGCTGGCCGCGCGCCCGCTCTCGCTAGAACCGTGTGGAGAAGCAGCCTTCTGCATAATGAACCACGCAAAGAAGCTGTTCTTAAAAATTACTGGCATCCCAGCAATTGACCTCGCAAGTGGACATCATTGTGAATATTATTTCACTGTATAATGTTTAACCCGTAACACATGCACCTTAACAGGCTCCTCTACGTTATAGATGGGCACACTGAAAATAATTAACAGTGCTGACTTGGTGTGGCTGGCAATTGGGTATCTTTTGTATTGTTCTTTCCACTTTCTGTACACTGCACATTTTTCATAATAAAAGTTTAAAAAAGATAATCTTTGTCTTTTAACTGGAGCATTTTGTCCATTTACACTTAATATTTTCACTAATATATCTGAATTTATTTCTGTCTTATTTTGTGCTTTTTACTTGTACCTGTGTTGTTTTCTTTTCCTTTCTCCTCTCTTTTCTTGCTTCTTTAGGGGCTACTTTTTTCTCTCAATGCCGTTTTCTTCCTCTTACACGATTTCTGTTACTTTAGTGATTACCCTAGAAATTCTGACATGGGTATTTCGCTTATAAAAGTACATTTAAAAATATTTCCTTAGCTTGTTGCTCCCTGTAGGGCCTTTGGGATAGTTTAATCATCTATTCTTCCCAAATAAATCGTGGAACCCCGCAAGTGACCGCTAAGTTTTTCATATGGTCTATGGGACAGTACGAACACTTAACAATCTACTTACCCATCTTTTTCCTCCCTGTACCTGGGAACTCACAACTGTGATCACGCTTCCGCTGTCTCAAGTTCACCACTTAATTCTGTTTCAGTGACGGCTACTTGGGCAAGCTCTGTTTCTGTTTATCTGAAAATGACTTTATTTGGCTCTTGGTCTGGAAAGAGATTCTGGGGCCTCCCTGGTGGCACAAGGGGTTGAGCACCACACTGCAGGTCTTCTTCAGCCACTGCGGCGCGAGTTCAAGCCTCAGCCAGGGAGGGACCCACAGGCACAGCAGACCCCTCCTTTCTCCCCGCTGCTCCCCTCAGCAGTGTGTTTCAGTGGATCTGCCTGTTCTGCTCCCCGCTCTGTCTCTGGTGAATCTTCTCACCTCCCTGGACTCTGGCCTGTACCCCAGCTCTTGTGTGCAGAAATAAGTAAATCTTTAAAAAAAGAGAGAGTTGTGTTGGGTGAAAGTATTGAGAATTTGGCGTCATGCATTCTGGCTACATAGGTAGTGTTTCCTAATTTTCTTAAATGATCCTAAATGCATGGAAAGCAGAAGTGGGGAGAGGCCATCACACAAATCTGAAAATGCTTGTCAGTTTGGGTGGCTCATCAGCCAGGAGTAAGGAGATTCATGGGGCACTGGAAAGACACTGATTTACAGGGCCTCCCTGGTGGTACAAGGGGTTAAGCACTACACTATGAAGCATGCACAGCCACTGCAGCATGAGTTCAATCCCCGGCCAGGGAGGGGGCCCACATGGCGCAGCAGAACTCTCCTGTCTCCCCGCTGCTCCCCTCAGCAGTGTGTTTCAGTCCATCTGCCTGTTCTGCCCCCCACTCTGTCTCAGGTGAATCCTGTCACCCCCACATATGTACTCCAGCTGTTGAATGCATAAATAAATAAAATCTTTAAAAAAAACTAAGTCTTTTTTTTCCTTTCCTTTATGTATATTTGACCATCAATTATGGTCCCCATTTCCCACCACCATTTCAGCAGTGCACCATCACCTCAGTCCCTTGTGCTCTTTCTGCCCTCATCCCAGTTGTTCCCCCCCAACCCCGCCCCGCCCCGCACACAGTGTTTCTGATTTGTCCTTGTCTTTTCGTTTTTGTTGTAAAACTAAATCTTTAAAAAAAGAAAGAAAGAGATTCTGGGGCTCACTGGATTGGCAGTTGCCATTCCCCCCCACCCCCACCCCTGCACTGAAGACCCCACACAGAGGGCCCAGCTCCCACTGACCCCCCAGAGGTTTCAGATAGCCATCCCACCCTTCACTGAAAGACAATCTGGTTACCCCCATGCTGGGGTCCCATGGTTTTAACCGGGTACATCTATTGTCTTAATCAGTCCAGACTGCTTAATAAAACACCGTCAACTGGGTGCTTAATAACAACAAACATTCCCCACAAGTCTGGAGGCCAATCAGCAGCAGATTCCATGGGGGCAAAGCCCACTTCCTGGGTCCTGGTTAGTTGGTTTCTTGCTCCCTGGGGTCCCTTCTAAAAGGCACTAATCTATTCAGGAAGGTTCCACCCTCATCACCTTGATCACCTCCCCACAGCACCTCCAAATACTATCAGATCTAGAATTAGATTCCAAAGAGGATTTGGGGGATATAAATGTTCAGCCCACAGCATTTCCCCCGTGTGAACTCTCTGGCTCTCTGAACTTGTTGATTGGTATCTTTCATCATCGTAAAACATTCTCAGGCAACTTTATAAGAAAAATTTTCTAAGGCCCTTCCTGGTGGCGCAGTGGGTTAAGCAACGCACTATGAAGCAGGCCGCAGCCACTGCAGCACGAGTTCGATCCCTGCCGCCGGCCATATGGCGCAGCAGACCTCTCCTTTCTCCCCGCTGCTCCCCTCAGCAGTGTGTTTCAGTGAATCTGCCTGTTCTGTTCCCACTCTGTCTCTGGTGGATCTTCTCACACACACATACCACACACACCCCCCCCCACCTCTGGCCTATACCCTAGTTCTTGTGTGCATAAATAAATCTTTAAAAAAATTTTCTAGTGGTAAAATGCACAGAACAAGTGTTCTATTTTACCCATCTTTCAGTCTCCTGTTTCACAGCATTCACAAGGTTGTGTGAGCATCTGCAAAACTGTCTTCATCTTGCCAGGAGAGCTCTGTACCCATTAAACTCCAGCTCCCTTCCCACCCCGGTCCCCGGCAGGCAGCATCCCTGCCCCGGTCTCTGTGAGTGTGTCTGTCACCTGCGGCATCTCCCTAGGCTTCTGGCTCATTCCATTCAGGAGCACGTCTTCTGGGGTCCTTCACAGCAGTGCCTCAGTGGCAATATCGCTTTTAAATATAACCTCAGGCCCAGCCTCTCGCTCTTTTCCTTCTGGAAGTCTGACTAGCAGTTTATTCAACCAGTGTTTCAAACTGTAGGGTGTTTCCCAAGAGTAACTTATAAAATCAATTTAGTAGGTTGTTCACAGCATTGAGAAAGAAAGCAGATAGAAAATATTGGAGTGTATTGTATTATTTCATGAAACTTTTGCCTCAGTTGTATTTATTAGCATAGCGATACATATATCCATGTAGTGAGCAGAAATAAAATGCATTTATTACTGCAGAAAGAGAAGAGTGTCTATAAAGCACTTAGATTTTCCATTCCGCTCTTCAAATCTCTGCTCCTCTGTGTGGTAACTTAATCTCTTATCTTCAGGATATTCTTTAAACCTTTCTTGCAGTCACTAATTCTATCTCATACCGATGTTAAACCTAATGTAGGAGTTTTTCATTTCAGTTACTTTTTTTAAAAAAAATGTATTTATTCATGCACACAAGAGCTGGGGTACAGGCCAGATGCGTGGGGGTGAGAGGATTCACCAGAGACAGAGTGGGGAGCAGAACAGGCAGACTGACTGAAACGCACTGCTGAGGGGAGCAGCTTGGAGGCAGGAGAGGTCTGCTGCACCCTGTGGGTCCCTCCCTGGCTGGGGATCGAACTTATGCTGCAGTGGCCTCTGAAACCCCACAGTGGGGCACTCACCCCCTTGCACCACCAGGGAGCCCCAATTCAGCTTTCATGGTAAAAATATTTTTATCACACTGCCTCTTAGATCTGAGTTTCTGATGTCATTCCCAGCACCTGGAACTCCCGGAAAAATGGCTGATTTTAGGGCAGGGACTTCCTGGAGTGAGGAAGGTAAGGAAGTCCTCAAGAGATACAATGAACTTGAACTTGAAGGGGACACCATGGGAACAACTCCTGCAACAGCTATAAATAACACAGCGCTAGATCACAACCCAGAGCAGAAGCCACCACCCACGAGTCCACACTGCAGGGGAGTGGACTGGATGGAGAGAGCAGGTGGGACAGAAGGGTTCCAGATACTTGAGGGGGCGTCCCTCCCTCGTGGGGTCCCATCCCCAGCCCGTCAGTCACGGCTGTGCTTAGTTATTTCCTTCCAAAACGCAGGTGGGCACGGCAGCCCAGAACCAGCTGGGGGAGGGGGGGCTCTGGGTCAAAACCCCACAACTCTGCAAAAGGGGAGCAGTCCTGGGGCCTAACCCTGCTGCAAAGAGAGGGAGGCCGCCTCAGTCCCAGGCAGGAGAGGTGGGCGGGTGCCTGCTCTTTGTGGGTCCCAATGGACTACGTGGGCACCGGGGCTTGGGGGTCCCTGTGTCCCCCTGTCCTGCTTCCCAGAACCCCTTTCATTTTTTCCTGAATGTGAGCAACGGGGAGTGGATTCTTGGTGCCCATCTCTGTGCCTGGTGCGTGAAAGGTGCTCAATAAATGTTTGAGGAGTGAAGGAAATAATGTAATTAAGAATTTGGAGGGGGCGGGTAGGAGGAGAGAGTCTTTTCAATCCTTAGGACTTGTCCCCAAGCACCCAGAAGGCCACATTTGCATACAAATAATTGATATTCTAATTACAAATCATTCGTATTGATTTATTAAGCAGATCCCCAAAGGATCTCTAGAAGATAATTAGACTCCGCGCTCCTTAGGGGTAAGGAAGGCATATTTACCTCCTCGTGCCCCGCGGCGGAGCGTGATAAATGTTTCATGAGCAGGTCCGCGCCACCCAGTCGCAGGAGTTTATAGGCCCCCAAGATCCTTTCCAGCGTGTGGAGAGGGGAGGGGCTGCATCCACTGTTCATGTGCTCGTGGGGGTGCAGCGTGTACAGCTCCTTCTCTGCCACCCGGGCTCCCCGTGCAGCCTTCACCCTGGAGGGGCGCCCTGGCTGAGTGCCTGGGCCCAGAGGGAGACCCCCCCCCAGACCCTCAATCTGTGCATCCAGAAGGCAGAGCCAGAGGGAAGTCTCCGGCCTGCTCTGACCTCCAGCAGAGGCCAAACTAGGCAGGGGGAGAGAGAGGCGAGGGCAGGTGGGGCGGGCGCAGATGTTGCTTGCCTTGCTCCCCATTCAGGGCTGCTCAGGGCCAGGGGCTCTGACGGCAGGGACGTTGCTTCTTTCATCTGGGGGAGCCAGTGAGGCACGCTGTCCCCCACACGTGGGCCGCATGTAAGGAAACACAGGGCATCGCAAAGTGTGTATTTTTGATTGTAGTAGTTCGTAGTCCTTATGAGTTTTGAGTTTATAAGAACTATATATATATATATATATAGTTATTCAGTAGACTAACCCTAAACCATCACCCTTCTTTCCCTTATAACCATCAGTTTCATGTTGTTGTAAGAAACAAAGCAATTTTTTAAAGCAAAAAAAAAAAAAATAACCAAACAACAAAAACACAGAGAAGCATCTGTCAAAAACAAACCCTAGTGACCCGCTCTAAGACTGAGGCCACCGAGAGGGCAGAGAACAAAGGGGGAGCCCCATGGACTGGGGGGCACCCATGGGTGTGATGTGGCAGTGTGCACCCAGAGGTGGGATCTGTATTTCTGAATCACATAGGGGCTTGTAAACTACTGTTACCACGATTAAAATAATCTTTTAAAAGCCCCCCCAAACCTAGGCTGACAGAGTATAACGCAAACATGGGCGCTCACGGGACCAAGTAGCCGTACCCCCACCCCACGCGTGCGCCTGTTGCACTGGGGCCTGCTGACTTCTGGGGCGTGATCTCAGGGAAGCGGCCAGACTTGGCAATGGCCTCGGCCAGGCCCCCAGGTCCTCAGGGACACACCGCAGTGGACAGACAGACGGGCGTGACGAGGGAGGGGTGGAAGGCGCTGACCCACCTGGGAGTGGGGGCGGCAGTGAGAGGGCACTGCCCTATTTATAGGGGGTTTGGACTGGCGTTAGGTGACTTGGGGGGACGTCTATGGTGGGGGCACCGACTTGGGGAGACATGGCAGCTGCAGCGAACTGGCTAAGCAGCTGCCGTACGGTCGGGGGTCGGTGGGTGGTGCATCTGTCACTGGGCTCAGAGCGGTGTGGCTGGCTCCTGGCTTTGCCTCGGGGTGTCCGAGCCCAGCTGTGGGTGGCCGGCCAGTGCCTGGCCCGCACCCTGCCGTCCGTGCCGTTCTCCTCTGGAAGGTGAGGCCCAAAGAGGCTCCTTGCTCCTGGGCTTGAGAGGACCCAGCGACCCAGGTTACTTCTCAGGGGTGCAAATGGGCACCTGAGGCTCTGCCCTCTGTGCCACAGCCCCCAGCTCGGGCTGCCTGCTGAGATCTACCGCAGCTACAGGGAGCTTGCTGTGACCTTCAGCACCTGCTGAAGCTGAAGCAGTGCACCCCGTGCCCAGGACACCCCGGCCGGGAAGCGCGGCGTGAGGAGGGCCTTCAGCACCCACCTGTGCTCTGTGACCACGGCCCTCGGTTCCCCCGACGCGCAGCCGCGGGAAAGCACAGGAGGCCCGTTCACAGAAGCGTGGGCCACAGCGTCGCTTCTGACCCTGGAGCGGTATCACCAAAGAACCCTGGTCTGTGTCAAGACGTATCCCTCCCCTGGTCGCCCCGGCTCTGCTGCCGACATCCGAAGGCGCCTATGGCCCAGGAGCTTTAGCCTCGATGCGGTTCACAAGTATGGGCGGCAGAGGCCTGGCCTCTGCTGGCGCCCACCTGCTCTCCTTACTTGGCCCCGCCTCTTCTGCCCCCCCACCCCCCAGGGCCACCTTCTCTCTGCTCCCGCAGAGCCCCCAAATGCCCTCTAGCCCGCCCTGGTCCTGGGTTATCTGCCGGCAGCAGGGCCCGCTGGGAATCTTGTCCTTTTCTCACTGAACTTTGCGTCCAGGTCACTTGTCACGCCTTCCTTTTCTGTGTGTCTGCGGACACACAGGTGGGTGCTTTTTTTCTTTTAAACAAGAGAGTTGGGCCTCCCTGGTGGCCCAAGGGATTAAGCACTGCACCATGAAGCATCCGCAGCCCCTGCAGCGCAAGTTCAATCCTGGCCGGGAGGGGACCCACAGGGCACAGCAGACCGCTCCTGTCTCCCCTCAGCAGTGCGTTTCAGTCCATCTGCCTGTTCTGCTCCCCGCTCTGTCTCTGTGAATCCCCTCACCCCCACACCTCTGGCCTGTGCCCAGAGATAAATCTTTCAGAAAAAACACAAGAGAGTAGCAAGAATAAAGACAAGCCTGTTTAGGTTGTGCCATGCGCACAAAGCCCTCAGAATCATGGGGACCATCAAAACCCAGAAAACAAACACACACCAGTGTGTGGAGCGGGTGTGGCTTTAATAGCAGCCGAGTGCCGGGGCGCTACTGGGGTTTGTATGTTTCTTGTTGGTGCAATTAAGAATCCTGACTTATGCAGTCTGACTGTTTGCCATTGCTAGCTGCTCAGAGCAGCCCCATAAAGCCTGCACCGTCATTGGGGCCTCCCTGGTGGCGCAAGGGGTTGAGTGCCGCACTGTGGGGCTTCTGCAGCCACTGCAGCGTGAGTTCGATCCCCGGCCAGGGAGGGGTCACGCAGGGCACAGCAGACTCTCCTGCCTCCCCGCTGCTCCCCTCAGCAGTGTGTTTCGGTCGATCTGCCTGGTCTGCTCCCCACTCTGTCTCTGGTGAGTTCCCCAGCATCTCTGGCCTGTTCCCCAGCTCTCGTATGCACAAATAATAAAAAAAATCTTAGAGTCTGCACCGTTATTATCGAGCAAATAAAACCACACAGACTCACAGAGGCAGCCAGGCCAAAGCTGAAGCACTTCCATGGACTCAGCAGAACACCCAGTGACCACTGGCTGCCCTTGGCCCCTTGGAGAACGAGCCCTTAGGGCACAGCCCAGGTTAAGGCAACTTTACTCCACGTCCTGAAATGCTTCTCCAAGCTTTCTGGATCTCCTGAACCTGGGTGTCCTTGTAATCTTGGCAATGCCAAAGCCATTCTGGGGTGGGGCAGGTTGCTTTTCTTCCCCAAGGTGGCTGGGGTTGCTCTGTTTTGGGGGGTGGGGTGGGGGGGAATCTGATACCCACAGTCATCACCTCCACAACTCAAGCTCACTGTCCTTTCAACACCAGGGCTCTTAACAGGCCTTTACACAGACTCGCCACTTGGCTGCCAAGGCCTCTCTCCTGCTACATCGGGAGACCAGGGTGGAGGGAGTAAAACCAATATGGGAAGACCCCACAGGGGTCCTAAGTGCTCTGAGAACCGGTTATCACATCAGAAACAAGAAATATAAAATACATGCAAGAGAGGCGTTTTAGGGAAATGCTGGGCTGGTGCCCATCGCTGGCCGGTTCGGACACATCACATGTCACCTGTTGGGGACAAGCAGGTTTCCCTGCTGCTGGGTCTGCTTGTTTTTCTCGCCTTTTTTTTTTTTTTTTTTAAACAAATGATGCTGAGTTCTCATTTACATGCAGATGACTTTGACCTACCCTGGCTGGGGCGCTGATGGAACATTCTATGTTGATGATAGTATACCACTGGAGAGGGTTTTCAGTCCTAGCACTGTGCATTAGCCTCTAATTTACATTCACAGCCCTACAATTTTCCTCTTAAACGTGCCCTTTTTTAATGGAGTGAAAACTGGGTAGCTTTTCCATTATATTTTCCATATATTTTATTTAACGGGGGCCAAAGGTGATGGTCACACGGCCTGTGGCTAACGAGAATTCTGATTCTCTTATCCTGTTGCCCACCCTTTTACCAGGATGTCTGTGGTTAGAGCAATTGTATGCAAATTTCTTAAAAGGTGGTCCCTGCACTTACATTATTCCTGGAATGGCTGACAGCTTATGCTGAAAATAAAAAATCAGAAGAGATCAGGCTCAGACTAGTTCTGATTAAAACCCTAATGAACAAAGTGATTTATTTTGTCAAGATGTAGTCTGCAAGGGCCCCAGCTCCGCCCTCTTCTCATCTTCCTTCTTGCAGTACCCCTCAGAAAGGGCCCAGGAGAAAAGGCCCTTTCACGGCCTGGCAGCTCCTGGGAGGCCGATGATCTGCCTCCCATGGTGCTGTTCTCTGTGGCGCACCAGGCTCTGGGCTGACATCATTACAAGCAGCGAACAATTGCGACTTTTAAAAGGCTTTACATTTTACCTTATCATTTACCATATTCATGGAAATCTAGCTCTTAAATCCTAATGGAAGAGAATTTGCAATAAGCATTAAGGTTGCTTAGAAACCGGAGTCCCTGATTTAGTTCTTATATTCTCTAAGGCAACAAGGCAATTGCCAGTGGAAAGAGAAAGCTAAATGGTGTTGTGTGTGCCTCAAGAACACCCTGGCAGTGTCACTCCCTTTCTCTTGGTCTGGATAAACAGAGGGGCTTCCAGCGTCCGTGAAGGCACTCCGTTCTGACAAGCTAAGACCGACTGCTTTTTCATCTTTGTTTTTTAAGCCTTGTTTGTGCACACAAGAGCTGGGGTACAGGCCAGAGGTGTGTGGGGAGAGAGGACTTACCAGAGAGAGTGGGGAGCAGAGCAGGTGGATCCACTGAAATACACTGCTGAGGGGAGCAGCGGGAGACAGGAGATGCCATGTGGGTCACTCCCTGGCCGGGCATCGAACCCGTGCTGCAGTGGCTGCGGTTTGCTTCATAGTGTGTTGCTTAACCCACTGCGCCACCAGGGAGGCCCTCTGATTGCCTTCTTAACACACGGTGATTGATATTTCACCCAGCCCCTTTTTCCTAAGAGGGTTTCGGGCAGCTAGAGAAGATCTCTATCAGATACCAAATAAACCTGTAAGATTCTCCACACTTGCTCCAATCTGGCCCGAAGCTTCCCACGGACCAAGGGGGAAGGGGCCTGCGGCATCTCCAAGGAACAGGTGAAAGGCACTGAGCCATGTTCAGTAAGGATCTCAAGACAACTTGGGGGCAGGAATAGCTGATTTTTTTTTTCATTTTAATAAGAAAAAACCCACACATCCACCTTGAGGGCGTAGAGCCAGCTGAGTGGGGAGCGACAGCAGGAGCTGGCCACTGGGAAGCAGGACCCCCACAGGCAGAGGCTGCTGCTCTGAGCCCGCCGGGGAGGCTGGAGACCTCGAGAAGCACAGAGAGGCACCCAGTAGCTTGTAGTAGCGTCACCCCTCTGGGCGACAAAAGGGAGTGATGAGGCAAAGTAGGGCAGTAAGAAGGTACCCCAAATTAGACAAGCCCCCGGGAGCTTTGGAGAGAGGTGGAGAGTCCCCAGAAGCCCTATGAAGAGAAACCAGCGCCCCAACACCAGGCTCCTCTCCGGCCCCCTGCCGCCAGGAGCCTTGGTCCTGCGTGCCGCGATTCCCCTCCATCGCTGACACAGAACCCACCCGGCTGGCAACAACACGCTAAAAAATTCAAAAGGATGGAGGGATGGGGGCCGCAGAGTGAAAAGCAGGTCCCAGGCCGTCCTCAGAGACGAGGGCCCTGCTGCCCGCCTGAGCTCTAGCCCTTTCAGGGTGCGCGCGGGCCCTGCCGTCCTTCCTGCCTTGCCTCTAGCGGCCGCTGAATCACGCTGCTTGTACGCAGCAGACGCTTTCTCTTGCCTGGGGCCCCTTCATGTTGCTTCTGGCCTTTGCTGGCCTATCTACCACGCAGCTGGGTGGAAGACGCCTTGGCACCGGACCGGGGTCTGTGGCTTCTCCCCACGCCTGGCACCTGCCGCCCCCCCTCCCGTGGCGGCTCAGCTGCAGGGTCTGTAACTGGAGAGTTGTTCCTGAGAAACAGACTCCCTGCCAGAGATGAGACGCGAGCGGGATACCCAGTGGGAGGGTGCGGGCGCGTGGGGCCGGCTCCTGCAGGTGGGGCGCCGGGACAGCCCGGAGGCCAGGACGCAGCGCCCCGCGGATTGACACTGCAGCGGTGTCGCGACCCTACGCTGCCTGGGAAAACTTCCTACTGAAGCAAAATCAACAGCCCGACTCAAATGGACACCTTGCTCGTGAACCCGCGGGTGTCCGCCCTGCAGACGTGCCCCGGGCATCCGACGCGGACAGAGACATTCATAGATGTGGGTGCCACAGCGAAGCCTGGACACGCAGACGTGTCTCCCACAGGAAGCCATGGGCGGGCCCGGGCGCATGGCAGGTGTGAGGCTTCAGAGCCAGCCAGCAATGGCCCGTGCTCTGAGCACGTGGGCGGTGGCCCGAGGGCAGGAAGTGGGCTTCTAGGGCCAAGTACGTCCTGTTTCTGGTGGAGGGCGGTCACGTGGGTGAACGCCCCTTGAAAGTACTGAGCTGCCGCAAGTTGGACGGCATTTTCAGCACATGGTAAAGTCAGGAGAAAAAGCAGAAACCAAACGAAGGACAAACAGCCATTTTAACTGAAGCAGGTAGGGGAGACAGCTGTCCGGGGCGGGTTCTGAGAGGGCCAGCCCTTTGCCAACGCTGCACTACCTGCCAGTGACATCGGTGTCTGGCCAAAGTATTTACACGTGGCCGCTTCTGTTACTCTCCCATTTTAGAGGTGACAATAACTCAGAGGGGTGAGGGTTTGTCCGGGGTCGTCACACGGCCTAGAAAGGAGACTTGGGCCTGAGCCTGCCTAACCCTGGCTCCCTCGTTTGAACATGACTGCACAGGCAAAAGAGCTTCTTCCTCAGGGGAATGTCGGCGAGAGGACAGTGAGGTGACGCAAAGGAGGCCACGGAGGACCCCGGCTGCTCCTCCCTTGGGGGGCACACCTGGTATGGGCAGTGCCGCCCCATCCTCCATCCGACGACTCCAAGAGGGAGGAGTCAGGCAAGAGGGAGAGGCCGGAGGTCCAGGAGGCTGAATCTTTCGCTCCGACGTGACCTGGATCAAGACTCTAATACCTGGCCACGCACCCGACGTCGCTAACCAATTTTGGCTCTTGGGTTTTCAAAAATCATTTTGAAATGATTTCAGAGTATCTGTTTCAGAACAACGCATGACAAATAATATCACAATGGCTTAAAAGGCAAAAAACATGTATTTGTAAACAGAGCATTTTATTAACAAAATGTTTACACCCTTTTACAACAGAATGCATTTTGTAGTGATTTAGCAAGTTACACTCTATGAAAGTTTGTCCTAGAATATTCAAACTAAAACAACAAAGTTTAAGAGTATGCTGAATCAGCCATCACTTGCAAACTGTCTACTACTGGTCTGAGTATATAAAAAAAAATCTTATAAGAAAAATTCCAAGATGTAGTTTTCGTCTACAAACAACACAGACATCACATGGTTTAGACTCAGGTCCAGCCCAAGGTTAAGACTGAAAAAATAAAGTCTTCAAACACCCACACGAGCTCAGCAACCATCATCACAACATCTTGTCACAGGTAGTCGGGGGTGGGGGGGGCATGTGCTGAAGCCAGGGCTAGAAGTTGAGTTGTCTACAGAGCGATAAAGCGGCCTAAGCTGTAAGCAACTGGCTTTTGAGTGTTTTCCCTAATAGATGCTACTGTAAAAAGGCACAAGTATCTTACTCCTGGGGGTAGGTCCGAAAAGGCATGACATTCTTAGGAGAAATCGGAGTTGCTGGTACAAAGGCTAAGCTGTTTTTCATCTAACGCCTGGGCTCACCTTAGCTGTTTCGCTTCAGAACTTTAGACTTGGATTTTTACGAACTGTAACAAACGCTCCACTGTGAACTAAATGAAGTCCCGGCACCTAACCTATCTCATAAGCAATGGTGAAAGAAGCACTCTGTCGCACGGTCACGCTGCCCCCAAAGCCCCGTGCTGCCTTTTCTCTGCAAACGCTCACGCTGGCGTGGTTCCCGATGGTGCGGGCGCCATCAGCCGAAGCGGTGCAAAGCCCTACTCTGCGGTCACTTAAGGCAGAGTGGGAGGGAGTGCAACATGCACTGAGGAGGTGGTGGGGCCGCGCGTCTTTAAAGGAGAGCCCCCCACCCGCCCCCAATGAGAAGAGAAATAAGGCAAGAGGTCTGCTTCCGATCAGACGTCGGTTCTAAGAAGGTCCAAGGCGTGATGGACACTTACGCGAGTGACTCAGGAAGTGAAACGATGGAAAGAGTGAGCTGGATGAAAGAAAGAAAACGCTTTTCCAGGGCAATAAAGCTCTGTCCACACAGTGCAACAGACGGTTGACCACTGAGCCAGCGGTCAGTCGCTCCAAAGAGCGGGCTGCGGTACTTTTCCCGAGTTGTGACCACCCAGCCATCCTCAGTCGTGCCCTGCCTGTGGGAAGGCCAAGTTTCACGAGCTCTGGAATCGCCTTGTTTGCAAAGGGAGTGGAGGGCCACACGTTCAGGCCCTGCCTTCAGGAATTTTCCAGGGGTAGATCTGATTAAGTATAAATTGAATGGGAAATTAATGGAGGAATGATTCAGCACTGCTGTGCGTGGCCCGCGCCTTCCCCGGACCCTCACGAGTGGGTGTGAGATGCTGCGGGCACTTCCGGCCCTTTCCGTTCTGAGTAAAGACCGCGGCCCTCAGCGCAAACCGCTCCTTTAGGGACGACGGTCTCTGGAGTGCTGCGTGACAGCCTGCGGCCAACTACTCTGCAAGTCCCTCCTCAAGGAGTGGCGTCAAAACTGACATGTTTTGTTTCTGCTGCCTGATTAAGGAGAACGTTAAGGTCTACAATTTAAAGCTGCTAATTACAGAAGGCTCTCTGAGAAAATCATTACTGTCGGACTTCCCATTAGTTGGCCGGATTCTTGGCACTTGAATTTCTGGTCGTGGAAAGCTACCCAGTTTTGTTGGTTTCAGTTATGAAGCACTTTGATGAGGCACTGGGCACTGCGCAGATCTGGAAACAAACTGGCAATAAATGAAGCAACTTTTGCTAAGCTGGTTAAGACTCCATAGTTCTAACTGCAGAATCTGCTGATGACATAGCCCGATCTGACTGTCTGAGGTGCTCGATGCAATGAGAGGAAAGATGGAAGGTTAAGGAAACTTCTGAATCCTTTATTTTTTTAATTTATGCATACAAGAGCTGGGGTACAGGCCAGAGGTGTGTGGGGGTGTGTGTGTGAGAGGACTCACCAGAGACAGAGCGGGGAGCAGAACAGGCAGATGGACTGAAATACACTGCTGAGGGGAGCAACGGGGAGGGAGGAGAGGTCTGTGCGCCATGTGGGTTCCCTCCCTGACCGGGGATCGAACTCGCGCTGCAGTGGCTGCAGATGCTTCACAGTGCGGCGCTCAACCCGCTGCGCCACCAGGGAGGCCCCTGAATCCTTTTGTTTTAAAGTCTAAAATACTCAAGCATTTCTAGAACAGGTGCCACTCTAGTAGAGAACAGAGATGTCAGTCACTCCTGAGGGTCCAGACCATCAAATTAGTGCTGATTTATGCCACTGAAGCCCTTCCAGGTCTGTAGAATCAATCATTTTCCTATATGCTGAGAGAATCCTAAAGGACAAACTGAGAAACCTGGGGATTCTTGCTTCTATTAATTCACTTTCTTCATTATATCTAATGAAACTTTATCCCTACAGGTCTCTCACTCACCTTTCTCTTAGATTGAAAAAGTGGGGGTGCCTGAAAAATGTAATAACACCCTTCTAATGTTTTTTAGATTTCATTTGCACATAAAACAGGACAAATGCCCCAAAATTCCATTCATGTTTCTTGCAAATCGGATAATCAAATTGCCTTGGGTTTCCATTACCGGAAGTCAAGACAAGAAACTCTGCTGTCAAGAGAAATTGGCAGCAGTGGTTTCTTTCAGTCCTCGGTTCCACCCCCACCTTCCTTTTCTAAAACTATACAGCATCATGTTTATCTCCAGAATAAATCTGCCACCTGGACGATTTTTAATCATAGTACCCAAGAGTTAAAGCAAATCTCCTAAACATCACCTTGAATTGTCTTTAAAATTTTTGATGGCAGGTAGAGAGCGCTGGCTTCGCCCTTGAAGGCTATTCCATTTCTCCCTTTAGAAGAATACTAACCCTAAAGGAGGCAGACTCGTCTCCTGAAGCCAGCCAGCGGCAGTGCTGCCGCCAGCCCCTTTAGAATGACTTAAAATCAGGACATTGTTACAGGGCCACACTGTCCAGCCTGGCGCTGCCCTTCAGCTCTCACTCCAGAGGCAGCGGGAACACTGACAGACTGGTGAGTTCAGAGGCGAGCCGGCCGAGGCTGTGGGCTACCCGCGCCCCGCAATGATCGACAGCAGGTACCAGTGCAGAGCAGAGCAAAGGTGCGGCAGGAACTCTCCCCCCAAGGAGGGAGGCTCGTTACTCCTCCCGGCTCTTGCAGAGAAAGCCGCAGGCGCAGGGCCTGGGCCCAACCCTTGCAGACTGAGGGGCCTGGACTGTGTTCTGAAAAAAAAGGAGTGAAAAATGCTCAAGAGAATTGACAGAATCCCTCCTGCAACTCACTGAGGACGCGCAAGCCACGTCACTGCCTGAGCTAGTGCTTCTGCAAGCCGCGGGGCTGGCGCGCCGGCCAGCGCAGTGCGGCTGGCGTCAGGCCTGCCGTCTGGACGCGGCACCTCCCCGACACAGACAAGCTGGGGGCGCCTCTGGGGACACTCAGCTGAAGGGCACGGCCATCCCCGCCTCTCCGAGTCTGGCTCAGAGGGCCTCCGGGCCTGTTCTCCTCGAGGACAGAAAAGAACACAAACTTCAAGAGAAGTCCTGAGATTAAATGTGCGCTTCTTTCCCTCTGCATATTTGAAAGCAGTGAAAACTGAGACCCTGCGAGGGGACAGGGAGGCTGCGGGAAGGGACACTGCTGGGCAGGCCGTGTGAAGACATCCCGGCTGCCGGGGTGGAGCAGCGGGGGGCTCCGACAGCCCCCAGCACTTCTCAGAGCTGCCAAGGAAGGACACTTCATCAAGCTCCTACTTTATGTCTTTTAATCACCAAGTGATAGTTAATTAGTTCTCACAGAATCAGAAAAACACTTGTGAGAAAGGAGAGTTCTGGAGCCGTGGTCACCAGGGCTGACACCTGTGAAGAGCCACTGGGGTCTCCGCGAGGGACTAAGGTGCACTCGGGGTCATGCAGGACCTTCCTCTCGGCAGCCCCAGCCGTTTGCAGATGGGACCCAGCGAAGAAGCTCACGACGGGCTATGCTCAGCTCCCTTGGGACCTGGCCTCCCCTCAGAGTAAGAAACGAGCGCGGGGCTGTGCGTGAGGCCCCCGCTCGGCAGGCTCCCAGCCCAGGGGCTCAGAACGAAACCCTGCTTCTCGCCTCACTGCCCCTCTGCGCACGCAGGCACAGACGGCATCGGTGAGAGCCTTCTTCTCTGTTTTCCTGGAGCCAGGCTGATGGACGGAGGCGCGGCGTGCAGCGCAGCGCAGCACTAGACGAAGAAGGGCAGACCACGGCGCTTCTGAGACACACCCAGAAGTACCCTGAGCGCGCTGTTACCGCAGCGCCCCGTGCCCCTGGCCCTGCGGCTTCAGCCCCCAGCACTGGCCTCTGCAGCGGATGGAGACGCCACCCTAGAAGCTGCCGTGGAAAGGCAGCAGAGCCGGGACGAGGGCGGGCCCCACGGCACGCAGCACCCACAGCACAAGCTCGGGCGGCCTGAAGCTGAGCCGAGCACCCGCCTTCCCTCTGCGCCCCGAGACCAGGAGGTGTCACACCGACGGGCTTGGTGGACGAAACGTGAAGGTCACCTGCCCACGTCCTCTCTGGGTGAGATACGCAGCTAGGGTCGTCACCGACACCCCCACTGCCTCTTGGGTAGTGAGTCAAGCAACCTGGCCTGGGGAGGGGCCATCTCGGGACACACAGGGCAGTGGCCAGATGCCCCGACAGCTCTGGCTGTGTGTGAAATAAAGTCAGACCTCTCTCTGGGGGAAGAGCCCCCCGGGGCCGCTCTCCCGCGAGCTTGCCACCGGCAGGAAGGAGAGGACGCTGGTGCTTGCACGTGTGCTGTCAGCAGAGCCACGCCAGAACTTCCACCAGCGGCGTCTGGACTCCAGTGAGAGGACAAGCGATTTCAAAGGCTGAAGACAGGCGCCAGGGAAAGGGAATCACTTCTCACTTAATCCGAGTTATAATCTTCCATTAAAATCTACCCACATCAAGAGGGGGCACAAAGATGCACAATTATTTTCAAAAGTGCGACTGCTGGATTTGAGGATAGCTCTGAAAACACCACTTAGTTTGAAATTCGAGCTGTTTCATTTCCTTTCTAATCTTGTAAATTTCCTCCCCTTACAATACTCAGGTTGGAAGGATGCCAAATTAGACCAGGAACAAATCCTCACCAACTTCACTTCAGTGATTTATTTTTAGATTATATCAAAAACCTCATTAGGTCCCTGAGGGAAACGAGTGCTCCCCACTAACAGAGGCAGGGATAAAGGGAGGGAGAGGCACGCTGAATCGCTAACAAGGACCGCTCCGAGAGCGGTTGGTCTGAGGTCGCCCTGAGAGCGAAAAGCAACTTATTACGGAGAGCAGGGAAATGACTTGAGCTAGAGCCGAAGCTCTCGCCCGAGGCTGGGAAGGGCTAGCCAGGCTTGTCGAAGTGGCACATGTCTTTGTTATGGTTTCCAGATGGGGCCTGGGCGGGGCCAGCAGAAGCAGGCAGAGTCTGTAGGACGGCAAGCCCAGGCTCTCGCGCCCCTGTGCCGCGTGGCACCAGCGTGCCTCGAGGCCTCTCCTTGGCGGCAGGCCTCCTCCAGACTGGGTGCGAGACTTAAGTGGAGGGCTGCGTGAGACAGCATTTATTCATATATTTACATAATTTATAATCTTTAAGCAGTGGTCTCATAAATACAGACTACAACTTTACATATGCTAAGCAACAAGTGACTTTTCCCACCGACATGTTTGGGTTAAATAAAAAATCAACAGCATTTACACCACCTCTCTAACTTTGCCTCACCTCTTTCTAAACCACTGCGGACCCGCTTACACATACGCAGTCCGGTTTGTCCCGGCAGCTGCTCCGCACCGCCTGGGCCGCAGGCGTGTGCCTGAACGGTGCCCGCGGCGGGCAGGGCACCGGCGTGGCAGGGCTGGGCTGCAGCCTGGGTGTGCTGCGCGCTGCCACCGCTGCGGCTGTCTCGCCACGTGGCTCCGGACGAGGCTTCGGTGGGAAGTGCTTGAGAGGTGGTGGGAGGAGATCATTTCCATCAGGCCTATAAATAACCCATTTTAACTTCAAATAGTGATTGCACCCTCTGCTTGCGAGAGCCTACCATATTTTAAGTGGCGCATTCCCGGGAACAGTGGTGACGGGAACCAAGGAAATGACTGCCTCGCCACAAGGCCTGTGTTTCCCTCGAGAACCACGAAAGTGCTAATTTTCCCTTTACAAATGTTACATAAAGTCTTGATCACAAAACTACTCAGCAGTTGAACCCTACCAGCCAGACACTCCTTTTCAGCAAGGTCAAAAGCCAAAGACGTAGCCCCTCCGTACACCAGAGCGTCTTCACACGACACCAGTCCTCAGGCTGAAATGCCGCTGCTGCAGTCTCCGAGGAAACAGAGCCGGTCCATTTCTGCGAATCCCTTCTGCACGAGAGAAGGCCCAAGGCCGGCTAGCCGAAACGCCGGCCGGACCCCAGCCCCTCATGCCCGGACCACCCACTGCGCCGCGGGGCTGAGGCCAGGGCGCAGTCAGCAGCAGCTCCGCCTGGGCTCCGACGGCTGTCTGCGGAGCTTGAAGCCCTTGCCGCCGGACGGCGCGTTGGCGTCAGTGGAGGGGATTCTCCGGCCTGCAGCGGGGGAGAGGAGGGCAAGAGGGTTAGCTTTCCAGACCCATTCACGCGCAGACACGACAGTTTTGCGAGTGCAAGTGGACGGGTTTCACTAAAATAAAAACATGTCGAATAAACTTAATTTTGGACTTAGGAAAAGGTGCAAAAGTAACCCCTCACCGTGTCCCCTAACATTAAGACGAGGCTGGTGTCCCTGAAGATCTGCCAAAGTGCAGACTGCACACAGGCACATCACATGACTGGAACTGCAGGCCTTTGTCGGAGGCCCACAGATTTCTCACTAACATCCTGTTTCTGTCCCAGGCCTAATAGTGTTCCAAGCATTTACTGAAAGTTTAAAAAAGAAAAAAACCAAGCTGCGTGTGCCCGTGGTGAACCCCGTCTGGTGGCAGGGGCCCCTTGCAGAGACGGTGTGCAGAGGGCCAACCCCCTCCCCTCCTGTCCCGCTGGCCGCGGCCGGCACCACTTGCCCTGGCCCACTCCGCCGCAGAGGCCGGGAGTGACCGTCTTTTCACTAGTTCTGTGACGCCGGGAGGGTGGCGCTGTGAGCCCTCACCACTCCTAGAGGATGGATATTTAGTTTGTTTCCAATATTTTGATGTTATTAATGATGCAAAAACCATCCTATGAGAATGTACAGGATGCATTAGCAGGAGTGGAAGAGCTGGGTCGCGCTGTATCTCTGTATCAGTATCTAAGTACTACGGCATCCATACAACACACACTGTATTCCAGCAAAAACACAAGAAGGACAAAGGACATGCAATTTAAATTTTGGCAGATGCTGCCAAACTGCTCTCTGAAGAGGTCGAGCCACTTTATCCTCCTACCAACAACACACGAGAACGAACAGCTTCACGTTACTGCTTTGAAGCACAGTCAGTTTCAAGAGCCCCTTGAATCGCCGACCCACCCACCCAGCTGGTAACTCCGGGCTGCTTCCGGCGCAGAGGCTTCCCGTACCTCCCCACGTCCAAGTCTCCAACACCCCACACAGTCAGGGCACCAGAGCACGTCACGTCACTGTGTTTCTTTATACAACCACGTCCCTCAAACTGGGGCCTAAGCTCTTGGAGGCAGAGGCCCCATTTTCCCATCTCTGATTTCCAGGATGTATTCAGCACAACGCTGGCCCAGAGGTACTCTGAAGACACGGAAGGAACTAACACCAGCGCTTCCGGCTTGAACAGGTGGAGAGCACTTGGCTACTTGGCCTGCTGTGGTCACACACATCTGAATATTCCTGACTTTATCACCCTAAAACATACACGGCATTGCAAACTAACTTTACCTCAATAAAAAAATCATCGAATAAAATCAAAACAAAGCAAACAAACCAAGGCTGAGATGGAATCTGCCAACACCCCACAAAAAAGGTGCCAGCGTATATACCGAGGGGTCAGTGAGTTGGGTGGGCAGCACCCGGCATGTTGCCTGCACAGCTAGTGCGTGTCTCCCAGGAGGCCCTACAAGTACTGGACACTATAATTAATTGAGAAGCTTTCCTAAAGCTTCTAGTCATGCATACTTCTCAATAAATGGATATGGGAAATAGAGCCAGTAGCACAGGGCTGTCTGTGAGGTGTTTCTAGGCGCAGAGAACATCTTGGAGACCTGGGAACAGGCAGTTGTTTCTTAAAGAGGAGCCCAAAGTAATAAGCAGGTGACTCAGTGGCAGCAAGACTGCACGAGAGGCTATCCAGACATCCCGTGACTATAAATACCCGGAAAGGAGCTATCCCCAGGAACGCAAGAAATGTAGTGATGGCTGGGGCGGGGCTCCAGCAGAGACCGACTCACTCCACCCCTGGCTGGAAATGCCCCCACAAAAACGAGGGCATAGAGGGCACGCTGGACAGGAGGCCGCGTTCACAGAGGTGCGGATGGCAGGGAGCAGGCGTGCAGGGGAAACGAGCACCCAGTGCCTATCGGCACAGGGATAACCGCCCCGCAGATGTCCTCCCGCCGCGAGTTCTGACCCCACAGCCCCAGAGAATAACCCTGCCACGGTGAGCCTAAGAGACAGCATGCAGCACTGAGGAAGCCTGACGTGAAAAAGCAAATGTGCGTGTCTAGAAGACCACAAAGTGCAGAGATAGGTTTGAAGAGTTACTGGCCGGCCGACGGCAGTCCTGGGGGCACGCAGGGAGGGTTTCTGGGCGCCGCGGGTCTGGGTCCGAGTTAGACTCGCAGCAGTCTCCTCGGTTTGTGAAAATCCCTTGAACTTTATGCTCTGACAGGAGCACTTTTATGTATGTGTATCAAATTTCTCTAAAAAATTAACTTTCTGCCAATGCAATTTTGTAGCACCCAGTAAACAATAATAAACTCAATTTACAAAGAAGTTCTTCTAACCTTTGTGTGTGTGCGCGCGTGTATCACTTTTCCAGTTACAGTGAGTGTACACACTAGCTTTCACGCAAGGATTTTCACAGCTGGTATAGCTACCTTCCTGTTTTTAGGATCACTAGAGAAAATACTGAAAACCTTCATGCTAAGCTAACATTCACGACTACACGCACTTAAAGCCTTAGCTCGCTCTTTGGTGTCCCTGCCTGACACACCACCCAGACCAGGGGCGGCCCGGCAGCCTGAGGCACGTGAATCGTGGCCCCGCTGGCCAGCACCCGGGGACCAGGGGCTACCCTGCTGGTGGCAGACGGCACCACCAGCTTCAACAGACACACCAGGTGACTTTGGGGACGCTGGTACGAGGTTCTGCCGTGTCGCAGCAGCGGCCCAACATTGACCTTGATACACTGCAGACTTGGTAAGCGACTGGCTAGGCAAAACCTGCGGCAGTCAAGACTGGAGCCGCCCGTCATGGATGCGGCACAATCAGGCCACTGCCACGTCCCGGGGGGCTCCAGAAGTGGCTGCCGTCGCCAAGGCCAAGCTCTTCAGTACAAGCACGGAGGTGAGATTAAGGGAGTGCATGTGCTGTGTCCTGGTACTTTGAGGCCACAGGTACTGTGAGGTTCACTGAATGCCATGGGTATTTTTCTTTAAAAGACAAAAAAAAAAGCCCACGGAAAATTCCTGACTGGCCTTCCGCTGCCTGTCAAGAATGCGTCTGGGTAGCAGATGCGTTGAACCTACTGACCACCTAGGGGGACAATACGATCACTACGCTCAGGTCGAAAGGAGGGACATGGACCGGAGGCTGCCAGGCAGGCAGTCGGGGCCACAGCTGGTGGCAGGGCCTGGTAGCCCGCACAGCACACTGAACACACTGGTCTAGTGGCCAATCCTGCACAACAGGGCAGGTTACGCAAACGCAGATCTCCGGTCCCTGAGTAAGCGTGAGGAAACATGAAAACAGAAGTAAGCCGGCAGTCCCAGCCCGGGGCCGGCGTGGCGACGTGGCCCTGAGCTTGCCAGCTGTGCGCTTCCTGCCCCATTCTGTAGTTTGCCCCGCTTGCAGACCCCCAGCTCACCCCGCGGTGGCACTGGGAGCTCACGTTCTCGCCTTTCGATGGCCAGGGCACTTCCAGCTGCAGCAGCCTGGGATCTCCAGGACTCTCGAGGTGGCTGATGCCCTCCCCCTCCCCGTGGGCGCCTAACAAGCCCAGCACAGCAGGGTGCTCAGCACGGCTGCTCCCTCCCGTCCAGGGTCTTGGCGCCAGTCTCCTCCTCAGAGGCCTCTGACCACAGCCTGACCACCGCAGACATGCCGTCACTCCATCCCACGTGATCCTCTTCCTATCACGACTCAGCACCTGAGAGGATCCTCCTTACTTCTGTGTTCACCATCGAGGACCGGTGCTCCAGAATGGAAGGGCCTCGCCTGCCCGGCGCACTCGCTGCTGCCGCCTCCCCTGAGCCCGGAACTGTCCTCAGTAAATATTTTGATGAAATTGAATGAAACGAGTAAGCACAGAGGCGATCTGTAGAGGACCCCAAAGGGGCTGGCAGCAGCCTCTCGCTCATCTAGCCTCATCATATTGAGACCTCTGGAAAGGGGAGGGAGGAGTGAGGATGAGGGCTCCCCTTTTACTTTCGAGTATTAATTTTTGAGGGTCTTCTTACAGTGGAATTACACATGCATTTCATTTCCCTTTATTTATTTTGTTCATTTTCTATGACTCTGGACCACTAACTGAAATGCACCTGAAGAGGCGCGGGCGGGATGACAGCTGCCAGGACCTCGACGCCCTGTGCATTATCTATCTACCCAGCAGCCGCGTCGCACAGAGCCGCAGTCATCAGGCGGCAGCGCTCCAGCCATTACAAGGACGTGCAGCCGGCCGCCACTCTGACAGTCTCACGTCTCATTCGTCTGAGAACAGTATCGGAGACGATGCTACATGAGATGGGGCTTCTGCACGGCAAAATAATTCTTTTAAGTTGCTCTGCACAGAGGAAACCCATAAGGCAAGAGATACTCACTGATTTCTATAAAGAGTTCATTTATGTTTATCGCGTTTTTTGCGCTGGTCTCTACAAAAATTGCGTGGATGGAGTCGGCGTAGTCCTTAGCATCTCTCTCCATGACTTCTCTGGAAGGCAACAATGCAGATCAGGTCTTAGTGTCACCCACACCTACCCAGTAACTGAGCAGACTCGGGATGACCCGGGATGGCCTGTCAGCCGGTCACTGGGTCCCAACGTGGTCCTCCCAACGACACCACTTCAGTGGTCAAACAAGACGACACTCCACACTACAGCACGCCACGCGAGGGAGGGCCCAGACTGCAGGGGAGCCTGCTCCGGCACGCCATGGCGGCACTGCGGGCTCGGCTCATCTCAGACCATGTCAAGTGCGATGCAACTGGTGCTGAGGTCACCCACACACTGCCTGCATTTTACTTAATTGTGCCTGAATGCCCAGAATCTTCACTTTCAGACCCCAGGCACATAACAAAAAGGAATTTTCAACGTGAGCGATGGCATGAAAGCACACCCCTTGCACAGAGCACCACTCGGCGAGACCAGGGACACGCCACTGGCAGCGCTCACCTCCTGCTCTGGCATCTCACCTGACATCGATGAGGTCACACTTATTCCCTGCGATGGCAACGACTATGTCAGGCGGGCCATGCTGGCGAAGCTCTTTGACCCAGTTCTTTAACGTTGAAAACGTCTCCTGTAACACAGAAGGGGAAGGAAGCCACTGGAGACCTAAGCAACCCACGGGGCCCTTCCAAAAGAGGCCAACGAGCAGAACTGGGAGTCTTACTTCTTTCGTGATGTCATACACGATGATGGCGGCAGCCGACCCTCGGTAGTACATGGGCGCTAAGGCACGGAACTATAGAGAAGGGGAGACAACAAAATTGCGAAACCTGGTTAAATGTGTCTTTTATTAGACTTTTCAGCCAATTATCCCTGCACGAAGGTAATCTTTCTCTTAAGCCAAAGATGATGACATGATGCTTTAAAGCAAATGAAGCAGTGATTACCAAAGGCAAAATTTTTAATGTTAACACTGAAATGCATTTCAGAAGATGGTGCAGAATACAGTTTTACGGGAGTTAAATATTGGTGCTACAAACAATTGTTTCAGCTAAAAAGGCTTCTTAATTGGACTCACTGTTATAATATCCAAATTCATTTGTTCAATAGTCCTTTAAACTTTGACTTCCCAAACTATAAAGGAGATAAAAGTAATGCTGTAAATAGTTCTCTAGAGCAGTGGTTGCATTTGGGTGTCGTAAAGATAAATTGTAGCACAGAAATGAGCACACATTTACAGTCACCACTTGGATGAGTGTGCGACTAGCTTCTCTGAAATCTCCCACATGGGGCAACTCCCCGTGTGGTACGTGTCTCATTTCACTCCCCAGACTTTACTCAGGGTGCACAGCTCCTTCCACCCCCACCCCTCACCCTGACATTTAACTGGGAGGAAAGAGAAGGAAGGGAGAAGAACAGCAATTTAACTAGCAAGGTGGGGGGTCTAGCGGGCCCTGCCTCTTAAGCGTGAGAGGGGAAAGGCGAAGCTCTTTCTGGGGCAGCCTGGGCTCCTGGCATGTGTGTGCGGGCAGAAGCCCCCTGCTCTGTGAACATGACGCCGACATCTGCAGATAAGAGTTTTCCCTGAACTTGATCTCTGGCTTTGATGCCTGGCCCCTTCCTGCGATGTGACACCCCCGCTCTACCGCTCTGTTGGCAGCCCGGCCCCCAGCTCCAGGCGAGCATCTGGCGCACAGCTCCACAGGCAGAGCCAGAGACTGTGATTCCCTACCCAACACGCTTGGCCGTTGGCTTTTAGACCTTCGTGGGGATGTGAGCGTCACAAAAGAAAGTGGCGCTCTGACTGGACACCCACGAGGACGAGGGCACATGCGATCCGCACACTGCTGTGTCTCTGGGGCCCGAGGAAGGACTGGCGTTAAAAGTACGGGTGATGCGGAACTAAGTGCCAGGCCCCGCCGTTCAGATAGGATGGTTTGCTGGCTTTGGTGAGAAAGAGCCTTGCCCTGGAGCAAAATTTCAGCAAACAGCATAAAGAAAACATTACAGGCATAGACATAGATTCAGAGGATGCCCATCTGAGACTTATCTCACGTTATAATGCAATGTTACTTCAACTAGAGAAAGATAAGCAGGATCCAGAGAAACAGAATGCAGCATGTGAAAGGTATCTGTGAAGGCAGGCATCTAACACACAGCAGTGAGACCCTGCAGATCTGGCCCCAGCCTGTCACTCAGGGTCAGTCAGTGCCCGTGGTCACCGTGGTAGAGATGTCTGCGGCTCTAGAAAACACAGTTCCAGCGAGTGGGTGCTTCTGAGAAGAGCGGCAGCGAGGAGACAAAGTCAAGCACTTTAGATAGCCCAGTCTGAGCAACATTCTGGTCAATGTGGGCATTATACCAGCATTTAAAATGGAAAGGAGGCAAGTGTGCTCCAGGGAAGCTACTGGGTGGCGGTCTCTACGTCCTTAACCTCGTGTACACACCTGTTGGGTTATTTTTTGCAATTAAATTTGTAAAATAAAGCCACAGAGAACTGAAAAGATGTTAAGTTTGATAAAGTATCTCACATCTTGAAAAAAGGCAAGCGTGCATGCATGGCCAGGTAAGCCCCCCAGCACAGACGATCTCTCCATCGACGCAGGCAGTTCCCCAGCGCCCCGGCGCATCTCCCTGGGTCTCGGCGAGGAGCCGGTCTCCCTGGCAGGTCTGCTGTATTAATGCCACCACGCGGTTTTCTTTCACTTCTGACTGGCACAGAATGTCATTTTCCATCCTCTTTCCAGCCGCCTCTGCCTTGTAAGTGAAGGGTCAGTCCTTCACACGTGTGCACGCTACACTCAGGCAGCCTTTGCTGTTTGATGTTGTTTCACTAAAAAAAAATCCTGTTATTCTCTCTTTTGAATTAACTGAATGTTTTTAATACTGACTTCTAATAATCTATTCGTTGACATTTTAGTTGTGTCTTCTTGCAAAGATTTCTAAGCAGTTCTTTTTGTCACGGTTGGTTTTTCTTCACAGTCTACTTGGAGTTTAAAATACATCCCTTCATTAGACCTCTGACAGTCTAAGCCTCTTTAGCCTATTGTCCCTGGCGCTTTAACCTGCAAATTCCTTTAATCTGCATACACTGTAAACCATATGACTCAACATTACAATTACTGCATTAAATGGCCAGTGGTCTCTTAAGCAAGAAGGAAAAAGAGATGCTTGCGGTCGCCACCTCCAGTGGTCGTTTCTCCCTGTGCACATGAGCTACCACTGGGCGTCACTTCCCTGAAACTCTGGAACTGCTGCTGGATCCTCTCAGCTTCCGTTCTCTGAGACAAAACTTCACGTCTGAAAGCTAGTTCTTGGCAGGCCGGCAGCTCCCGCTGTTTTCTGGCCGCACTACCCCGCTCCTTTCCCCACACGGGCCCTGTACGAGCCGCTGGCGGCCCTGGCTGCTCGCCGGTCTTGCCGTGGCTCTCAGCGGTGTGACCATGCTGGGCCCAGGTGTGGTTCTCTCTGCACTTACGGGTTTTCTGAGCTTCATGGATTTGTGAATTGATATATTTCACCAAATTTGGGAGATTTCAGCCCTTATTTCTCAAAGTAGGTTTTTTCTGCTCTCCCCCCTTGCTCTTTCTGCTCCGGTTATAAGAGTTGGACTGTCTGACTTGCTTCCTGGGGTCCTGGGACTGTGTGGATTTTCCCACTCCTTTCTTGGTTAGTTCTGTTGCTCAGTCAATGGATTTTCATTTTAGCTATTACAGTCTTCAGTTCTAAAATTTCCATTTGATTATTAGTTTCTGCTCTATGTGAGTTCTCCATCTGTGGTTAGCCAGATAAGATACTTCATCTTTACATCCCTGAACATATTTAAACCATCTGTGTTGGTGGCTTCCATCCTTGTCAGAGCCATGTCTTCTTGTGATTTGTCTCCTCTTTCCCCAGCTGCTCAGTGGCCCTGAGCGCCGCTCTCAAATACTGGGTGCTAAAAAGATGGGCTTCCTGCTTGAGTCCTGGGCTGCGGGAACTGGGGAGTGCCCCTGGGGTAGTTCCAAGACCATGGGTCTCTGCAGTGTAGCTGCCTTCTCAGGTGGCACGGGCTGCCTGGCAGTGCCTTCAGCTGGTTGTGTCCAGTTTACCGAGAGCAGCTGCCCCGAGAGGAGTTAGCCCTTTTCAGCCACTCCACCGCTACTGATAGCGAAACTCTTTCCAAGTTCTTTTAGCGTAAATAAAGAGCAGTGGTGGCTTGTAAAGAAGGATGTCGGCACCTCTTTGCTCCAAGTCTGGCTCTAGATCAGGGGTCGGTAAATTTTCCCAGAAAGGGCCAGAGAGTGAACATTTTTCAGGTGCTGTGAGACATGGGCTATCTGTTGCAACTATTATTTCTAGTACCGGAGACCAAAAGCAGCTGCAGACCACGTATGAACAAGCATGCTTGTGTTCCAAAACCAAGCAGCAGGCTGAATGTGGCTTGTGGGCCTGCAGCGTGGACGCCAGCCTAGAGGCCACCTCACTCTGTTCTGACTTGGATGATGAGAACAAGTCCTTCCATGGCCCCTGGGAGAGTTACTGAGTGCCTGCCCGCGGGGCTCAGCGGGAGACAGCCATCGAGGCTCGCGAGCTATAAGGATGGCAGCAACATCCACAGACCGTGGCCAGGAAGCTCCTCCCCACCGTCCGGTGCGAGTGTCGAGATGCTGCTGTGGCTCATGGCGCGTCCCGCTGCGCGTGTGTAGGCGTCGGTCCGTCCCCACTGCAGCTGGAGTCCGTCAGTGTCGGGGCAGGTGGGGAGGTCACAAAGAATGAACTCACTTAGGACAGCAGATGGGGACAAAATGACCTGACAAAGGGTCTATCTTGAGAAAATAAATGTGAAATCATGAAAACAAGTTTCATTCTACTGGCTGTTTGAAAACAGGTTTCCACTGCAATCAGCAGTTAGGTCTCCTGAACGAACGCTGCATCAAAGCTGACTGATAACCTGACTGCAATTTTTCCAATAAAACTATATGCTAACCCAACACATGATCCTTCATTTCATGTTTGATTCTCCCAGTCCTATCACAGAAAGGGTAATTTTCACAAAAATGTCTGAAGGCGCCATCAGTTTTCCCTGTGCCTCTCAACCCTTTGAGGTCACTGAAGCACGTTCATCATCGTCCTGATCAGTCTTTTCTCTTCTTTTAACAAGATCCTTACCATCAATGGCTTTGCATGGCCTCTGAGAAGGTCTCCAAAGTCACCTTCACAGACCGAGTGAGACCATCGCTGCAATCGCCGCCACCGGCCCGTCCAAAGACAACCGTCTGTCACAACAACCTTCAGTGACAGCTCTGAGGGGCCGTGGGGAGGACATCTGGACGGGCAGTTCATCAAAAAAGGCTTTCATTTTAGGGTGGCTTCTGGCTGTGCGGTGACTCTCGTTACTACAGGGCACTGAACACACCAGAAATTGTAATTTGGGGCATGCAATACTCACATAAAGGTAGGTGGAGAATCTACGCTTCCTTATCTGAGCCCCAGCAGGGCAGACCGGCAGCTCACGTACATGCACTGGCATCGACACAGGGTGCCAGGGGCCGAGAGCACAGGCACGCGACACCCTGCCTTCGGGGCTCAGTCTGACAGAGGAGGGCACGTAGGGAACAGGACAACCCAGGGGTGAGAGCAGTGGCGAGCTCATCTGCTGAGTGGCCCAATCAACACCTGAGTGGCGACTACCCCAGGCAGGTGCCAGGTACACGGGCACCGCAGGGGCCATGACGCCATGGTCCCAGCCCTCAAGAGTGCACTCCCTCCGAAGGGAGAGGCTGTCCATAAAGACACGGGACAGAAATCAGACCACACCTTGCAAAGGGGGTCTTAATGGAAATGACTAAGGGGCACGGATGCAGAAGGAAGTGGGGTTCTCTGAGGTCTGCAGGGGCCAGGGGAAATGCCTGGGGGTGTGATATTTAGCCTGAGACCAAAAGGCTGGGAAGGAGCCAGCTCAAGGGAGAGAAGAGAGTTTAGTAGGACAAGGCACGTGTGGCTAAGGGCAGAGGAGACACAGCAGGAGGGCACTGACACGCAGGCCTTGTAAGGTTCTGCTGGCCACGGTATAGCTGGCTATTCTGAGGAGAGCTGTGGGTATCTGACAGAAGACAATAAATAGTCAGATTCACATTTTCCAAAGATTCCTGTGTCCTGTGAGAAGTGATAGGGTGGTGGGGCTGGAAGGGTGAAGAGGCTCCAAGAAACCTGGGTGAGAGTTCAGAGGGGTGAGAGTTGAGAGCTGGCAGGAGAGGAAAGAAGTGGGGACTCTGAAGTCTTTTAGAAGCTGCAGCTGTCGGACATACTGCTGGAGCAGAGGAAGGAAAGGTTGAGTTCTAGACTCGGGCTCGCCAACATGCTGGTGAGCGCAGCGGGGGGTCGGAAAGGTCCCTGGGGTGCCATCAGGGGAGAGTTTGGAGGGCCACACATGTGCTTTCTAGGCTGCAGCAGCTCCTGGGCAGCTGGAAGTGGCACAGCCATAAAGGCAAGGGCGGGAGGTAAGAAGCACGCACCGCACCAGGGCTGGCACGCCTGGGGCCTCGGGGGGGGGGGGGGGGGGAACACGGGCGGTCAGAACAGCTCCCAGAGGTGTTGCGTGGTCCCCACAGAGGTTCAAACAATCTGAGACCAGCTGTCAGGTGCCTGGCTTTTCTTAAACACCTGGGCCTGTGCCCTGGCCGGCTGCCACTGCCGCAGCACTAACCACCAGTGGTGCTCTTCCCACTGTCTCCCCGTCGGGGTCCTTGTGGGCAGTTATTCTGCCCTCTCGCCGCCTGCCTGCTTCATTTGCACCACCTGTGCCAGCTGGGTAAGCGACCGTGCTTTGGGTAGGGTGCGGCAGATCTGCACCTCAGAGTGATGATTCCTGGTGCAGAATCAATTAGAAGTGGGAAAACAGAAGCAGGCCAAGCAGCTAATTACAGAGCTTAACAGAGCCCCGCTGTTCTGGCAGCAGTGGGGGAGAGGCACGGACCCTGGGTAGCATTCTTTATGGTGGAGGCAAAGAGAAGTTAGACACGAGGACAGTCTGGTTCGGAGCAGGACGAATGCACGTTACAGGAGGCCCCTCTCCAAGGCGGGCTTGGCAGGAGCACCGGCACACGGCAGAGCACCGCACACCGCGGCGCAGCGGAGGGCTCGCACCCACGCAGTGACCAGCTGCAGGGCTGCCGGTCACGGACACCAGGGCCACATCCCGAGTCAGTCAGAAGCCCCGCGGGCAGGTGTGCCTCCGAAGGGCGGCGCGTGACGGTCAGCCACGGGCTGGCTGTCCACACCGCCCCACTCTAAGCGGCCGGCAGAGGAGGGGCGGGAGGCCAGGTGCCCGGCTCAGATGCACTGGGCACGCGGGCGGCAGCAGGCGTTCAGAAGCCCAGCAGCCCCAGCGGAGCGAAGGCAGGTGCTCAGCCTGCGCCGGGGTGGTGTCCCCTAGGATGGGCCACACTCGTTTGCTTCCCTCCACTTGTCTGGTGATGCTTGTCAGGTGTTCCGCCACACACGGCAGCTACGCTGTCTGAGATAAGGCTGTGACGACGGACTATCTCTCCTGGTTACTTCTGGTACACTTTTAAGCGCTTAAGATAGCGCTGTGCATCCATCAGATGTTCTGTTTTGATAGTACTGCTTGAAAACAAAATTAAATAGTGGTTGAGTAATGGGGCGGCCGCCAGGCGCACCTCGACAGGGAAACCAGGCTCAGGGCCCAGCGGAACGTGAGGGAGCAGGCCAGCGCCTGTTCCCTGCCCCACCACCCCACCTCACTCCGAGTGGGTGGGCTCCACCAGCCCCCGCTGTGTGCCGCCATGCCACAACTCAGCCCCTTCCAGTTCAGGCTCTCGCTGAGGCAGGTCACCGTCTTGGACAAGCTTATCGTCAGGCATTTATTAAGTTCCTATCGCAAGGCACTATGTTAGTTCATCCATTTAACTTAAATCTCAAACTTTATATGCTGTAAAGTTCCCTCTTTAGCTTTTAAAAGGCGGCTATAAATGAGATGCGCTTGATCTCCCCTCTCAGCACTAATCCTTTTATATTTTTCTGGAGGCTGGAGCCCCAAATTACATACAATGTTCTGAGCAGGACTTGATCAGGCCTGTTAGTCTGCATTTACTTTAAGACACTAAAAAGTATAAAAACGCCCTCAGTGCCCATTATCACTTTCTCTGCCAGTGGACTTCGTGGCTCTAATTGAAAAGAAAAAGGCTGGCTATGCAAACGGAAATAAACGTGTCTCCGGCGCACAGAAGAGAGAGTAACGTGAGAGGGCAGGGATGTCGACAGCTGAGCTGGCGCTTTAACTTGGGCCTCAGAAAAACACATAGTAAATTAAAGGGTGACTTACTCGTTCTTGTCCAGCTGTATCCCAGATTAGGAATTTATGTAGCTCATTTTGGTACTGGACAGTCTTGGTCATAAAAGATGCCCTACAAAGAGAGACCTAAATGATCAGAACACAATTATTTCAAGCAGGTCGCCAGCCCCGGCCAGAAGCATCACCGAGACCTGACTGCCGCCAGCGCGCACTCCCGCTCCGCCTGCGCTCACTGCGGGCCACTCTCGCGCGTGCCCGGCTCAGGTGCTGGCTGCAGACCCAGTGTCAAAGCAAAAAACCCCTCAGCACAGAGAGGGGCGAGTGCTTCATTGGGGCGACTGTCATTCCCATCGCCGAGCCAAGACGGTCTGATGACCCCAACACCAGCATCCTTTGTAAAATATGGTAGTTATTTAAAAAGATGGTATTATGGGAAAACATTCTAAAAACTGTGTCGGGCCTCCCTGGTGGTACAGGGGTTGAGCGCCGCACTGTGAAGCATCCGCGGCACAGCAGTGCCAGTTCGATCCCCGGCCAGGGAGGGACCCACAGGGCGCAGCAGACTCTCCTGTCTCCTGCTGCTCCCCTCAGCAGTGTGTTTCAGTCCATTTGCCTGTTCTGCTCCCCACTCTGTCTCTGGTGAGTCCTCTTACCCCACCCCGACACCTCTGGCCTGCACCCCAATTATTGTGTGCATAAATTAATATTTAAAAAAAGTAAAAACTCTGTCTGGGAAACGAGCGCACTAATGAGTAGGCCATTTGGATCTGTCCTCCTGTGTCGCCAGCCCACCACCACACAAACAGCTGACATGGTGTCAATGAAGTTGAGATGACGACGAGGAGCAGCAAGGAAGGCGCTGGACAAGCCATACCCTGGGGACCGACTGTGTTTGCTAGAACACAGTGCCCCACCCTAGCCGCCCCAACGGGCCACACTTCAGACCTCAGTGGCTGACCAGTCCACCACAGGAGGGGACGGTGGTCGCAGACCGCACCACCCACTATGAGGCGCTCTGCCCCGAGGGCTGTGGAGAAAGAGGTTCCTATGGTCTGGGAGCACCATACTTTCTGGAGAATCTGAGGAGCCATGGTGGCCTGAGCACACGCCTGGACGCCCCACGGGCTCCTGGACGCAGGTCCAGAAGCCCTGCCCTGGGGCCTGGCTGCAGCCTCAGCGCTACTGTCCACTCCTCACTGCCCAGAGAGCTAGCCCCACTTGGGGAGTCTTTTGTCTCCCAGTGTCCTTCACACCTCCTGGCCCAGCTCAGAACCCACAGAGGGTCATGGACTCCTTACAACAGGTAACAAGCCTGTGGGGCCAGCCATCCCAATCAGGACAAGGAACGCAATGACCCTCCCAGCGGGCTACGTGCCTGAAAGACTCAACAGAAGAGACGGGAGCTTCAAAAAGTTGTGAGCTGAAACCAGTTGACTGATTTTCTAAGAGTCACTGATTATGTGAGTACCAGAATCCTCAGTTGTAGAACCTTTGAAGTCTGACAGGGTGAACTCCTGGCCACATGGACATAAACGATGGCTCAGGGAGCAGCCTCCAAAGCAAGTGACTGTGCCGAGGAAGGAAGGGGGCAGGAGGCAGCCACCTCTGCTGGACGGCTGCACCGCACTGGCATTCCCTGGACCCGTACTCCTCGTTCGGTGTGCTCAGGGCAGTGCTTCATGCATAGAAGCTACTCGATAAACGGTTGTTCTAAGAGAAGCCTGGGCGACGCACCGTGACTCACAGCGTGGCGTGATTTCTCACTCAGGAAAGACCTAAGTGTTCGAACGTCTTGTTTATTGTGCGGAGTAAGTGATGTGACGTGCGTGGAAGTGCTCCGTGAGCTGTAAAGCACCGCACCCGCTCATGGTGCTAGTACTGTTATCTAAAGACAGCCCCGAAGTGTTTTAGTTTAGACTTTACAAGCAGTCCTAAAAGCTCACAAGTCGCTGTCCATCAATTACGGCCGTGGCGCTCCATTTAAGAGCAACGTCAGGCACCAGGCGGAGGCCTATTAAGAGAGGCGATGCATCCAGGCATCCATTTCGGCCGCTCAGAAGAAATATGTTTCAAGTGGACAAAAAGCTGAGAAAGGCAGAGGCGACAATTAAAAGGAAATGTTTCAGTGCAGGGTCAGCCTAGCTGTCAACACCTCCCCTTTAACGGAAGCACGACTCATGGCTCAGACAGGAGGAAAACAAAATGGCAACAGGGAGGCCATGGAGTGCCTCCACACCTCTCCCGTTAGGCCCCCGCACCCCTCTCAGCACACCCCTGCCTGCCCACACGGAGCCCCGCCCCCCGCATGCCCCCCGTCTGTGTCAGCATCACGCTGCACGCCGCCAGTGCCCACGCCTGTCCTTCCAGCTCACCACTCAGGGGAGCCCCGGCCGCCTCAGCCTGAAGCCTCTCCCCGCTGTGGGGCGGTCGTCTTCGGGGCAGCGGGAGCCATGTGGCAACGCCTGCCTTGGTGTCCAGCCCCAGCGGGGACCCCGGCTCGTGGCTCGGGCGCAGCTCCCGATCCTTCCCGCTGCCCTCCCTTTCTTGGCAACAGCTTGTTCTACCCACTCAGGAAAACAGGTCACAGACACAAGCCCCCATGTTCACCAGCCAACCCTCCAACTGAGAAAAAACAAACTTCCAACCATCCTGGTTTCTGCTTCCTTCAGCCTGGGCTGCCGCCGCCACGGAGCTGGCCTCTTCCTCCCAGTGCAAGTCCTTCCACTCATTCCTGCTTCCGACTCCGCAGTGACAGTTCCTTCCCCCCACTGCTAATCCACTGGCTTTCTCGTGGCTAAATATTCCTTATTCTTTAGGCCTTAGCTCATTGCCAAGGGCCACAGAAGCCAGCGTGGTTCACACAGCCGGGCAGCGCCCTGCCCCAGCTTCTGCCCACACATGCACGCCCTCCCATTCTGTCTTGAGTCACCCACTACCATGTTGGTACTAAGACTGACTGGATTATTTATGGGTCAAAAAATTTATTTATTTTTGAGAAGTGAGGGAGTAAGGGACCTCGCTGTGCGCTCTGCTCTAAGAAGGGCACATCTCACTTTCTCTTTGTTACCTTAGAATTCCGGCAAAACATCACGTGTTGCCCATAAGCCACTTTACTGTCTGTGACCTCCGGGGTACCTTGGTGTCACCCGCCCCACAGCACAAAGCAAAAACACGACAAAGGGCAGGGAGCACGCTGAGGTCAGCGGTGGCCTGGGCTCTGGAAGTGCAGCGGGTGTGGGCCCCAGGTGAGGTGAGCCCCGCAGCATAGGGTCCACTCGCCTCAGTGCCCAGCTCCAAGCACGCGTTGGTCAGCAGGCAGACCCAGGACTGCTGGTGCCGTCGCCCTGCGCCCTGCCCCACACTTCCGGAACCCTGCAACAGTAAGCACTTGGAGCACTCCGTGCTCCCTCTGCAGAGATGCGTCCCACCGGGGGCTGTGTCGGTGTGACCACAGCCCTCGCTTCTGCCCCCGAGCCCCCCGCCCCCCCGGCCCCTCGCGTCTGCTGACTCCGTGAGTCTGGGCTCGGCCTACCACCTGTAAGAGCCACTTCCTCCCCCGGCATGGCCCTCCGGTGAGCCAGGGCGTGTCACCCACGGTCTCTCCCAGGGTCCGCAGGGAGCTCGGGCCTCTCCTGGGCGGAGGCCCCCTGCAGGGCTCCTTGGAATGGATTCTCCCCAGAGCTGCACGTTTTTTTCTCATCTTTTTACCTGCCGAGGCCTGCAATTTTCTAAAGCTGAGTGGGGTGAGCTTAACCACATCTCTAGCTGACCCATCACCACCTCACTCTCACAGGGTGAGACGCACTTCACCACAGCCCAGCCCCAGTGCTGCACAAGGCCACACCCCTCTGCAGGACAGAAGCCGAGTGGCAACTGTCTTTGTCCTTTGTTACATGACTCCAATTTTGTAGCGCTGTCTGGTCCTTCGTTTTGTATTTAATCTACACTTGAACCTCAACCCCTGCAGTATGTCCATAAATTGGACCCTAACCTCTGAGCGGGACGACTGCCGTTCCCCCCCAATTGTCACTGGAACCCCAGGACCGCTCTTTTATGTTCCAGCTAAATGATGTAGAGGGTGTGAGGACTTCAGTATCTTGCGTTTTGAAAAACAGGCAGTGGCTTCTTGCCATCCAAATGATACATTTTTATTTTCCAGGCTGCCATTTACTTGTCTGAGAACCTTATTTTTCACTGCTAAACCATCTCTCCTCACTCTGCTAAGCAGACCTTATCACCTCTCTAATCTAAAACCCCCACTAGCATTACTCCCTAAAGCTAGAATGCCTTTCATATACTTCTCCATTTTTCATGACATCCTAAAAATATGATTTTCACGCACACCAAGTAGTCACGATCTCTGGCCAGGGTACGTGTTCCCAATGAAAACACCTGCAGCCAGTTTCTCTGAGTCTCTTCTTCGGCCACACGGGCCCTGCTCCTGTCTTGACATGGGGGCGCCTTGGCGCCACACTCCTGCACCTCTCTTGGCTGCGAGCTGTCCCTGGAGTGGCTCACGGGACAGTTAGGCCCGCCCTGGTGTGCGGTACTCTTGAGGATGAACAGCTTGGCGTGTTTTAAAATGAAGACGCGTGGGCCTCTGGGTTACACACGCGGACAGAAACACCACTGAGCGCCAGGTGAGAGAGGGCACTGAATGTGCAGGAGAGCTGCCACGGCCTGCGGGCGAGCTGAGGGTGGGCTCGGGGAGCTGGCAGACACATGTCTTGTTTGACCGCGGCTTCGGAGTCCTGTTTTACGTGTCTCTACGCGTGCAGCTACTCCTGTCTCCAGTCACACGCGGCTCCAAGCCTGGCCTCGGCTCTGCCTCCAGGCCGGCGAGACCGGGGTGCTCTCCCCATGCGGCAGCGCCTGCCGAGCCACAGGGCACACGGCACACTGGCCCCACGGGTCCAGGCTCATTCCAAGCAGTCCCTTAGGTACTATCTAAAGTCACGGTATTCAAGAACGTATGGGAAAGATTAAAATCAAGAAAAACATCTCTGCACACGTGAAAAGTAAATAATCTAGCAGTGCGTTTACTACACCACACGCTAAGCCACCAGCGAAAGCAGCCAAAGCAACAACAGAGCTGGCATGCTGGGGGCGCCCTAACCGCTGGGTGCTCTCCGCTTCGCCCACGTGGCCTGTTCGGCTCTGACCGTGAATCTCAGGGTGAAGCTACGGCTTCGCCTTCTTGGCGACAAGGCAGAGCGGGGCAGCGCTAGAGAGCGGTGGCGCAGGCACCCACGGCGGCGGCCCGTCCTTGGAAGCTGCACAGTGCCCACGCCCTCAGGAGTGTGACCCCCACCCGGCTCCAGGCAGGCTCGTGGTGGGAGGTGAGCAGACATGGCCAGGCAGACACGCAACGTCCACTGCTCGGCGGATAGCGGCCGAGGCCCGGCGGGAGCCAACACTTGGCACCCGGGGGAGCGGGGAGCCCAGGTGCCACACAGGCCCACCCCGAAGCCCAGAGCCTGTGAGTCCGTCGCCCTTCACGGCAAGAGGCACTCTGGAGACGTGATGAGGCTGGGGTCTTGTGACAGGGTCCTGGATTGCCCAGGAGGGCCCAGCGTCATCCCAAGGGTCTTGTGAGGGGGTCGGGGAGTTGCGTCAGGGCAGAAGACGACGCACAGGTGGACGTGGAGGCCACGCGCTGCGCCCTGGAGGCGGGCAAAGCCGGGCAAGTCGAGGCAGTCCCTAAGTGTGAGAGAGGACGCAGACCGCCAGAGCGACTGGGAGAAGCCTGCTGGGCCAGCACCTGATCCGGAGCTTCTGACTGGGGACTGTGACGTGATCAGCCTCCCCTCTGCGGCCACAGCTCACAGCGACAGGTGCAGCACACGGGGACTCTGCACGCCAGGACGACTTCAGGGAAGAGGGGAAGCCTGAGCTGAGTCCAGACGTTCAAGAGGCGTCTGCTCAGCAGAGGGGCACAGGACCCACGATGGGGTCTCGGCCATGAAGAGAAACAGCGGGAACAAAGCCAGGCTGGGACGGGCAGAGGAGGCGGGTGGCCCTGCCTGCCGGACAGCGTGGGGTGAGCAGCAGGCAGGTGCCCGGCGGGCGGGGGCGGACGACGCTGCCCCTAACACCCGTCTGCTCCGTGAGGCCCCATTTCCTGTAAGTCGGCACCTGCCTGGCGGCCAGACCTGTGTCCTGCGTGCGCTGCTACGGCTGCTGGGAACGCGCGCGGCTTAACCTTTTAAACAGCCTGGTCCGAGTGGCCGTGTCGGTAAAATAAACCCAGGTGTCATGGGCTAGTTTTACTTCTCCTCACAGACAACAGATGCTTAACAATGTGAACTTGGGATGTCGGCACCATCCGGTCACCTCACAGGCGATGTTTCGGGAGACAAGAGAGGGCTGGGAAAGGCAGGGGTGCCGTCGTCAGACCGGTTTCAGAGGAGCTCTGAAGCGGGCGAAGACTTTGGGGGCCCTCTGCCAGACACCAGTGCCTGAAGAACCTTGCAGCATGAGACAGCACTCCCTGTGAGAACCTTCCAGGGCAGCAGTGCAAGCAAAGCGGGGGAACACCAAGGACTGCAGGAGTATGGATGAGACAGAGGGAAACAAGGCCGGCAAGAGGGTCTGAAATGGCCCAAAACCATCGTGGAGAAAGGCAGGGCGGTGGACACGTGGACAGGGACACTTGGAGGCGGACATGCCCAACGGCAGGGCCTGGCTGGTGTGGGGGAGAGCGAGCTCTGGAAGTCTGCTGCAGCTTCTGTCAGCACAGGCAACTACGTGTGCGATGAATTATTTCAGTCATTTCCAAATTGTAATTGTATTCATTAATTTTTTGAATAGGTGAGACATTCACACGCTTCATTACCCAAAATGCACAAAACAGACATACACTGAAGTATCTGCCTCCTACTCCTTTCTCCCGGCCACTGACTCCCTCTCCCTGGAACCGACCGCATCAGCTTCTTCGGGCTCTGCTCATAAGACCTTGCGTGGCGCCCAGCAGGCACGCCCAGCCCCGCACCCTCCTCTACCCTCTGGGACCCGGGGCCGGCAGATACTGTGTGGCTTTGCGTCCCCACGCCCTGCACCCAGAGGGCACCGAATGCGAGCACATGCAGCTTCTTCGTGCTGGCCTCCCCCTTGCGCACTATATTGCAGGGCTGTGCCATAACTGGTATCACAGACTCCTATTCATCAGCAGTGCTGCAACTGTGTTACGGACCCTGCTGCCCGAAACATACGGGAGTTATCTGTGGGGCCAAAGGGCCAAGGCCATGGTCAGCTGGTTGCGCACGCAGTCTGGGCTACATCCTCAGGTCTGCTGATTAGTTTTGTCACCGACTGTGTACACTGCATGAGTCAATTCACCTTCTCTTGACTCAGTTATCTCATTTGGATTCAAGGAATAACTTAAGTGTCTAAAAGGGCTTTAACAAATCACATAATTTTGATTATAATCAACATGCAATAAAATGCAGAGTCTAGGTTTCTGATTAACTGAGTTTTGACTCTTCAGTTTTGTGTAACTACTGCCCAAAAAAGGTGGGCCATTCCCATAACTCCACTAAGTCCCCTCATGTCCACTTCTGGTTGATTCTTGCGAGTACCCCAAGTAAAACATTTTTCACTTATATGTCATTGTTGTTGGATTTCATGTAAAAGGAATCATAAAATATCATATCTAGCTTCTTTCATTTAACAAAGTTCTTTCAATTCATCAGTATTATTTAGTAACCAACTCTTTTTTATCGCTGTGTGATATTCCATCACAGATGCCTAGTGTTTGAATTGCGGGGTCACAGGTGGATGTGAGGTAAACTCGATAGGAAATGGAAGAGCCCTCTAAACAGCCACGGCACTCGCACCCCCTGCAGAGGTGTACGGAGCTTCAGCGGTTCCCCAGCGTCTTGGCTGTCTTCTTTAACCTCGGCTCTGTAGGCAGGGCAGGCGTGTCCACTCCTGGCACAGCTGCGCAGCACTGCACTGGCGCATGCGCCCAGCGCAGCAGGGGGAAGCGCAGAGACGGGGAGCCAGCAAGACTGTCACAGAGGCCGTGAACACACACATCACAGGCTGAGAGGAGCGACGCAGAGGGCCCTGTGCAGACCATGAAAAATGTAACGCTAAAATAAGAGAGCGGACCTTTAGGGAAATTAGTGATCTGCTTGGTTTTAAGTTCTCCAATTTGGTATTTGCTTGTCTAGGCTCTTCCTTTTCTTGCCTTCTTCTGAATAAATCACATTTTTAGATTCTATTTGAAATCCTGTATTTAAATATGAGCTCTATTTCTCTGTGTGTGACTTTCAATGCTTGCCTTAGTGATTACTAAAGGAATCTTTAAATTTTGGTCTATTTCCATATAACATGATGTCATTACACCAAGAACCTAAGACCAGTGACAGTCTAATTTTATGAGCCCTCTCCCACCCACTGTGCTCTTGTTGGCTTGAATTTAACCTATGCATGTTATGAACACGATAATACAAATACCTTTGCTTTAAAAACTAACAGTCCTTTGTCATTTATGATCTGGATGTGCGCAGGCAAATTCTCTTACCTGTCTGGGAATGTCTGTATCTCACCATTGTTTTTACTGGATAAAGATTCTTGCTTGGCAGCTGCCCCCCCCCCCCCCCTTCCCCAGCCTTCTGACTTCTTTGTCGAGATGCCGGTGTCCTCACTGGCTAAGTGAGCTGGCTCTCAGAAGGCACGAGCCCAGTCAGGAAGCAGTGTCTGTGCCTGCTCCATCTGCAGGAACAGGGCCCTGCCACAGGTAGAGCACTCAGCTGTCATCGGGGCCTGCAGGGGCCACAGGGGGCACTGAGGGGGCTACCTGCAGGAACCCCTGCCTCCCCTGGACATGGTATGGCAGCCGCATGGCATTTAGTCACTATCATTCTTGCATACATGTGACTTTTCTACCCCCTCAGACTGCTCCGCAGACCTTCCTTGAACTTCACCTTCAGCCAGTCTGACTAGAGCGCCAGTGGCCGTAGAGGGCTCTAAATTTAGCCTGACTGAGTCTGAGGACAGTCTCCAACTTGTGTATCAATCAATTCCATCAGTTTTATTTATTTATATAAATAAATTTATTTATTTATTTATTTATGCACACAAGAGCTGGAGTACAGGCCAGAGTCCAGGGAGGTGAGAGGACTCACCAGAGACAGAATGGGGAGCAGAACAAACGGAATGACTGAAACACAATGCTGAGGGGAGCAGTGGGCAAGGCAGGAGAGGTCTGCTGTACCCTGTGGGTCCCCTCCCTGGCTGGCGGCAGGGATTGAACTGGTGCTGCAGTTTGGCTGCGGTTCACTTCATAGTGCGTTGCTTAACTCATTGTGCCACCAGGGAGGCCCTCAATTCCATCAGTTTTGCAAAGTTCCTGGCTTATATCTTTGGTATTGCTATTTTTTGTATTATTGTTCTATTCTCTTTCTCTTGATTTTTTGGGATGTCGATGAGGGTGTGGCATAATAAATACATATTTGGACTCTGTCACTGGGTCCTGACACACAGTCCTTAATCTCTTAGCGAAAGGGGTATCCCTTGTTCCAATGAAGTGGCTCTTGGAAGGTCAAAACCTAGTGATTTAATTACCCTTAGAGCAAAACCCAGTGATTTAATCAACCATGCCCAGTAATCAAACGTCCATAAAAATATCTTAAGGATGGGTTTCAGAGTGCTTCTGGCACACCCCAACTCTATGGGACAGAAATTCCTACACTTGGGAGCCGTCTAGATTTCACCCCCTGTATTTTTCATCTGGCTGTTCATTTGTAAGATCCTTCATAGTAAACGAATCAATATTAGTAAAGTAGGCTCCTGCGTTGTGAGCTGTTCTAGCAAATCATCAAACCTGCATGTGCTTATGTGTGTGTGGAGGTGGGGTGGTGGGACCCCTCAGCTTTATATCCAAGCCAGAGTGTGGGTACCCTGGGTGTTCAGTGCTCGCAGCTGGAGCCCGAAGTGGCGGTGTCTTGGGGTAGGAACCTTCAGCCCGTGGAGTCCTATGTCGCTGGGAGCGAGTGTCGCTGAGCTGAACCGAAGGGTACCGAGAAGGTGCCTGTTGAGAACTGTTGCTGGTCTGGGAACCCCACACACTTGGTGTGAGAGTCCTGTGCACACAGGCAGGGCAAGCGAGAGCATCGAGCAGACTGTAAACGGAGCCGTCATCCTCTGGTGTCAACGCTCTTGCCCCTTTCTGTTTCAGCCTGGGTTCTTCTAGTGCTCTGCCTTTAGACGCTCATCTTAGCAGGGGCACTCGACAGCTGACGAGAGTCCGAGGAGGGATCCATAAATCTTACCATGACTTTGAGGAATTCTCTTTGCTTCCCAGGCCCACGCCTGGATCCCCTGACACCCTTGTCCCTGAGGGCAGAGGTTCCTGCAGACAGCAGTCACGGACACTGCTTCCTTACCAGTGGCCCGTGCCTTCTGAGATTCAGCTCCCTCAAGTTTCTTGGTGAGCTCAGCTGCCTCGTGGCCGTCTAAAAACTTATCTTGCTTGCTTTCTTGGGGGAGTGAGAGTAAGTCTCTTGCGACTTTTTATATGTGAGCTGGAAAGCACGCAGGCTGCTTCAAGGGTTATCACACGAAGGGTTATCAACGTGCACCCATCAGCACCGCTGACCCTCCCAGCGAACGCGCCAGTTCACGCTGCAGGGGGCGTGCCAGCTGTCCCTTCACTGACACGCAGGACTTGGGCTCTGGGTGGGGGGGGCGGGAGAGCTTCGGCGGCAGGTGTCCCTCTGCAGTCATGGACACAGGGGCCCTGCCAGCTGCGGTGTGAATGAAGACACCTAGAACACACAGGGCTGTGGAAGAAATCCTCACTGCTTCAACACTACAGGGGGAGACCGGGCTGGGCAAGTGAGAATGAAGGACAGCTTAAGAGGCTGGGAGAGGGAGAAGTGGACTCCATCCAGGAAACAAGAGCTCTGCGGGGAGATGTCAAGGCAACGGCAGGAGCTCGTACGGGGAGGACAAAGAGCAGGAAAGCACGTTGATTATATCTGGCCATTCACGAACTGATGCTAAACTCTCCCAAAATTGTGTGGTGGAATGGGGCAGAAGCCCCTCAGAGGAGGATCTGAAGTGAGAAATTGGAGAGTAGAGACAAGGCAAGCTGGCAAGAAAGAGAACAAAGTCTCCTCTGTTCAGGAAGGGCTTCCGGAAGGAGGAAACAGTGTGACTGATCTCAGCTGCTAGTGTGGACGTGAGCAGGCGCAGTCTGCAGTGCTCCTGAGACAAGACCAGAACTGTGAGACCGCAGAGAGGGTGGAGGCCGACAGGCCATGACCTGGGGCCAGAGTCCCAGGGGTGGGATGAAAGGTCAGGAGGTGGTAGGACGGCCTGATGGGCGGTGCCGTCTTAGCCTGGACGTTCCCCCACCAGCAAGGAACAGATGACAGTGGGGACAGGAATTGGGTGCTCAAAGAAAATGCGCAGAACAGGGGCTGGCAAAGGCTTCCCGTGATGGGCCACGAGCGAGTGGGGGCAGTCGCGTGGGTCGTGGCCTCTGCACCTGCTGCTGGGCTGCGACAGTCACACACGAACCGGGGCGGCGAGAGCTGGTGCTTGGGCTGCATGTTTGCTAACCCTGATCCAGATCCCCAAGTTATTTGTGAGATTTTAATAAGCAACGGAATGTGATTAAAAAAACAACGCACACAAGGATGTGCATATAACAAGGAGACCACAATCAAGATAAGGCAAGGGAAAGAGACCAGAGACCCAGAGGAACAGCCGATTCCACCAGCAGGTGTGAACCTCTAAAGCTCTGCTTCAAATTCTGCTTAGTAAGTTTAAGAAAATAAAAAACAAAGCTACCAATTTCAGCAGAGAAAAGGAAACCAAAACAAAACCAATTGGCTACTTGAACTTTAGAAAGATCACTGAAAGCAGAACTTGGGTAGCTCTAAAATCAGATTAGAACTGCTTGGAAAACAACTCAAGAACTGGATGAAGGGCTGGAAGAAAATGCCCAGACTGAACATGGAGGGGGAAAATGAGGGAAAATATGGAAGAGCTGAGACGTAGAAAACAATGAAAAAGAATTCCATATTTCAAGTAACAAGTAGTCTGAGAATTTAGAGAGAGAAAATGGAGCTAAAGTAACACTGAAGAGATAATGGTTGAGAATTTTCCAACCTGAAAGACATCAAACCACAGCTTAAAGAAATACTCTGAACCCAAGCAGGATAAATATAATGAAAACCTCACCTAAACACATCAAAGTAAGACTATGAAAATCCAAAGACTGAAAAAGAAATCTTGAAGGCAGTTAGAGAAAAAAATGACACATTAATGGCAAGACCGCAACAAGACCGACCCCCAACTTCCATGAAAACACATGTAGCCTGAGAAAATGGGATGAGTATTTTCAAAGAAGTCAGACGCAAGGTTTCTAAACACAATGGAATTAGACCTTGAAAAAGAGCAGAACCCACCTGAACAGCTACAATTAGAAACAGCTCTTGGTGAGTATGTGGTACAAACGGTCTTTTACATACTGCTGCCGGATGGGGAAGAGGCAGCAACCTTTCTGGAGAAGGGCAGCACCTCACAGTCACGCCTGCCTTCGGTCTCCGGTGCTGCCGGGCACAGGCCGGCCCCGCGCGCGCTCCCGGGATTCTGTCCCTGTGCGGGCCCCTCCCACGGTGCAGAGGCTGAGCTGTGAAGCTGGGGACATCACCCATCGCCGGGGTGAGGTCCCAAGGTCACTGTGGCTTTCTTTCATCGCAGCCCTTGGGGACTACTCAGAACGAGGCAGGAGATTTGCAGCCCCCAGCAGCCCTGGGGAGTGGTCCACATGGCGTAGCCAGAGTGAACAGCTGAGCTGTTCCTGATCCTGACCCAAAGAAGATCTGCTGCTATCCAGACACTCCACCTCAGCTAGCCGTACACAGACCTCCACGGGAGCTTTTTCTTTGCTAGCTGAAAACTGGGCCCCTTTACACGGCCACTACCAGGTGACTAGATAAAGCATCACATTCACACCAAAGACGCCTACTGAGTCACAGGAAGGAAGCATGGACATATGATTCCATTTACATTAATTTTTTAAAGAATCACTTTCCCTTCTAGTTACGAGAAGTTCAGAAACAAACAGACCTCCTCTATGGTGACAGGTGTCAGAACACATCAGTGAGGTAGGGGCGGCTCTACTGACAAAACGTAAGCAAGCACAAGGGAAGCGTCATTCGACTACACATTTTATTCTAAGTAAAAGGTCAATTAAAATATAGAGGAACATTTTTCTCTTTTCAGACAGCCCATCACTAGAAGAATATATTAAAGGAAATCCAAAAATATTTAATAAGCATGCCTAGCTGCAAAGTCAGAGTGCAGGGAGGGACAGAAGCCATGGAAGGAGTGCAGTGGGGAGGAGACCGGAGGGCGCTAACCACGCAGGAGAAGAGCATCTGTGAAGTGCACGCAGTGGGCCAGCGAGTGCTCGAAGCACAGCATGTAGAGGGCAGAGATGTTGGACCCGAAGCCCCTGCCTTGCTGGATGAAAGTCGTCGGTACTAGATGCAAGTTAGGGCACGTAGGTAATTTCTACAGTAAACACTTGAAGAAGAATAAAGGAGTGTGCAATTACCCAGACAACAAAGGAAATATGCATTAAAAACAAAGTCCAATCCAAAAAACATAGGACAGGGCGAATAAAAAGCAAAGTGTGAGACTGCAGGCCAGACACAAACGCATCCGCAGTCAGCGGGCCGAGCAGTGCGGGGGTCGCCCTCACCCATCCATCCAGCAGAAAACCAGTGCTACTGGCGGGGGCGGGGGGCCTCACAGTGCGTGTGGCAGCAGGGGTGTGCTGGGAAGGCCGGCATTGCAGAGGAGACAGCTTGTAGCTGGCCCCCACACTGCTTTGGTCCCAGGGGACTGCAAGGGCAGAGCAGGGAGGCAGAACAGTGGTACAGGTGCCACAGCCACAGACGTGAGCGGTGGGAGGTGGAACCCTGCCGGTTACAGTGGAAATGCAGACAGGTGAGACCTTACAAGGTGAGCGTATACTGAGGAGTAAGGCTCTGCCACAGGCTAAAGGCACCCTGCCACAGGCCCCTCACTGAACGTAAACTCAAGTGTCCTCAGGACCCAGTGATGAGCATAACTCAACTTCCTGCTAAAACAAAACTCAGCACTCCTCAGCAGAAGATAAGACAATCTGCTATCTTGGCCACACATCTGCCAAGTGTCCAGGATACAATAAAAAAACCAGTAGATACGCAAAGAAGTATGACTCAAAAGGAAAAGGAGTAAGTCAACAGCAACAGATCCTGAATTGATCTAGGGTTAGTATCAGCAGACATGGATTTAAACGCAGTTATTACGAATACAAGCAGAATTTTAAGAAAAAGTTATACTGAGTGAACAGATGGGGAATCTGAGCATATAAAATAAAAAGAGAAACCAAAACCAAATTCTAGAATTAAGGGTGCATATGAAGTGAAAAAAAAAATTAGATGATAATGGCATATTAAAATAAAAAATGTTGAAAAGAAACTCTACATAGCAACAACTGCAGGTCTAGAATCAATAAACAATGACACTCACCCACCCTCCCTCCTCACCTCCAAAAGCAAGTTATTACTTCTTTGTTCGGTCATCTTTCTGAAAGTAGCTACTTTCATAAAGCATACCCTAGCCTGTCCTCTTTGTTTTTTGTCATGTTTCTGCATTTACTACATATATGTATTAAGTGCACATAATATGTATATATGTGTGTAATGCATAAAAATAGGCTGGATGTGCTCAGTAGACAGTAGTAAGAACAGAGAAAATAAGACGGAAAAAGAGCTCAATATTTGATGGTGTGACTGGAAGCCCACAGGTGGAGCAAGGTGTGGGTAAAAACATATGTAAAGAAATAATAGCAGAAAATGTCCTAAGGAGTTGTATTCTGAAACTTGGTGAACCAATAGCATATTATTCACCTCGCATATCACAGTAAATTACTGATAATTTACTGAAATAAACGAAAGAACAGACCTCAGAAGCTGTCAGGTAATAAAAAGATACATTACCTACAGGGGACCAACATTAAGGATGCGACAGGCCACGCCGCAGATACCATGGAGGCCAGAACACAAAGGAACAGTATGTTTAAAAAGCTGAAAAAAAGTTTACTTGTCACAGCCTAGGACTGACTGATTTTATAACTGCAAGTTTGTATGGTTTGGTCATCGTTGCCCATTCACCCGTGTCATGTGCCGCATAGCGACTACCGGTAATAACACTCTATGGTACACTTGGAAGTTACTAAGAGCGTGGTGCTTACAAGCTCTCATTGAAGAGTCCTATCTGGGGTGAAGAATGTTAACTAGGCTTATTGTGGTGATCACATCACCCAGTGCACAAATACCGAGTCATCGTGCAAAAAGGTGTGTGTGTGTAGGGGGGAGTGCTGCTGAGAAGAAAGCAACCCGGGATTCTGTACCCAGCAAACATATCCCTCAACAGTAAGGGTGCAATACAGACATTTTCCGATAAAAACCGAGGACTGTTGCTACTAGTGCTGAGCATGTGAAATGCTAAAAAAAGGTCTGAGCTGAAGGGAAATTACATCAGGTGAAAACTCAATTCCATAGGAAGCAGTGAAGAGCAAGGAAAATGGTAAGTAAATATGTGTAAAAGAAATTACTTTTGTTGTCCATTTCTCCCTGCCCTGAATAATTCATGTCAAACTTACTACTAGGTAGGCCCAGCAGGCTGGTGTTCATGGGGGAAGGGGCAGGAAGCCCAGAGTGAAAGGCTGATAACCCCAAGTAAGGGGTTGCCAATGGGGAGAGGAAGGTGGCTGGGCTCTTAGAGCCAAGCAGGGGTGACGTGTCAAACAGCCAGTTGTCTTTTAATGTCTTTCTTTACAGTGAAGTGCTAACATTTAAAAAAAAAAAAAAATTTGACACACTCTCCAATTTAGAGGTAAGTTATATGTATAGAATTTATTCTGAAGCATTTGAAAGTAAGTCTGCACCTATCCCATGAATTAGAAATTCTATTCTTGGCTAGTTACTCTAAGGAAATGAAAACCTCATCCACAGAGTTGTGAAAAGAATATTTTTAGTACCTATACTGCTAACTGACAAAAATGGGACGCAATCTGTGTATAACCAGAAGAACAGTCAAACACATCAGGGCCTATTCCTGGAAGAGAAGGAGGTCACCATGAACAAGGGGGCAAGGGGCAATGACGGGGGCAACACGGGTGAATCTCCAACCCTGTGTCATGGAGAGTAAACTGGGCTCAGAGGTGAGTCCTGCATTACTTCACTCACGGGAAGTAGGGGCAAGCCAGGCTGTAGGCCTGAGACAATCATGGGTTTGAGAAGTGGGACTCATAGAAGGAAACTTCTGAGGTGATGGAAATTTCTGGATCTTGATTAGGGTGGTGATTGTATGTTATGGAGTATGTACTTCATCAAAATCAGTTTGTAAGCTAGCTACAAGAAACCATCTAAAATATATATATAAAGGTTAAAAAAAAAACAAAGAATGAGAAAAAGATGCACTGTGAAATACTGACCAAACAAAAGTATTGTTCTAGTAAGAAGACAAATCAAACTTCAAGGCAAAATGCAGCCCCAGAGCTAACACGTGGATTCCAGAATGTTAGAAGGTTTGCATTATCAGTAAAGTAAAAGAAATTCTACACTTGTAGGTACTTAATGTAGCTGCAAAACTGACTGGAGATATGGATCAACAGCAGAATACACAACCCTGGTGGGAGATTTTAACTTGTTTCTCTTAGTAACTAGAGATCCAGGAAGAGAGGGAAACCAGCGTGGGTTACTGAGGAAGTGAACAGCATGTTCTTTTTTAAAAAGATGTTTTTATTTATGCATCCAACACTGGGGTACAGGCCAGAGGTGCGGGGGGTGAGAGGATACACCAGAGATAGAGTGGGGAACAGAACAGGTGAACTGACTGAAATACAGTGCTGAGGGAAACAGTGGGTGAGGCAGGAGAGGTCTGCTGTGCCACATGGGTCAGCTCCCTGGCCGGGGATCGAACTGGTGCTGCTGTGCAATGGACGCTTCACAGTGCAGCGCTCAATCTGCTGCACCACCAGGGAGACCCAAAACAGTTTTCTTTTACCCTTGCTGATCTAATTCTACTTCCAGACACGGTGCCTCAACTGCTGAGGTTGTCTTCCAATACAAATGCAGTATTTATCAGAATCAGCATGTGCTGAGCCACACAGCAAATGGTATGAGGTGTGAAAGGACTTAAATCACACAAATCACTACAATGAAGCCAGTGACTGTTAACAAAAAGTTAAGGAGCCATTCCTCTCTGTCTGGAAGTTGAGAAACACATGTACAAATCAAAGAAGAAGTCACAGCAGTCAAGTATTGTGAATGGAATGATACCTGAGTTGTGATCTAGAAACCTCATTGGATCCAGTCACGGTTCAGGTCTTAAAACAGAAGGAATATAACCAAAGTGTAAGTGGAATAATCACCTGCCTCAAGGAGTCAGAAAGAGAGCAGCACACAGAGGAGCAGAAACTAGGAAGCAGGGCAGACACAGTGCCAGGCCACGGAGGCAAAGCTGATGTGGGGAATGCGGGAGGGTTGCTGAGAGAGTCCAGCTTCTTAGTGCTAGTAGGCAGGAAGACCTATAGGAAAACATCACAGTCCTCTTAAGAATACACAAAACCCAATTTATCAAAACAAGACAAGAAAAAATAGAAAATCTTAATACGAATAATCTTACAACTATGGAAGAAACTAACTCCTCAAACTCTTACCCAAGGACAGGGCCTCCCTGGTGGCACAGGGGGTTGAGCGCCGCCCTGTGAAGCATTAGCTGCACTGCAGCGCGAGTTCAATCCCCAGCCAGGGAGGGGACCCACAGGGCAACGCAGACCTCTCCTGCCTCCCGCTGCTCCCTCAGCAGTGTGTTTCAGTAGCTCTACTTGTTCTGCTCCTCACTCTGTCTCTGGTGACTCTTCTCACCTCCCGCTACTCTGGCCTGTACCCCAGCTCTTACATGCATAAATAAATAAATCTTAAAAAAAAAAAAGACAAAAACTCTTACCCAAGGACAACCTGAAGCCCAGATGACATCACTGATGAATTTTACTCTTCACAAAGGAACAGACAAGAGTAACTTTATACAAATCCACTTATGGGAACATTTCCCAATTAGTTTTATAAGACACTGTACTTGATGCTAAACTCGATGTGTATATTATGAGAGTATTATGTGACAATCTCACAAACACACACAAAAATCCTATAAAGTAACAGCCAGCTAAAGTCAGTGACAAATTAAAAGAATAACCTATTACAACCTAAGTTGACTTATACCGACAATGTAATTTACCACACTAAGAATGAAAAGGAGAATAATTATGGGATCAACCCATAAGATGCAGGTAAACCTTTGAAAATTTGATACTTAGTAATGTGAAAAATAACCCCAGGAAGCAATAAAAGAAGGATATTTCTGTAATGCGATAGGGTATGTACACAGGCCTATTTCTAATGAACTGATAGTGAAAACTTTGCTTCTAAGATCAAAGTAAGAATGCCTAGCTCTGTCACTGTGTTTGCCTCCCTCCTTCTGCTTCACCTGCTTCTATCCTGTGTTTCCTTGAACCCATGCTGGTTTCCCTCTCTTCCTGGATCTCTAGTTACTAAGAGAAACAAGTTAAAATCTCCCACTAGGGTTGTGTATTCTGCTGTTGATCCATATCTCCAGTCAGTTTTGCAGCTACATTAAGTACCTACAAATGTAGAATTTCTTTAACTTTACTGCAGTGTCTACTCAACACTGAAGCTCGACTCAATAAAATAAGAAAGTTTAAGGATTAGCGCTAAAAGCGTTTCAAAGCAATCCCATTTAGCAGATGAGAAGCATAAAACTACATTAAAACATCGAACTTCCTGAAAAAACCTAATGAAAGATGTACACAACCCCAAGCAGAGAAACTGAGAGAGAGAAGCCCAGTCAGCACAAGGGGAACCAGGATCACATATTAGAAGATTACACACCAAACGCTGTCACCTGTTTCCAAGTCAGTCCAGGAGCCAGGCGGCTGCTCACATTTATGCAGAAAGAGGACACGTCACCGACAGCCAGCGCAGCCTTCACTGGTAACGGACTCACCAGACAGTGAGACTATTACAAGCACAGAAATTACGAGACTGCTACTGGAACGAGGACAGGGAAAAAAAGACTAGTTTAAAAAATCATTGCTGAGGCCAAAAATAAGTGCACTGTGGATTTTACAAGATCCAAAGTAAGACATTATTTGTCACTGGACACATTAGCTGCAAACATCTGTGTAAACCATAGTGCAACCACTAAAGTAACAAAACAAACAGGTAGTTTGTCGGTGCTATAACCACCAGCAGTGGAGACGGAGCTAGATGGAAGATTCAGCCCCAAACCTCAATGATAGTTTTTATACATAAAACAGTCTACACCAAAACTTTCTATGAAGACTGAAGGGAGGCTAGAGCTGACTAAGGACCTGAATTTTACATTTTAACTGAGGTTGAAATGAAACCACACGTGTGATCAGCAACTGCGCTGCACTGTCCGACCTGCCAACCCAGCGCAGAGGGCCAGGCTCGCTGCAAAGCGGGGCTCGTGACGGCCACGAGATGGGCCTTAAACACAGGACAAAAGCAGGTGAAGCGCAAGGAGGGAGGCAAACACAGTCACAGAGCGTGGAGAGCCTGTGCCAAGAAAAGGGCTCTTCCCAGGAATGAGGACCCCACACAGGTGAAGGGGGCATGTGTAATATGACGTGAGACACACCAAGAGTGCAGGCTTCAAAACGCGGACACAAAACGACCGAACTAGAGAGAGAAACAGGCACATCTTGAACAACGGTGCCATTTCAAGCACGCCTTGCAGTGCAAACGAGAGGGGGAACGGGAGGACACAGACCGAACAGGCCACTGACCAGCTGACGCGCTCTGCTTGTGGGGCGCTGCACGGCACAGCCGGTGCCTGAGACACTCGCAAAGATGCTATTCTTTTCTTTTTTCTTAAAAAGATTTATTTATTCATGCACACAAGAGCTGGGGTAAAGCCAGAGGTGGCGGGGGTGGGGGGAGATAGGATTCCCCAGAGACAGCGGGGAGCAGAACAGGCAGATGGACTGAAACACACTGCTGAGGGGAGCAGCGGGCGAGGCAGGAGAGGTCTGCTACACCACGTGGGTCCCCTCCTTGGCTGGGATCGAACTCATGCTGCAGTGGCTGCAGAAGCCTCACAGTGTGGTAGCTCAACCCGCTGGGCCACCAGGGAGGCCCGCAAAGACCATATTCTAAGAGATAAAACAAATGCCAGCTATGGAAGATTTGGAATAACAGGCATATATTTTTGAACACAATGAGATTTAAACTGAAAGTGAAAAACATTTCCGGAAAAGCAATAAAATCAATGTACCAAACTTCCACCTTAAAAAGGTAAAAAGAAAAGAACAGACTAAGCAAAGGAAGGGAAACATTGACGATTAAAGCAAAAAATCAAAGAAATAGAAAACAAATATTAATGAGATTAAAAACAAACAAGTCCTGATCTCTAGAAACCATTAAAATCCATCAACATATAGCTGGACAGACCTAAAACCTTAAAAGGGCTGTAGAAGAATATTATAAACTTAACACCAAATCTGTGAAATCAGGGACACAATAGACAAGTAAGTTCCTTGAAAGACGCAGACCACCAAAGCATACTCAGGGAGAAATGAACAGACCTGTACCCACTAACGAAACTGAATCTGTAGTTGTGACTTTCTTGATGAAAATTCCTTGCTCAGATGGTTGCACTTGTGAATTATAGCAAACCTTTAAGGAAAAAGTAACACCAATTCTATGCAAAATAGTCCCAAAAAGTCAAAGAGAAAACACTTCCCGACTCATCTGATGAGGCCTGACAGGAAAGGTAGAGAAAGCTATCACAGGAAACTATAGGCACGTGAAGTCCAATAATGTACTTTAAAAAAGGCATAATAACCATGTAAATTTATCCTAGGAACACAACATTGGTTGCTATTTTATTATCAATTGTCGTAACTCACCATTTTAAGACTAAAAAAGAAAAAGCAAATGAACAGCTCAAAGACGTTTTTAAAATGTACTTGACAGAATCCAACGTAATTCCCGATTTAAAAAAAAAAAGGAATCCTGACTGATGAATCAACTGTCACCCTAATAACCAGCACCTGTGAGCACAGAAAGCCCCGCCACCGACAGCCTTTGTGCCCACTCAGATGCGCGTCTCCACAAAGCACTAGCACGCTGGAGGAGACGGGGTGTTTTATCACTTGCAAACTACACTTCAGTAGAGCCAGTTAGCAATGTGGACTCATGCAGTGTAAGACAACACCCACGGACAAGGCTTCCTAACTACAGTCAGCCGATGTCAACCGATGACAACGGTGCTTCCGTACCGAGTAGTGGGCTAGGATGGTCTTGAAAGGGGCCGGGATGACTGGGTAAGCTTCTCGGGAATAACAAAAATAAAATCCCAAACCCCACAACTTCATCTCTTTTTTATACCTCATCTAGAAACGACTTCAGGTAAATATTAGCTCTACATCTGAAAAGCAGAACGGTGTCTGTAAGATAACAGGAAAATGTTTCCACGACCTCGGTCAATCAAACTTTCCTACAAGTGGTGAAGAGCACTACCCACCAAGGGAAAAAAGTGATCAAATGGACGGCGTCAAAAGTTGCAAGTGTTCACTAAAAGACCCTTTCAGGGAATGAAAAGGTCAGCCACAGAGTGGGAGAAAACATCTCAACACAGACCCAACAAGGACAACCAAAAAGTCACACGGACGCCCGCCATGCATGGTATGCGCAGCACCCCTAGAAAAAGAACAAGATCGTCAAGCCGGCAACTTCACCAAAGCCGCTCTCCAATGGTCATCGAACACGGAAGTGTTCAGAGCACAGTGCAGTGCATGGTGCATCTTCTCGCAGCACACACCAGGGGAGGTGCAGCAGGGCCGCCCACAGTCCGGGGCCCCGGGGCTCCGCTCAGTTGAAGCAGCATATTCTTTCTGAACCAGGATTCCCGCTGCCAGAGATAAACATGCATGCCAGAAAAATGTGCACACATGGGCATGAGAACGCTTGCGAGAGAGCGTTCAACAGTCCCGACCTGGAGCAACGCCCCGCAGAGGGGTGAGTGCACTGAGGGAGCCCCAGTGGGGCTGCCAAGAGGAAGGATGGCTCACTTTACGTGACACAAAATAGCCGAACCTCACAATGGCTAGCTGGAAAACGGGTACCAAACGGCATGTGTTGTCTAATTCCATCCACACAGTGAGAACTATGAGCTGATGAGAACAAGGACTGCCAGGAAGTAACAAACACTCCCCACACGCCAAGTATCACTCTAACATCTGCACATGTTTCAGCTCAATTCTCACAACTCTATAATTAGATGAACTAATAAATGCCAGATGTGCCAAAGCAGCGACAGAGGTCGAGTAGCGTGCTCAGGTCCACAGCGCACTGGGGCGCCCGAACCCGATGTGGCGGCCGGCGTGCTGGAGCTGCGTTCCCAGCAGACACTCGTGACGGCGCCAACACGCGCCAGAGCAGCGGGGAGGAAGGTGAAGTCCCCATCGCCCAGAGCCATCACTGGGACTCACACTGGGGTGCACAGTGGGGGACGGCCTGGCGGGAAGATGCCAGCAGGAGACCAAAGCGAGCCAGGCGCCGTCTAACAGCGGCTGCCCAGCGGGGCAGTGGACGGGACTGTAGCACTTGCCAGAAGCCTGGGAATGCTTTTCCATGTTTTGAAAACTACATACAAATTATTTTGAGAAAAATAATTTTAAGACATTTAAAAAATATTTTAATATTTTAAAGAAATAGCAACTTTCCTGTATTGAGCCCGAGTGTCCCTAATACTGGGCGAAGCATTTTTAACCCCACTATCTCCTGAAATTCTCCTGGCCTGCCTGGCACTGCTGCTGAGGGGACAGGCTGGGGCTAGTGAGCTGGTAGGAGGCAAAGTCTGTGTCTGCGCCGCAGGGAAGATGAAGGGCCAGGAGCGAACAACTGCACCAGGGATGAGACTGCTGCGGAGGGGCTGGGCAGGGCCAGCAACTTGCCTGGTCAGGGAGAGGCGGGCAGGGGGTGAGGAGGGTGAGGCGGCTGGCCTGAGGAACTGAGGCACTCTGGTCCTTGGCGCTTCCTCGGGGGCTGTGGAGGCGCAGCCGAGGCCAAGCTCTGAGGGCTCAGTCGCCAGCAAGCAGAGGCCCAGGAGCCCCCAGGCACAGATCCTGAAGCTCAGAAGCCCACGATCTGGATGGAGCCTGAGCGAGAACCTGGCGCTAGAGGTGGGGACCTACGTGCAACTGATGACTCTTCTTACCCAGCACACTCGCGGAATAGCGCGTGTACCCACTATGCCCACAGCTCACTGCAGTGGGCATTTAGTGGGGGGGCCACGTGTGCGCCAGAGTACCAGTACGGCGGGGGAGGGGCCAAAGGCATGCCAGTCCCTGCTCTCAGTGCCGCCCGAGGCCGTGGCCTGACATGAGCCAGTGCAGACAACATGGACGAGAATAAAGCTGAGACGAGCAGAAGAGGGCGTCAGGGGCGAGGAACGGTATGGAGACCGAAGGCAAGTGGCAAGCGACAGTGAAGTGGCACTAGGTGCAGGAAGGCAGGAGATGGGGCCGTGCTCACCCTAGAACCACACGGTTTCCACCTGCACGGCTCCCGCACTTGCACTCCCACCCAGCCTGTCTGCAAGGCGCCTGCAGCGTCCAGAGGGCTAACAGGCCACACGAGCCAGCGTGCTGCTGAGGGTCCTTGAAAGATGAACAGGAGCTCACCAGGGGACCAGGAAGAGAAAGGCCTCCTCCAGGGAGCAGCGGGGGTGAAGCACTCAGGATGGAAAGTGGGGTGAGACTGGAACAGAACAGGATGAAGGGAGCAGGGAGAGAGGCAGGTTCAGAATGGAAGGGTCTTCCCTGCCATGGTCTCAGCAAGGCCGGCAGGTTCCTCTTTAAAGCTCCAGCCACAGCACCAGGACTCACTGAAGTGGGGGAAGACGGCAGGGTGATCGGTCATGAAACTCGAACAACAGCCAGGGAAGCCCGATGAGGACTTGGAGCTATGGGGTGGGAAGGAAGAGGGCCCCAGTCGCAGGCACTGGGCAGAACTGACACCATCAATTCAAGGGCTGGGGCAGTGGGAGAGGAGGTAGAGAGGGTGCGATGACAGTGGCACTTAGTCACAGCGGTACCAGCCACTGACACGGCACACTTCCTGTGCTCATCCATGTGGCCAGATCCTCCCAACAGCCCCGGGGCAAGCACGCCTAAGCGCGCCCTACACCGGGGCCTCAGTCATCTCCCAGGCAGCGTATGGCCAGCGCCCCCCATCAAAACAGGTGAACCTTCGGGGAAAACCACACACATGGGAGGTGAGAGGGATTAGGACAAAGGAGGGAGAGACATGAGCTCTTCCAGGCAGGAGGTCTAAATCGCGGGTTGGATATCTGGGCCTGGCCTGCGGAGAGAGGCTGGAGACCTGTCTTCGAGTCTCCTGTCCACGGGAGGGAGGAGAGCACACGGAGCGAGGACACAGCCTCGCTGTGTTTCACCCCATTTCACGTGAGTGAAACGGGGGCCGGGAGAGGATGGTGAGGTAGCACAGTCACCGACATGAGCGTGCAAGGGAAGATAAGGTGCTTTCCTCCAGAAGTCCTGTGCTGAGTAGGGTTAGTCTGCCCTGATCTCCAGGCCACGGTCCTGCTGCCTGACCAGCCTCCTAGGCACCTCCCGCTTCGCATTGGTGCTCCACACACTCCAGCCTCTGACGGCTCCTCCAGCACGCCCTGCCCTGTTCTGGGCCGTTCCCCAGATCCCTGTGCTATTCGATGCCCTCCACACCTCTACTCCTTGAAACCTTACTTTTTTATTAAACTTCTTATTGAAGTATAACTCACTCACTCTCAGTATTTAAAGGACAGGGCCAAGTGTTTCTTCACCTCTGCACTGATTATCCTGAGAACCAGTTATTCCCTTAGGGCTAGGCCAGGCCCCTATTACATGCTCGCAGCGTGCCACAGCTGTCCTTTGAGCGGAGAAAATGGTCCAAAAAAGCATTTGCTGTATATCAGTGACAGAAGACATCTCTTCTCCTTGTAGGTAAGGTCTGTGAGGGTAGGGGCTGAGTTAGCAAACTCTTTCTGAAAAAGGCCAAAGTGCCTTTGTGGGTTTATCAGGCAGGTCTTAGAACTATTCATATCTGTCACTGCAGCCCCAAAGCAGCTGGCAGTAATGACTGTGTTTCACTAAAACTTAATTTACAAAAAGAGGAGGTAGGCCAAAGGATCACAGTTGGGTGACCCTCGGTGTAAATCACCAGCCCCTTGTCTCGTCCCTAGCGTATGGTAGGCACTCAATGGAAGAACGAAGGCTTCTCCTCTAGGAGAAGCCACTGATTTTAGCAATTAGATGAAGTCAGTTCCTAGGGAAAGTGGCTTTGGTGGGATGGGGGTGTGAAATTGAGACAACTGTGGGTTAGAGAGCAGCAGTTGAGGAAGTGCTAACTTCTCTTTCTAGAGTTCCATGATTGCCAAGGCTGGCACAAGGAACATTCCTGTCCTAGTGTGGTGGGTACACAAGAGCATGTGGCTATGACAAGAAAACAGGGCTGGGGCAGTAAGGGGAGCACCAGAGGTGGGGGTGGGGCTGGTCATAAAGGAAGAAGATACTTGTTGAGGTAGAAAAAGAAACAAGTAAAGGTGGAAGTGAGGAAGTGAGCAGCAGGTCTTGTAGCCTTCCCTGTGAAATGAGAACCAAGACTACTAGTGAAGTGATCAGGCTGAGGCGGGCAGAATCCGGCAGCGTGGTGGGCCTCGGAGCTGGCCCGCCATTTTTCTCTGCCCTGCTCTGAGACAGGACTTCTAACTGTGGTGCCGCTGGGCTCTGACTCAGGGTAAAGTGTATCACTCACTGAGTCACCAGCACACCAGTTATCCCTTCCTGTCTCTTCACTTTCCCACAGAGGTACCGACAGACAGGCCCTGAGGATGAGGTCACTCTTGCAACATATGGATATACCCAGTTCTTTCCTGAAGGACAGTGAAAGGCATTTGAATTTCAGAGAGGAACAGCAGTTTCATCTCTATGCTTTCAAATGTGTATGTGCATGTTACAAAATACTTCTCTGCAAAGTTCTAGGCAGAACACACATTTTTTTAAGTGGAAGAAACCATTTGATTGGAGGTTTACAATAAAAACAGCACAGTAGCTATTTAGTTTTACAAGTGTAACCTAGTGTGAAGCCTATAAAACTAATTTCTCACAGGAAAGTATTCATATTATAGATTCAATGCCCTGAAAAGTTTTCTCACTGAGTCAAAAACTTATAGCCAATTTCACATATCCAAGGAAAACAGCTGAAAAAAATCTTAAATTTCAACGTTAATTAACCCATTACTAGTACCAGTGTGGGAATGTGTGAAAGGGTTCGAAATATTGGAATTCCAAGATTTCAAGAAGAACTAAAACCATCTATGCACTGTGACTGAAAGGAGGTTATTAGGATGTATTCTTTGGTCTTATTTCAAGTTGTAATTGCTGTTGTTATTTATAAATTGAAGGCTCTGTGTATGATCTCATAGTAACAACTTTAAATTCCTATTCTCATTTTGAATTTCTCTTCCCTACAAATTCAAAGCTAAAACACACTGATCCATCAATCCTCACTGGACTTTTTCAAGTCTATCCAGAGATGATGACGGGAAACAGCTTCTCTGAATCCACTACTGCATTAAATGGAGACACCAAGGCCTGTACCACACTCCTAATTTGGAAGGACTTTCAGTGCACCTTGAGATGTATATTCATCGAACGCAGTCGCTTACCCTATGGTTGGGTTGATGTTTGGATCAAAGCTGTCTTCCACGAATCGCCACACAATACTCGATTTCCCTACACCTGTATCCTGAAAGAGAATGAGACGGGTAAGAAAAGGTTTCCCCCGCTTGCAGACACAAACTACCCTTACAGCAAAAGTTCAGGACTTTAGAAAACTGCGACAAGGATGCATTTTAGAAGGTAAGGGATGCAAAGGAAGCCTTCATAAAACTCGGTGGGGATAAAGGGGAAACTTCTTTAAGATACCTCAGGGCCTTCTGAAATACCCGTCTCTGCTTGGTGTGAACAGGGAGGCACGCACTTGCTTTTTAACAAGTACCTGCTAACTCTGTACTCCGGCTCGGTTTCCCAGCGACCCCTCACCCAGGCCGCTCCCCGTCTGGGGAGGCCAGCCATGGCACCCCTTCCAGTCCCTAAAGCAGCAGCCAGCAGGGGCACGCAGCCCCAGAACGCCCCTCCGAAGGCAGGGCGCCGACCAGACAGGGAGCTGTAGCTTCAAACTGGCCAGTGGCGCTTCCTGACCCGAGGTCCCCCGCCAGCCCGGGAAAAGTTACTTTGCAGAGCAAGTGCGGGGAGTGCCCGGGCCACCCCACGAGTTCAAGCCCCCAAGGCTGCGGGTGCGCCCCGGAGCCTGCTTCCCCGACGCTGGAAGGCGCGCCAAGTCCTCGGCGCTACCTCGGGAAGTTGGTCGGAAACTATTTGGGGGCAGATCTCAGCCCAGAAGCCGCGGAGAGGCTGAGGGGCGCTTCACCCCGGGGGGCGGGAGGACTCCCGGGCGGGCGAGGGTCCCGGCGCGCGCCGGCCCTCCAGGCGGGGTGCGCGAGGGTGGCCGGGCCTGGGCGCAGGGGGGCGGGGAAGGGTGGGCGCCGTCCCGCTCGGGCGCCGGGGCGAGGGCGGAGGGACTGGAGCCCGGGTCCTCGGCCCGCCCGGCCTCCCGCGGCCCTTCCCTGCCCGCCCGCCGTCACTCACCCCCAGCAGACACACTTTGAGCTCCCTCAGCGCCATGGCCCGGGAGCCGGGGGCGCGGGCCCGCCGCCGCCCTAAGTTGAGAAGGGAGAGGCCGGGCCCAGCACGAGCATTCCCCGGCGCCGCGGCCTCTCGGCCCGGCCCCGGCTGCGAGGCGCACAGAAACGCCGGCCGCCTGTTCGCCGGCTCTCGGTCCGGCTCGTCAGCCGCCAGCCGCGCGAGGTCCTCCTCAGCAGCCGGTACGGGCCCACGGCCTCCCGGACGCCGCCGCCGCCGCCATCTTGGGACGCCGGCCGGGTCACCTGACCTCCCCGCCCACCTCGGCCGCCACCTTCGCCTGGGGCGGGGCCCGGCGCCCGAGACCCCGCCCAGGCCCCGCCCCCGCGCGCCGGCCCCGCCTCCAGGCCCTTCCCAAGATGGCGGGTGAGTGGGGCCGGGCACCCGGGGCGCCGGGCATCTCCTCCCCCCTCTGGGACCACCCCGCGGGGTCGGAGACCCGGCCTGCCGCTGAGAGCGCCCGCCGCGGCCCCGTCGTAACTCTGGGTGTCTCTCGGTTTTCAGAGATCCCCGTGTATTTGTGGACTTGCAGGATGACTTCGAGGACTGTAAGTAACAGTTGGGGTGCTCCCGCCCCTCCCTGGGGCCTCTCAATGAAGAGGGTCCACGGAACGTGGGCTGGGAGCACAGGCTCGATCCTCCAGGTTGGAACCAGAAGAGCAGGACACTCAACTGCCATCTTCACTTGTGGTCCCTCTAGGGCGGGGCGGGCTGAGGATGGGGAGCCCAGGTCTGGTGTAGATTTTTGTTGTTGCTGGGAAACTTTGAACTTCCTGTCACTTTCTTTCCCTTCCTCCTCTTTAGGAGATCATGGGAGGAGAGGGCTGGAGGGCTTGTCTCAAGTCTCAGCATTTGGGGTGGGAGGAGGATGAGGACCCTGGGGGGGGGGCGGGCTTCCACTTCTCCCTGGGCCTTTTCAGGGTGCTGGGGAGTTGGGCCTTCCTGCTCTTCCTGTGGCTTGCCACAGAGTTGCACAGACTTCTCAGTTGTCCCAGCTCCATGTCTTATCCCAAGGAATCCATGGGTGCCTGCCCTTCATGGGGGGGTGTCCTCTGTCCTTTTTGGCCTTCTCCTTTGGAATCACAGTAAGGGGTGGTGCCCAGGGGAGATGTCATCCTGGAAAGGAAGCGATTCCTTTCCATTCAACAGGCATTTCTTGGGCACCTATTTGTGCCGGGCCAGGCCATGTGCAGAGAGAGCCCTGGACCTGCAGAGATGGGCCAGAAACAGACACAGCTGCCCTGGCACTCACGTCCAGGCACACCGCTGTGTAAAGAGAACCCACCAGGCCCAGTGCCTGTTGGACAGTGCTTCCCTTCTCCATCTGCAAGTTCCTGATGATCAAGAGTCGTTCAGGCACAGTTTGCAATCCTTTGCAGGCCAGGTCTTCTGGAGGGAGACAACTTACTGGGAGTGAATGACAGGTGAAGGGGCAGTGCGAGCTGGCTAGGAACGTGGGTTCTGGAATCCCACATCCAGAACATGACGTCCTGTGCAGTCTGCTGGCCGTGTGAGCCTGGCCGGGACACTGAGCCCCCGGGAGCCCCAGCCTCGTCAGTGGCATAAAATGGGCATAATGGTGGCCTGCCTCAAAAGGTGTTTCTTTTCCCCAACAAGAGACTCTCGTGAACATAAAAGAAATGAAAGCTTTAGCGCAAATCTTTATACCACGTGTAGTAAACGCGTGGTAAATATTAGCTGCCGCTGTTGTTGCTGCTAATATGATCGTTAGTATTTATTCTGCTGAGCCAGGTACTGTGTTGGCCCTGGGCTTCCAGACCTGTCTGAACCAGCGGGCATGCTGGGACGGAAGGAATGTCACCTTTCTTTGGTCAAACAACAGTGAAGCCACCTCTCACTCAAGATTTCATATTTGACCTGACTAGAAAAGCTGATTTCTGACTGTTAACAGTTATCCGACAAACCACTCAAAACTCACTGACTTAAACCATTAGCGTTTTCTTCTTTCTAAGAATTCTGTGGGTGGACTAGGTGATACAGAAGCTTCTTGTCTTATCAGTTTGTTAGGGGGAAAGACCCTCCTAAATAAATTACACAAATAGGTTATAAACTTCAACCCCCATTCCAAACCTACAAAATCCAAAAACTACAAATCCCATAAGGTCATTATTAAAGAGCGGATCACTGGGACCTGAGGGTAAAATTGAGCAGCCTAGTATAAAAGCAAACACGTAGGCCTGGGGTGGGGGGGGGTAACTTTTTCCTGAAAGCCAGCTCTTAGCGCACCATTGGGTTCCAGCTCCAAGGAACTGGTATTTACAAATCTATATCCCTCTCTTCCCCTTATGTTATTCACTACGCTATTTCCCCTTCCCTTGTAAATAAAACCCTTTATTAACCTTTGTTGTGTGTGCCTGCAGTTGGGGCATTATAAGTGCCATTCAAGCGCGCGGGTGAGGACCCAGTCAGGCAAACCCATTTTATATTAAAGTTGCCCTGTAACAAGTTGAACTCTGGAAAAGCAGAAAAGCCCAAAATGGGGCCTCTCTGGTGGCACAGCAGGTTAAGCGCTACACTGTGAAGCATCTGCGGTACAGCAGCGTGAGTTCAAGCCCCGGCCAGGGAGGGGACCCGCAGGGTGCAGTAGACCTCTCCTGCCTCCCCGCTGCTCCCCTCAGCGGTGTATTTCAGTCCATCTGCCTGTTCTGCTCCCCACTCTGTCTCGGGTGGATCCTCTCACCTCCCGTGACTCTGGCCTGTACCCCGGCTCTTGTGTGCATAAATAGATAAATCTTTAAAAAATACTTTTTTAAAAAAAAAGGTCCCAAATGGCTTCATTCTTGTGGGTGTCATGGGTGCTGGCTTCTGGCCAGGTCCTTGGTTCTCTTCCAGGTGCCTTTCCCCCTGGGCCAGGCCGGGCTTCTCAAAGCTTGATGGCTACAGACGGACCTCTTTCCTGGGAGCAAGCTGCCTACGGTCCTTTTTGTGTATACGTACGAAAGAGAGTAGGAGATGACGTGTCTCTTTGGCCCTCTATGAACCAGTAGTGGGTACTTGAGACTTGTAATAAAGGCCATACTCTTTTGCAGATGGCTGAGGACTTGCCCCAGTAAAGAAGTCAGCTGCCATCATGCGCCAGACATATTCATGCCTGGGCCGGCAGCTTCAGGCTCCTCCTGGGGCTTTCTGTTTGGATGGGGTGGGGGCTGATGACTACAGAACAGTTCATTCGGTGTCCTTAATGGGAGCGCCTGTCCTTTCCTGCCAACCCCCAGTAGTTTACGTTCCTTTGGGTCCCACCTTTGCACCTTTTTGTGGTGGTGTTTGGGAGGCATGCTGTGGTTGACAGCTGGAGCTCTGAGGCCCTGTCACCCTCTTCCTGCCTTGATGCGTGTCAGCTTGAACAGATCAGTCAGTCACTGTTCAGTTTCTTCATCTAGAAAGTGACATGAGCATGGAGGATACCTCGATACCTCATAGGCCTGATGTGAGGGTTAAATAAGGTAATACACAAAGATATTTTAGGCCAGCATTGGTGTAGTGCTATACTAGATGGTTTTGTTTTTATTTATTTCTTTTTTAAAGATTTATTTATTTATGCACACAAGAGCTGGAGTATAGGCCAGAGGCACGGGAGGTGAGAGGATGCACCAGAGAGGGAGTGGGGAGCAGAACAGGCAGATGGACTAAAACACACTGCTGAGGGGAGCAGCGGGAGGCAGGAGAGGTCTGCTGCGCCCTGGGGGTCCCTCCCTGGTGAGGGATCGGATTCAAGTCTCAACAGTGATCGTGCTGAGACTTAACCTCTGTGCCACTAGGGAGGCGCACCGTGACTTTCTTACTGTGCTTTTCATCATCCTCATTGCTAGGCTCTCATAAAAGGTCTCTTGACTCGCTGTTGACAGCTGCTGCTCTGTGAGGTACGATGGGTTATTCTTTGTTTGCCAATGATGAACTGAGACTCAAGACAGGTTAAATAATTTAGCCATGTTGTTACAGCCCATAAGTGAGGGGGCTGGCGGTCAAACTCTGCTCTTTCTGACTCTTCTTATATCCTCCTGCCCCCCACATCAACCTCACAGATATTCTTATCCCACCGTTGGGGGCATGGAGGTAGGTTTGGGTTGTTCTGTGTCTCTGTCCCCCTAAAGCTGACGCGTCTCCATTTAGCCTGTAGTTTGCGTGGGTAGGAACACAGGCCACCCCTTCATAACTCAGCGCCCTGCACGGCCTAGGTGCTCAGTTAATGTTGTCACTGGTAACGGTAATGGGTTACAAGGCTCGTGTGATTTACTTTGTGATTCTCGATTAAATTTGGCTAACTTCGAAAAGAAGCCATAATGAATGGATGCCTTGTTTTTAAAATCATTCAGAGTCCTCAGGCCATCACAGCACAGACGGAGATTTAATTTTAGAGAATTAGCCTGCTGAAGCAATCGAAATTCTTCCTCTTGACAGCAGCTCGTGTGCGAGCCAGCCTGGCACAGCGGTCCCTGTGGTGGCGGCATGCAGGTGGAAGGTGTGGGGGTGTGCAAGCCTGTGCCTCTGGGACTCGCAGGAGCTCAAACGTCTGGACTTGCTTACGGCCTGTGGAGGCTGAAGAGGTATCCCTCTTGGTCAGGCTTGCTTAGCCAACTAGAATTTAAATATGTGCCAGTGGTAAGTTGAAAAAAAAAAAATCTGCTGCAGATATAAAGAGCCCTGAGAGACCTATCAACAAAATACAATACGTGGTGATATTTGAACCCTTAGCTGAACAAACCAGCTATAAAAAGACATTATTGAGACGGTTGGGGAAAATTGAACTTGGACTGCTTATTAGATTATATTAAGAATTATTATTAATTTTGTTGGATATGACAGGGCTGTCTTGGTTTTGTGGGAAGGAGAGGGGCCTGTCAAACAGAGACAAGTGTCCGTGGGGGAGGCGATCTGACATGTCGGGTCTGCTAAATACTGTAACAAACAATAAGCAAACACGGAAGGAGGAGAGATGGAAAATGTCAGATAGAGGGAAATTGACCCTTGCTGAAGCAGTTGCTGGGAACGTGGGTTTTGTGTTGCATGCATTCAGAAATACCCACAAGACTAAGTTTTTGAAAACTGAGACAGGTTTCATGGATCACCCAGCCTCTGCACCAAGAGTTGCAAGTTAGATTTCAACCCTGAAGTTGGCTGTGAAGTTATTGTAAGATTAATTGAGCTTTGAAAACTGACTCATAGACTCCCATCAGGATCTGAGGAGGCGTGTATTGCTTTTCAGATGTTGAGTTTTGAAGAGGTATTCCGAAAGAAGCTAGAAGAGGGTGTTATTCTACTGATGATCAAAGATAAGGGCCGACAGATGGTGTCTGGACCGTCGCTGGAAATAGGACTCGCTAAGTCAGGAGCGTAGACAGACTCTTCACATCGGAATGCTGGCGGCAGGGGGTGTTGAAGCGTGTATAGAAGACCCCCTCTAGAGCCAGAGCATTCATTTCACCTGCCACTTGGTTCCAGGTTTGTAAAAAGTGTTTTGTTCAAGGACTCTAACCAGTGCGCCTCCAAAACAGATTCTCCAAAGAGAATCTATTAATTTTATCTGTAAACTACACCATTGAACTTTTTCTCTGAACAATAACATAAACTCGAATCAAAGGTTTTCAATTAAGTAAAAACCTAAAAACCTGCCTGCCGAGTGAAGAGGTTTGCACGGGGCTGGGAGCGTGTGGGGCACAACCGCCCCGGGAAGCAGAACGGCATGCAGATAGCAGGCTGATCTCGGAGTCAGGCACGGGCGCTTTTGTCCTATCAAGGATCAGACAGGAAATATTTCAGGCTTGTGGCCCAGGTGGTTCTGGGCTCAGCCGCTGCCTCTGCCCTGCAGCCGGGCGCAGCGCAGGGCGCGCACAGCAGCGTGTAAACTGAGCCTGGCTTCGTTCCTCAGCGCTGTGGGGCTGTCCGTGGGCTGTGCCCGGTGGCGTGCCTGCCCCACGCCAGGCTGGGTGTGAGGAGCAGAGCTCTTTGCTGGCCCAGCCTCTGCTCGGTTGCCTCAGCCGGGACAGCTTGCTCCAACGTGGGCTCTCTGTTGGCGCGTTGCTGGTGAAAGCTGGTGCCTGAGGGGACCGTGGCGATGGGCTGGGGGTGCTCTGGTGCTGGGAGAACGACGGGGACCACGCCTGAGGGGAGAAGTCTCAAAGTTAACGACGATGTAAGAAATAAGAACTTCACTTAAAAAATAATTTTAAAAAACCCAAACCAAACAGCTTGTGCCCTTCGCTCCAGAGGAGGGGGGTGGCGGGGACCCGGCCTCAGAGCGCTGGAAGCCAGTCACTGCTCCCCTCCCCTCGCCGAACACATTTTACCTTTGTGGCCCGGAGTTCTCCATCTCCTGGGAGACAGACAGGTGAACGTCAGTGAGTCCCTGAAATCGTTTAAAAAGAGAATTTTAAGTTTCCTAAATCTCCGAAACAGAAATTGTGCAGAAAATCTAGTTATGAAAGAAAGTTTTGACTTTGAAACCACGTAGTCTTGACCCTCTGTGCTGGGGGCTGTTCACAGATGGGTGGGAATGAGATGAGGGCGGGACTTTCCACCCTGGGAGCCGCTCACCGTGGAGAACAGATGCTTCTCCAGCTCCCTCAAGGGCCTGCTTCGGTGGGGGGGGCCTGGGGCCCCACGCAGCCCAGCTTAGTGCGGGGTTGGATGCCTGAGGTGGCAAAGAACTGGGGGTCAGGCAGATGGAGGGGGCTGGGCTCTCAGGAGATGGCGGCCCCTGTAGCAGAAGGCGGAGGGGAGGTGCTGCTGGGTAAGGTCAGCCCCAGGAGGGCTGTACCAATGCCGGGCGCCACTGAGCTCCCAGGTACACTGAGACTGGAGAGGAGGGTGCTCTGCGTGCGTGCGTGTGCGTGCGTGCCTGTGCGTGTGCGTGTGCGTGCCTGCAGGACTTAGCCTGAGAGGCCGTGAGGAGTCCCTGGTGTTTTCACTTGGGTTTAAGTCTCAGCAGGGCCACCTGGGTGGTGGCCTGTGTGAGGGCTGGTCATTTGCCAAGCGCTGTTGTGCGTGCCTCACTTTTAGCTACAAGAGTCCCGTGAGGCAGTTAATTTTTACACTGTCTTATTGCTGAGCAAGGCTCTCAAGGGGCACAGAAAGGCTCAGGAACTTGCCCAAACATCAGCAGCGTGAGTGGCGGGGTGCAGGACCCATCCCCTTGGCCATTGCATCCGTCGTCTGTCCCCTTATCCACGATAGATGAGACCAGCACTTATCAAGCCGCTAAGTCCCAGGCACGACACCAGGCCTGCAGACGGGGGGGACTGAAACAGCCCGTTCCTGCTCTCATGGTCCTCTCAGTGGCCCCCTCGGCGGACGGGCTCAGTCCCGGGGTGCAGCACAGACCTTCAGCAAGCCGGCGAGCACGCGAGGCTAGCTGAGGTGAGCTGGAGGGGAGGCATCTCCCAGGAGGGCGTGACCTGCAGTGGGGGAGGCGCTCCTCTCTTAGGGTCACGGTGCCTGCACAGTAGAAGGGGAGCCCCTTGGTCTCCAAGGTGAGGAAGAGTGGGGGGGCTCGTGGTTATTTTTTGAGGTGCTAGCAGGGGACCCTGGTGGCACAATCCAGGATGCCAGGAACGGTCTCTTCGGAGGGCTCTGACGGTTTGGGGCGCGGATGAGCGCAGCAGGAGAGGGCGTCAGAGACGGAACGTGAAGGCAGGGGGTTCCTGGGCAGCAGAGCTTCTCATAGCAGAATAGATGCCCCAGAGGAGACCCTTGAGTTTGGGGCTCCCTTTGGGGTGGTTATTTGTGCCCCTCGCCACAGAGGGCTCTTAGGCGGGGAGGACGGAAGCGGGGCTGTCCTTTGGTACGCAGGGGATCTTCAGTCACCTCGGTGGGGGCACTCTGAGGGCAGCCCCAAGCAGACCCGACCTGTGTGGGCTGGGAGGGCCCTGCGAAGCGGGTGCCTGCGGCTGAGTGGCTCGCGGTCACCACAGGGTCTCCGCTGCGTTCAGTTTGGGGCACACACTGGCTGTGGGGTGCGGTCTGGGCTGTGGCCGGAGCCTCTCCCAGAGCGAGGGGTCAGCGTCGCTGAGTCATCTCAGAGGTATTCAACCGAGGGAAGGCAGAGACCTGTGCACGGGCCGCCGCCCAAGGCCAGTGGTTTTCTCTTCGCATCTCCCCCAAGTCTGACTGCAGAAGTCACTGTGTCTTCTAAGAATTACAGTTGCAGTTACGACTGCTGTAGACAGACCCTCGCTCCTGCACCGCCTCCAAGTCTGTCTCCAGCCAGCGGGTCTCGGGAACGGAGATGGGTGGCCTGGGAGGGAGCGCTGGGCACCTCTGGGCCACAGCTCTTCCCCACACGGGCAACCCGAGTGAATGTTTCCCGCTGACCGTCAGTGTGAAAGTCAGTGCCATAAATAATGGCAGGTTTTGGAGCCCGTGATTAAAGCCACAAATCACAGAGGATTTCCATGTATGCACGGTGTGGAAAGATGGCTGCGCATGAATTAAGTGGGTCTTTTCGGCCAGCCCATTGCGCAGTGCAGGTCATAACCATCAGTAGCCCTCAAAGACGTGCCGTATGAAACATTATGCACTGGCCCGGCCGCTCATACGCCAGCTAATAAATCAACGCGGGTCTTGGCCGGAGAGGCGTTTGTGGAGAGGAAGTCGGACCGTGCAGCTTGTCGTTGAAATTTAGTTAAGGCAACAAGGACTGCAGTGCGGGGGCCGCGCCCCTCCCCGCCCGGAAGCCAGGGAAGAACCCCGGTGTCCGTGCTGTCTCAGGGGCGACGTGTGCTCGTCTAGCTGTCAGCAGTGGCCCGACTCAGGCACGGGCTGCGGGACTCAGGCCCACTAGCGAGGGGTGAAACCACCTCGAGTAACGCACCTCTGGGTGGCCGACTGTCGTCCCCCACTCACACGGCCTTCCACAGGCTTGGTGGTTGTTCGTCGAAGAGCGGCTGGTGGAAGCGCTAAAATGATCGATCACACCAGTGCTCCATGAATTCAGTCTTCTGGTTCTGTTTGTGAAGCGCACGTTTTGTAAATCAGGCCGGGCTCTTTGGGCGCCGCCAGCCCTTCTCCCGGCCTCCCGGGCCGCGGGCCGTGGGGGCACGTCTGCCGCGTTGTGCGCGCCCGTGTCCTGGTGCTGTGTTGGAGACAGCATTCTGGATGGTGTGGATAATTGGGCTGGCCCAGGGCGGCATATCTCACCCGGAGTTATGGTGACAGGATGACATGTCGAATGGAGAGTCGTAAATACTGGCAGTGCCCGGAGAAGGGACTCTTGATGAAAATGCTGCCTGGGCAGACATGCTGGAACAGCCTGCCTCCGTCTCCACCTCTGTTCACGTCCGGGCCAGTAAAGGGGTCTCATTGGGTATGTTTTATTGTGTTTATTTTTTCTCACCTTTCCACTTAAAACTAATTCTAGTGTGGCCACTCAGTTGGGAGCTGGTGGCTTTGTGTGAAATTTCTGGCTTCCTGGAGCCACACGAAGGCAACGGAAGCTCAGCACCTACTGTCCCCGTCTTCTGGAACGTTCATTTTCCCTCTCTGGGTTCTCTCTTCCCGGGAGGTGGGTTAGTCCCCACTCGACCTTCGCGCCCCAGCCCAGAGCGTCACCCGTGCCCGGGGACGCGTCTCCCTTCCCTCCTCCCAGAACCGCGTCCTGACCGTGGCACCTGCGCTGTGCGGTCTGCCCGCCAAGGCATTGCGGGGCGGCGCTGGCGGTGGCTGTGTCCCTTGGGAGGTGCTGGCGTGCAGGCGCCTGGTCTCCGGGGTCTGAGCTGCCCGCGCTCTGCGGACACGGACCTCCTCGCAGAGAGGGGCCTGCAGAGCGGGTCTGCTGCGAACTGGCTTCTGTTTTTGCACAAGGTTTGGGTCCTTCTCTCGGCGTGAGGTGACCGCAGTTTCTTTCCTTTCTCTCCTTGTGCTCATTCCTGTCTGCTCTACTTGCCCCCTGTGAACACACTCACCCCCTCACCTAGAGCGCGAGTGTGCGCTTGTCTGAGGCCAGAGCCTGCCCTGGGGTGGACAAGGCAACTGGCCGGTCAGGGCGGGAGGCGTCACGCCCAGGTCTATCCTCAGCGGCCGGTGTGCTGGCCGTGGTGGTGGTTTTCGGTCCATAGCCAGGGACTAGTCAGCAGTGAGCAGGACACGCCCTGTGTTTCTCGAGTCGTAGCTTCCAGAGTTGCCTTCTGGAGCCGGCCTTCCAAGAGGGGAGGATTCTGACTGTTTTTAGCGTGGGCGTAAGCGCTGGGGTCTGAGGGCAGGAAGCCTCTGAGGCTGCTGTGGGACCTGGGCAGGCCTCGGCGAGGAGGGCCCAGCTGCCGCGTGAGCAAAGGCCGCTGCTTTCAGAGGTCTGGTTCGGGTGGGTGGTGGACGTGTGCGCGCTGCGGGTCAGCTGGGGCGGCAAACTGGGTGTGTGAGCTTGGCCGCTGCCCGGCGGAGCTGCAGGCACGGGCTCGCAGGGAAGCGTGGTGGCACGTGGGGTGCAGCTCGGGGCAGCGTGGGCTCAAGGCGGGAGGGGGGCCACCCAGCCTGCACGCCCACCCAGTGGTGGGCCTCCCGCTGCTCTTGGCCAGCTTTAAATGGTCGTTTTGGTGACAGGTGAGCGATGCCCTGTGTGCCTCGCGGTGCACCTGTGACAGGTGGCACCCTGGGGAGCTGCTGCCGCCCTGAGCAACCCACGGCACGGCGGCCAGCAAAGTCCTTCTGTCCAGGGCGGTTTTGTATTGGGCTGAGCCGAGAAGGCTTGTTTTGTGTAATAGTAATGTCTCATGAATGGAATTGGTGATTATTATTATTATTATTTTTTTTAGTTCTAAGGACAGTGGGAAAAATTTCCACAAGGAAGTAATTCGTCGGTGCTATTCTGTGATTCATTTCTGACTTGCGCTCCGGCTCCTGCTGTTCCCGTGTGGCCTGGACGTGTGTCTCAGGAAGGGCGACGGCTGCGGTGTTACCACATAAGACTCATCTCCTCTTCCCTGAGAATCCGCCGGACAGCATTCCTCCCCGGTAGGCTAGAAATGCCAGTTCTAGAGAGTTCTTTTCGAGAGCAGGAGTCATCTCGTTCGTTCTTCCCAGTGCCGGGGCACAGCAAGCTGGCTGGACAGACCTTTGTCACTCCCTCTCTCCCTCCCTCCACGCAGCTCCGGTGGCCGGGCAGGTGAATGGGCCTGTCGAAGGGCTTTGCCCTCGATGCTGTGCTGGGGTGGGGAGCAGGCCAGCTGGTAAACCGTGAGCACGGCAGCAAGGAGCACGTTAGAAGGTGCTAAGTTCTCTGGGAGAATGAGACGTAGGTCAGGGTGAGGTGGGGTACGGGTGGGGGCCTGCAGTTTCACGCTCAGTGTTCCGGGAGGAACCCTTGAGAGGATGAACTGGCAAAGGCTTCAAGGACGACAGGCCAGGGACATGCTAGGGGAGGAGAGCTGGAGGCGGAGAGGAGCCCATGCGATGCTGCCGCCTTGAGCTGGCCAGGTGCTGGGCAGGGAAGTGGCGGGCGTGATGGGCGGGGCAAGCGTGCTGCTGCTGTGACCAGGCCCCACCCCACCCCGGTTGCTCAGGTGACTCTGTCCCATCTGACCCTCCGTTTTATGGCACTTCCTGACCAGGGACACAGGAGAGTGTCTGGAGAGGTGTGTGGGCGCGTGGGGAGAGGCCAGTCCTGGCACCTGGTGGGTAGAGGCCAGGTGCCCTGGCTAGCCGCAAGCACAGTGCCCTCTGAGAGCGGACACTTCGATGGTGCGGGGCTGGAGGGGCGGGGGCCGGGCAGTCCAGCTGCTGTCTGATTCAGTTTGTCTTTGAAGACTTCATAAAAAAGCACGTTAAAGCGTCATGGCAAGAAGCGATCGATCACGGGGCGGGGCGGACGCCATCACGTTTGACACCGGCGCGGGCTGTTCGCTCTCTGCTGGGGGCCAGATCTTCTGTGCCATCGCGGGCACGAACGCCGGTGCTTTCACGGAATTTAGAACATTGCATATATCCGTTGCAGGTAAATAGGAACATTGGTATTCAAGCAGGATTTTTCTTATTTGAAGGGGCCAGGATGTTCATCCACGTGAGGGAAAAGGGGTGAGCGTTAAAACACCTGATTTTCAGCACTTGCAATAAAAGCACTATTTTCCGCAAATGAATGTGATGTTATTTCCCTTGGATTACACCAAACCAGTATTTTTCAAAAGTCAGCTATTTGTATGTTATTTTCTCTATTTTTGCTTCATCTGAATAGCACCTAAATAAGTTTTACTTGAACATCTTTTGGAAAACTTGTGTCAGTTGTTCAGAAAGAAACTTAAAATCTCGCAAGACAGAAAATCACAGTCTTCAATTCCAGGTAGACAGGGTTGTCTGCGGAAGCCTGTGGATGTGAGGTCTGCTCGGCATTAAAGAGGAGGGTGAGCCCACCTTAGGGAAATTTCCCTTGATTCAATTCGAGAATCGGGACAGGAGCAACTTTCTGTGTGGTTCGGTGCTACTAATGTAGCGCCCAGGTGGGGCACCGGGGCGTCTGTGAGGCGGCCTGTTCTCAGGCCGTGAGCGCTGTGCCCCGGAGGCGTGGCTGGCTGGGGTCAGAGCTGCTGCCTGTGGGTGCCCCGGCTGTCCAGAAGGCCGCTTCTCAGGGAGGTGGCAGGCAGACAGCCAGGCCTCGCCCTGCTGTGCCTGGAGCTGTAATTCTGTTCCTTAAAAAAAAAAAAAAAAAAAAAAAAAACCCACAAANTTTCCTTAAAAAAAAAAAAAAAAAAAAAAAAAACCCACAAAGATCCCTATAATTTAGGCTTCTTACTATTTCAGGTGAATTTTCCACCTTCCTTCCTGCCCCACCCCATCGTTTGCTTGAGCCACCATCGTTGAGTCCTCTGTCCACCATTAGGGTAATTTTTCATAAGCTCGTGCACCTTCGACTGGATGTTGGGATTCCGTGTGTTTGATTTGGGCGGTTCTGTGGTCGTTTCACCTGTTTTCTCTCCTTTCTGAAACCGAGATGTCTCATCTTTGCAGGGAGCTGCGGTTCGCTTCCCTCGCGCCTTGGCTGGCTTTTTGCCGGAGTTGGGCTTCGTGCAGCCCCGGTGCCTGCCCAGTCACTGCACCTCGGGCTGCTTTTGTGGAAACCAGATTCTCTAGCTCTTTCAGGGCCTGCTGGGTGCTCACTCTATGAACCTGGTGATCAAAATCAGCTGGCGGAGTTCACGGGCCTGTGTTTTAAGATGTTTTACCTAATTTTTGTTGTCCTCGGTGGAAGAAGATTTCTTTCTCTTCAGCAGAACCATAGCTGTTGGAAATCCCAGTAAGGAGGGTTTGGACATAGCTGTCCGGTGTGTGGCACTGACTGGGCCAGGGGGCAGCTGGCAGTGGGGGTGCACAATGGGGACTGATGTTCGGAGAGACATCAGCATGTCAGGTATTGTTCCAGCGAGAGGAACGTGGCCTAGAAGGCCAAGCTGTCCTGGCTCAAAGAGCAGGTGCTTCCTGGTGCGCTAAGTCTGGAGTCAGTATGTGTGGCTCTCTCTGCACCGTTCCGGGGTACGTAGGACTGCACCAGCGGGCACACGCGGCCAGCCCCCTCTCAGACCCATTCTTGCATGCCTGCAGGCCCTCCAGCTCCCTGAGGCCTCACTGGTATGGAGCAATATCTGGGTCAGAAGTGGAGTTTGCAGAGATCACAAGATCCTCCCTTAAGCGTAGAATCAGAGCCGAAGAGATTCCATAATCTTAAGGGATGTTTTCCTCAGGGCAGTGCTGGCGTCTCGCCCAGTAGATTTCTAGCCTTTGCACGTCCTTGTTTGGGAAGACTTCAAAAGACTGGACAGTTGACGTCTCATCTTACTTCTCCTCGAGTCCCCTTTATTGAAGTATCACTTATACACAATCCGACTCACCAGACTCAACGGGTGTGCGCTGTTGCGTGCCCCGGCGGGGGAGAAGATTATGTCCCACCGCACAGCATGCCCACTGGTCGCTCACCTTCCCCGCTCACACTTCCCCGGGCAGCCTCTGGTCTGTGTCTCACGGTCTTGCTAGAGTCTCACACGGGCACAGTCACGCAGAACGAGACCTCCGTGACTGGCTCGCGGAGTCACAGCTGACTTCTTCCTCTTGGCGTGGCCTCCTGAGATGCCGCTGGCTGTCGCACGTCAGCAGTCAGCTCCTTTCAGTTGCTGAGAAGCAGCCGCTCGCGCATCCTGCAGCAGTAGGCTTCGCCCCTCGGCACTTAGTAGACACTTTGGTTGTGTCCAGTCTGGAGCTGTTGTGCGTCAAGCTGCTGTGAGCACGGAAATGGGAGCTGAGGAGTCAGGAGCTTACGTTCCTCTTGGGTAAGTGCCCGGAGCGCGACGGCTGGTCAGACGGGAATCGGACGCTTAGTTTTTAAGACACCGCCAGGCGACGTCCGCAGCTGTGCCGTTCGCGTTTCCACGGGCGGGAACGAGCTTGGTCACGCCAAGGGGTGGGCATCGGTCCGTCAAAAGGCTCCCCGTCCTGGTGGGCGCTGGCACGGTCTCCTGCGGCTTTGGTGGGCCTCGCCCTGCTCCCGCCCACCTCTAGCGATGGCCACGCCCTTTGCTGCGCGTGGGCCCCTTCTGCCCCATGTTTGTTGAGGCGTCTATGTGGGTCTTCTGCCCACGTTTGATGATCGAGCTCTAGCGTGTCTCATGCCTCCTCCATGCAGCCCTTTACCCGATGGCCCCTCTCCAGGCTGTGCCTCAGTGTTGGTCTTCTCAAGCGTGCATTTGTGGTCCACTCTGGTGGTTCACCTCACCAGTGTTTCCTCTCGGGCACGTGCTTTTTGTGCTCTCTCAGCAGAGATGTTTCTGCTGTTTCCTTCTAGAAGTTTTGTCATTTTGCGTTGTGAATTTATGTCTATAATCTATTTGGAGTTAATTATTTTATATGCGGTAAGGACCAAGGTTCATTTCCCCTACGTGTTTGTTCAGTTGTCCCAGCTCTGTTTGCGGAATTGAATTACCTTGGTGCCTTTGTACAAAATTAATTGGCCTTAGATTTGTGAATCCATTTATGGATTCTCTCTCATGTTCCATTAATCTGTGTTTGTCCTGGAGCCGCTGTCTCGGAGTCTTGATAGTAAATCTCCAAGTGAGGAGTCGTGACTCATCCCACTTTGCTTTCCTTTTCCAAGTTGTTTTTGCTCTTCTGAGGCCTCAGCACTTCCAGGTAAATTTACATCCAGCCTATTGATTTCTGCAGCATTGATTGCTGGGGCTTTCATTGGGATTACACTGAACTGAAAGGCAAATTTGGCAGGAATCGGTGCCTGAACAATACTCGGTCTGCTGATCCATGGAAATGGTATAACTATTTCTTAAAAATAGACTTCAGTTTTATAGAGAAGTTTTTGGCTCCAGGCAAAACTGAGTGGCAGGTGTGGAGACTCCCCACGGGGCGAGCCTCCTTTCGACGTCCTCGCTGTTGCCCTGTGCTTATTTTGTTAAATTTAACCCTAAGCAGTTCATATTTGTGATGCTATCAGAACTGGCATTGTACTAATTCCATCACCCCACTGCATGCTGCTGATAAACAGGCTGTGACTGCTTTTTTGCTGCCTGTAGCCTGTGGTCTTGCAAAACTCACTCACGTCTAGTGGATTCTTGGCAACTCGCTTAGTATCGTCTGATCTTGTTTGTGAGTAAAGAGAGTTTTTCCTTTCCAGTCTGTTACGCCCTTTATTTTCTTGCCTTATTGCTCTTTTCCTTCTGCGTATGCTTGTAAAACTCAGCACGGGGTTACGGTGTCTGCATTAGTAATCAGGCATTTTAAGGAGCTTTCATAAAAGGAGGAGAGAAAGGTTATTTGTATTTACCCACAGACTGGCTGGTCCTGGCCCTTTTCCTTTCTTGGCCCAGCCTCACGCTTTCTTCCGTCTGTGTCTTCGGTGGAGGCATGTCCGTTGACCTTCTCATGGCCCATGACTCCTGGTGCTGAATTCTTTCACTTCTTTCGGAAGAAGTCTCTGTTTTCACCTTGAACTGCCGAAGATGCCTCTTCCAGTAAATAATTCTTAGTTAATGTCTTGTTTTCTTCTTTTGAAGACATCATTGTTTTTCTTCTTCACTGAATGGTTTTTGATGGGGAGTCGTTATTCTTCGTTCTTTTTTTTAATCTAATGTGTCTTTTCCCCCGCTGGCTGCTTTTCAAGATTTCCCGAACCCCCTTCTCTCTGATTAGTAGCAGTTGAGTATGATGTGCAGTGGTGAGGTTCTGCTTTGGGGTACCGGGTTCTGGAGTCCGTAGGTCTGTAGGTTTACATTGTTTAGAATCGTTCCCAGCCATCATGCTTCTGGAATGTGTCTCTCTGGCCCCCTTTCTTGGGGTTGCTGTGACGCAGACGTGGTGCTTGAGTGTCTCCAGCTGACGGGAGCTTTGTTCTTTGCCTTTTCTTCCTTTCTGTGCTTCTTGTAGATAGTTTGGTCTTCTGACTCTCTGATTTTATTCAGCCTGGTCTGCTGATCCATGGAAATGGTATAACTATTTCTTAAAAATAGACTTCAGTTTTATAGAGAAGTTTTCCAGTTTATCTTTCCACTCATTTGCTGTGGTTCTACCTTTGGCATTCAATGTATTTGTGTATTTGTGTTTCTCTCTTCAACCTCAGGTTTTTCAGGACTACATGGAACATTCTTTTCATTGCACTTTAAAGCAGTTCCTGTTGATTGCTTTTGGGAACTTTTCTTGTTTATTCATTTTTCTTTTTTAAAAGATTTATTTATTTATGCAAACAAGAACTGGGGTACAGGCCAGAGGTGGGGGGGTGAGAGGATCCACCAGAGACAGAGCGGGGAGCAGAACAGGCGGTTCAACCAAAACACACTGCAGAGGGGAGCAGCGGGAGGCAGGAGAGGTCTGCTGCGCCATGCGGGTCCCTCCCTGGCCGGGGATCGAACTCGCGCTGCAGTGGCTGCGGATGCTTCACAGTGCGGCGCTCCACCCGCTGCGCCCCCAGGGAGGCCCTGTTCATTTTTCTTGGATAGGGTCATAATAATGGTTTCCTGTCATGATTGGTAATATTTGATTGGATGTCAGACATGGAGAATTTCGCGGTGCTAGTTTCTAGATTTTGCGGCGTACGCTGTATATATTCAGTAATGTTGGATTTGTGCTATGGAGTTAATGCTTTGGACTGGGCGGACTTGATTTAAAGCTGTTAGGGCAAGTCCAGAGAGGAGTCTTGGGGTTCTTTAGCACTCCTCCCAAGACCAGTCTGTCCGGGGGCCTGCGTCCCACGCCGTGGTTATAGAGGCTTCCTTCCCCAGTGGTGGGAACAGCGTTGGCGATCAAAGAGGAAAGGGTTCGGGTGCATCTGAATCAGGGATGGCCAAGGCTGCCCTAGGCCGGACGGGGCGCTGGGCCGATGCCTCTGAAGATGCTACAGAGCACGTCCCCTGCTGGCCGTCTGGTCTTTGCTTGGCTCTCACCAACCCCCCCAGCTCTGTGGCCTCAGGTAACTTTCCTAATCTCTCCAAACTCCAGTTCCCTGAACAGAAACGTGGAAATAATGTTTTTGTCAAGAGTTAATGAACTTTTCTGCTACAGAAAGCTCATGGCACAGTTCTTGGCTTATTGGGAGTAACCAAGAAGGATGAGTTATTTTCCGATATTTTATGACTAATAGCTTTTATTTCCTTGTATGTGTTAGTGTAGTTTTATATGGTTAGCGTAACAGAATCATTAATTTTTTCCAATAATAACTTATCTTTTGTAGAATTAATTGCTAACTTCCTTAGTTCTCTGATAAACAGAGTTTTTGAGGAGTGTCTGGGTATTTCCTTTGGAGCCGCTGTGTGTGTGTGTGTGTGTGTTTTGGGGGGGAGGGGGCATCGTCAATTCCAGAGCTGCCTGTGACACCCTCTCCTTCCCCATATCCCCGCCAAAGTTTCAGAACGACTGGTTTAAACCCCACATCTTGAGATCAGTCCAGGCCAGGCCTGTGGTGCCTGTGAATACCCAGGCTCGGCGGTGGCAGGCTCCTTGGGCCAAGCTGTCCAGGAGAGTGGCTGGGGCTCGGTCGAGGTGCCAGTGGCTGCTTGCTCCCCAGCGGGGCTCTGCAGAGAACTGAGGGGTTCAGCTGTCTCACCTTCCCTCCCTGGTGTGTAGTCATTCTTTGTGAAACCCTCTGAGTAACTCTGACGTGGTGTAAATGTTTAATAAGCTCCAATTACTAACCTGAAAGAATGTTCAGAAAGTAAAGTGGTTAGTGTTTTAAAGAAAAATAAGCACTTACCAGCAGTGTGGGAGAGTTCTTTTTTCACCACATCTTCGCCAACATTTGTTGTGCTAGTTTTTTAATAGGTGCCATTCTCACTGGCATAAGGTGCTATCTCATTGTGGTGTTAATTTGCATTTCCCTGATTATGAGGGATGTTGAGTATTTTTTCATATGCCTGTTGGCCATTTGCATTTCCTCTTTGGAGAAGTGTCTTTTAAGTTCTTCTGCCCATCGCTTCTCGGCCTTTTGGCTAAGATCAAGTTCTTCTGCCCATTGCAGCAATATTTACGATAGGTAAGACTTGGAAACAACCCAAATGCCCAAAAGTAAATGACTGAATCAAGAAGATGAGGTACATATACACAATGGAATACTATACAGAAATCAAAAGAGATAAACTAATTTGCAGCAACATGGATGGAGCCAGAAGGGATTATGCTCAGTGAAATAAGTCAGAAGGAAAAAGAAAAATATCGAATGGTTTCAATTATAGGAGGAATATAAGGGAACCAAATAAGGGATCAGGGAAAAGAATAATCACAATTTTAAAAAAACACAACACAAAGAAAATAAACAGACGATAAATCAGAGACATTTTACAGGGGAGGGAGAGGGATCAAAATGAGGGCGGGAAGAGCAGAAGGGACTAAGGTGATGGTGCACGGGTGAATTGGTGGTGGGAATTCCACGGGGACTACACCTGATGTCAAATATATGTAAAGAAAGAAATTAAAAATTAAAAAAGCCACTTAGACACACACTTGGCATCTCTTCTTTGAAATCCCCACTGGCGGCTGCCCAGCGAACGCTGGTTTTCCTGCCCGCCAGCCTGTTCACACCCGCCGTGCTCCCTGCCCGGCTACTTCGGTGCTGGGGCCAGAGAGGGGCCTCGACACCTGCAGCCTGAGTGTGCAGGTGGCGGTCAGGGTGAGGGTGGCTGGAACAAGGGCCCGACTCTGCGGGTCTTGACATGCCCGAGCCCGCTGGCCCCAGCGCCCGGGGGAGAGGGAGGCTTTTAGAACCGCCCTGCGTCTGGAAAAGTGGAAGTGCAGACAGGATCAGTCCTTTTCTGTAGTCACACAGCTGGAAAGTAATAGCTGGGGGTTTATTCCACTGGGGTGTTGGGTTCAGAGCCCTGGAGCTCAGCTCCCCTGTGCATTGAGGGGCCGGTGCCTGCTCTGCAGCGGGGCTTGGGGAGCCGGTTTGCCGGGAAAGGGCAGCTGGCGCACTTGGGACCAGAGCGAGCTGGAGGGGCCTGCTGGGCGTCCTGTGGAGGGCCAAGGGGCTGCTGTGGGTGTGGGGGAGGGGGCCGGCAGGAGTGGGTGGCACGGGTGGGTGCAGCAGGCTCAGGGCAAGGTGCAGGCCGCGCTCTGTCAGGGTCCTGCCTGTGGTGGCCGGCTACTTTCCTTCGACCGCTTGAAGCCGGTTGCGCTGGAACTCACGGCCTCTCCCAAGGGGCGAGCTGCTCTGTTGTGGCCCCTGAGGACAGGCGCTCGGGCCGCCGTGTTAGGGGGCTCGTGCTCTGGCCACGGCTCCGCCGGGAGGGCGTGCGGCCGCTGCGTGACCTGGCCTCCGCGGCCTCCCCTCGCCTCACGAACCCGCCTCCGCGTTTCGGATGAGTCGTCTGCCGGGCCGGCTCGGGCCTCCGCGGAGAGGGCTGGAAGCTACGCGGGCCGCACCGTTGCCCGTGCGGTGGCCGCCGGCGCGCTTGTTTGCCGGCGTGGCTCCCTCTCCTTCAGATGGGCTGAAGACTGCGGTCCGGACTGCGACGGCATGAGGGTCACGGCCTTCTTGGACATTCCGGGCCAGGAAAACTGCCTCCGCTCAGCCACCTGGAAAAGCACGCGCTCAGCGACAACATCCTCCACCGGTAAGCACGCCTCCCGGGCTGGCTCCTGCGGGTCCGGTGCAGGCGGGTCTGGAGCCGCTTCTCTGTGACAGCCAAGGGCTCAGCCTGAGGTGGGGACAGGCTGTCTGCAGGGGCCGGGATGCTGTCGGAACGGCACCGTCTTATGGGCTGCTCATAATTCTTGTCGCCGTTTCACTGACCACCTGGTACGCCTGGAAGGAAATGGTGCCAGGGTTTAATGGCGTTTAAATAATTAGGGTGGCTAGCTGGCTTTCTCCCTCAGCAGCATGCAGAGAAGTAAAACCCACGACTCGCCTGGGCACACCCGCTCGGCATGGCTTTGGGCCGCGCGGCCTCTGAGCTGTGGTGACCGGTGAGGTTGGCAGGACGGGGCTCAGCCCACACGTGTGTCCCGCCTTTAGCGATGACCTTGACCCTACTTACGAAAAAAGTGGAGACCGAAGCTCCCCTTTCAGCTTCTGACCTGCCCAAACTTGGCCTGTCTGGAAGCGCCCGTCCTCCATTGCAAGAGGGCTCTCTTTCTCCTCTCCCTGGCCCGGGCTGGTATGCCATCCCCTACCCCAGCTGTCAGCTCTGCCTTCTCGCCCACAGCCCACTGCTCTGGACCGTCCTCTGGGCTACCCCGCCCTGCGTTCTGCCTGTCAGCTGGTGTGTTGGATCTGGAGGCTTTAGCCGCTCTGGCTGTGCGTGCCGCTGCTGCTCTGTGGTTTGGCTTACACTTTCCTTACTTGTGAATCTGAACACCTTCCCCGGGCTGCTCTTTAAACCTTCGAGTGGGGGCAAGGGTGAAGGATTGCCTCTCTTTTGCTGATGGACTTGGAGTCAGTTCACGCATTCTGGTTTTCAAACCTTTGTAGGTTATGTATGGTAAACACCTCCCTTCTTCTGTAGCGGATGCTTAGTTCTTTCGGTGACCAGCGGGTACTCGCTTTAATATTATCAGTAGTTTCCTTTATCCATAGGACAGCCTGAGCAGCCTTAAAATGCCTTCTTCCACTGGACTGGGCCGAGGTCATAAAGACATTTTTTATATTGCTTTAAAGATTTAAATTTTTTAAATTCACAATTAGGCCTGTAATCCATCTGGAATTAATTTTTGTTCATTGTGTAAAAGGGGCATCCAACTTCCTTATCCTGATTCTCATAAGACCACGTATCAAAAACAGGACCTTCCCGTGCTCCCGTCTCCTGACGGCCCAGCTCTGAGCGGGCAGGAGCAAGTGTTCTTCCTGGTGGCCGTGCCGTGTCTTCGCCGCCCGCCGCAGACCTGCAGGGAGCCTCGGCGACTGATGGCACACGCCTTGCCTTGTTTTTCTGCTTTGACTTGTGAGCCTTGGTTCTCCGTATTTCCATGTAAATTTCAAAATCCGTTCATCGCTTTGTGAGAGAACACGAATAGAATTTTGATTGGCTTTCCATTGGATCTGTAGGTCAACGGGGAGAATGGCCCTCTGTGTAACAGCTTTCCAATAATCCACATACACAGTATATCTTCCCATTTAGTGAGGTTTTCAGTAAGAGTTGATCACCACTTTCTCTGCAGTTTTCTTTCTACTGATGAATTTTTTTTAAGATTTTTTATTTATGCATACGAGAGCAGGGGTACAGGTCAGTGGCGCGGGAGGTGAAAGGATTCACCAGAGACAGAGTGGGGAGCAGAACAGGCAGATGAACTGAAATTCACTGCTGAGGGGAGCAGTGCAGTGGGTCCCATGTGGGTTCCATGTGGGTCCACTCCCTGGCCGGGGATCGAACTCACGCTGCTGTGCAGCAGATGCTTCACAGTGCCGTGCTCAACCTGCTGCGCCACCAGGGAGGCCCTACTGATGAATTTTTTTTTAAAAGGTTGATTTATTTATGCACATAAGAACTGGGGTACAGGCCAGAGGTGTGTGGGGGTGAGAGGATTCACCAGAGACAGAGCGGGGAGCAGAATAGGCAGATCTACTGAAACACACTGCTGAGGGGAGCAGCGAGGAGGCAGGAGAGGTCTGCTGTGCCATGCGGGTCCCCGCCCTGGCCGGGGATCCAACTCAGGCTGCTGTGCCGTGGATGCTTCACGGTGTGGCACTCAACCCCTGCGCCACCAGGGAGGCCCCGATTTTTTTTTTGACTACACTTCTTAGGTTGGTTTCTGTGCTGCTTGTCACACATCGGGGCAGCGTCAGGAAGCTCGTCCCACTTCCTGAGATGTTACCCTGAGCGGATTTGCTAAGTGGGCTCAGGTGCTGGCGCCTGCCATGGTAAAACCCTCGCCAGCTTGCCTTCTAGGGGTTTCCGTGGTCAGAATCACTCGTGGTGGATCTCAGCATTGCTCAGATCTGCTACCTAACCGGGAGTGGGAGAGTGGGGTAGTATGTATGACCCCATTTCCATCTTGGTATTGTTACTGTTGCTTTTTTCCCCTAGTGAATTACCAAGTTTATTTGTTCTTTTGGACAAATGAAAGTTTCGACTTTGAGTCTTTCTTATTGTATGTTTTCCAGTTCATTTATTTCTGCTCTAATGGGTAGTGTTTTCTTCCTTGAAACATTTTTTTTGGGGGGGGGGCTAATTGCTGTTCTTGTTGCCTTTGAGGAATATTTAATTCTCTATTTTATTATTATTATTTTTTTGGCTTTTCTTTCATAACATCTGCACTTTCTTGTTGTAAGATTGCTATTAAGAATCAGAGAGTATGGGTACCCAAGTGTTATAGTCTCTGTATCCTCAGCTTTTGATATGTAATGTTTTCATTTCCTTTAAGTGTAAGTTATTTTTAACATCTATAACAGTTCTTTTCTTGAAATGTGAGTTATTTAGAAATATGTTCAATTTCCAAATATGTGAGGCTTTTCCAGTATCTTTCTGTTGTTTGAGTTTTAGTGTGAGTCTTCTGTGGTCAGAGAACATAGCTTTTATTATTTTTCCTGTTAGCAACTTGATGAGATTGGTTTTATGGCTCCGAATCCACTCTAACTTGGGCACTCTTCCCTGCCTGCCTGGGAAGAACGTGCTCTCCGATGCAGCTTATAAATGTCAATTAGGACCAGTTGAAAGCATCGTTCAGGTCCTCCATATCCTTATTTATCTTCTGTATACTTGTTCTGTCAATTACTGGGAGAAGGATGTGGACCCTGCAACTGTAATTCTGGGTCTCTTTTCCTTTCAGTTCTGTTCATTTATTTTCTAGTTCAGTTATTCCCGTGTATCTTGAAGCTGTGGTGTCGGCACACGCACATTTAATGTTCTGTCTGGAATAAATCGATCTCTGTCACTGCATAATGTCCCTCTTTATCCCTTTTTTTCTAAAGAGATAGTATTCTTTATTCTGATGTATGTACACAGCTTCCTTCTGGTCAGTGTTTGTACGGTGCACCTTTGCTGGTTCTTTTGTTTTTCAGCCTATCTCTGTATTATATTGAAAGTGTGTTTGTTGTACAAGGCGTATAATTGGATCTTGCCTTTTTCCCTTCAGTTTGACATTCTCTCTCTTCTCATTTGCATGTTTGGCACAGATACATTAGTGGCTGCTGCTGATGTGGTTTGATTTAAGTACCATCTTGCTTCTTGTTTTCTGTTGTGTCAATTCTTCTTGCTCGTTTCCTTTTTTCCCTGCCTTTTTAAGAAAAATTAAATGAGCTTTAAAGGTAACCTTGCTTTCCACCCGCTATTGGAGTATTAGTCGCACACCTTTCTAGAAGTTTTTATTGGTTATTCTAGGGATTATAAAATGCTTCTTTAACGCAGTACGTTCCAACGAAATGAGTCCCCTCTGCAGACAGACGGGCGAGGCGGCAGCGTGCATGTGGCTGCCCTCCCGCTGCTTGGGGAAGCCGTGGTCCCCGCGTCACTTCTCTACGTCGTGTGACCCCACGAGATCCGTCACCGGGTCACTCGTCAGCTGCCTTCTCAAGTAAGTAGAAATGAGAAGCGCATTTTCCGTATTTGCCTGCATCATCACCGTCTACTCTTTCACTTCTGTCTGTGAAATGCCTGCTTCCGGCAGGCGCCCTTTTGCTTCAGAGAACCTCCTTTAACAATTTTTGTCAGCACAAGCCTGCTTCCAGCCAGTTCTCACAGCTTTGCTTTGGCCGAAAAGGCCCTCCCATCACTTCTATTTTTACTTCCACCTACGGACATCTGTCTTTGAGGCTTACAGAAACGGCGAGTATCGCTGCCCGCTCCATCCCTCCCCGCAGCCCAGCCTTTCTGGAAGACGCCTGCCGTGCCTACCTGGGTCCTGTCTGACCGCCTGGGCCCCGTTCGTTTTCCTGGCTGGCTTCTCCATGTTCTTTTTATGGGTGTGGGGTCTGTCGCTGTTTGTCCTCCTCTCCTCGTGGGTGCAACTGAGAGCCCAGAGTTCTTTCCGGGCGGGGCCTGTGCCCCACTGCTCGCCCTCTGGGCCTGCAGCTCAGCTCGACCCCCCGCCCCATCCCACCCCCGCCCCCGTGCACGGAATGGGGGGGGGGGCGCGAGGCCTCGCTCCCTGGCTGCACTTCGGGGTCACGGGCGTGCAACACGGAGCCCTGGCCTCTCTTCCCAGCTTAACCAGCGCACAGAGACAAGCCGTGTTTATGACACTGCACAGGCGCAGGAGTCCAGCAGCGAGCGTCCCTCCCGCGTCTCCGTCTCGTTGCCGTCTGAGCGGCGTTGGCTCCCGGACTGTCCCCGAACCCCCGTGTCAGTGAAGGTCTGCGTGTTCCTCTGCTGCACGCACGTGCACGTGCATGTTTGTGTGAAGAAATGGGCTCAGCTGTGTACAAAGTTCTGCACCTCTTTTTTGGTGAGCGTGCGCGAGCATCTTTCGCGCTCAGACCCCGCAGGGAGGCGCTCCTGGCTGCGCAGCGTTCACGGGCCCGCGGGCCCTGGTGACCGCCGCTGGGGCCTAGTACCGGCCTGGCTCCCTCCTCCTCAGCCTCTCGGGCAGCCCCTGGTTCTCTGCCTCCGTGGGCGGTAGCCGAGCCCACCGGATCTCTCCGGGACACCCCCGCCCCCACCCCCAGGACGCGGGCTGCCGAGTGCTGCCCAGAGCGCGGGTGCCGCCGTGCGTCTCAGCGTGGCTGTGGGCTCTCCTTGCACAGACGTGCCCAGGCGTGGCTTGTTTCAGGCAGTGGCCCCCTCCCAGCCTCTGCTCACCGCAGTGGATTTGCCCCCACTCCGGGCCTCTCCCGCACCCTTTCCCGTGCTCCCCTACCGGGCAGGTCCCCGCAGAGCACTTGAGCGGGATGCAGATCTGTCTCTGCTCTGTGCCCTGCAAGCAGATTGGGGATCTTCGCTGCTTGATTTCCCCGGGGAGGCGGACGCGAATGTGGCCTGGCGCAATGTAATCAGGGGCTCTGCCGTGTCTGTCTCGGCTCCCCAGACCTGCCGGCTGCCAGATCGGGCCTTCCTGCCCGGCTGGGGGAGGGTGCTCTGGGGCAGGCGGGGGCTGCTGATCCTCCCTGCGCTGTGCTGGGGTGGGAGACGGCCGCTGTGGGTTCTGCCTTCCAGCCTTCCTCCCTGTCGCTGGGGTCAGCTGTTCTGCGCTGCCAGAGAGTAGCGTGCTGTCGGCCGGCGTCGGCTACTCAGCAGGCCACAGGGCGGCGGGGCTCCTTGCCATCTGCTCCAAGGGACTTCTGGGGCGCCAGGCCCCTCCGCAGCTTCTCTGATGAAAACCGCTTTATCGAGGTGCAGTTTTCATGCAGTAATAATATTCACCCACTTAGTGTCTGTCCAGTGAGTGGAGCTGGGTGACTGAAGTCACGCAGCGGCCCTTCCCGTCGGGTTTGAGCATTTCCATCACCCCAAAGACGTCCTCACTTGCCCCTGGGGTCCCTGCCTCCCTCGCCGCACCCAGCGGCCTTGATGCTGAGGCCTGGCCTCTTCGTGTGGTGTAGTCTTTGCACCTGCTTCTGCCACTTGACAGCGCGCATTTCAGATGTGTCTCCGTGGTCGCTGTGGTTTGTCCTTCTTTGTCGCTGAGGCGTATTCCACGGGCTGGATGTTCTGTGCTCTCTCTGCATTTCCCGCGGACCTGGGCATCGTGCGGCTGTTGTGAACAGCCCTAAGGTGAGCGCGTGCGTCCAGGTCTGCATGGGGACGTGCCTTCTCATTCCGTTTGGATAATACCTACGAGGGAGTTGCTGCTTAGCTTTATCGAGAAGCTGCCATCTGGTTTCCCAAGTCCCGGGGCCACCTCGTGTCCCCCAGGGGGTTTCGTTCTCCTGTCTTGGCAGCACTGGGTGCTGTAGCTTTAGTTTTTCTAGCGCGTGGCCTCAGTGTGACTCTTCAGTGTCCAGCGGAGTTGCAGAGACAGCAGGTCCCTTCCGCCTCCCTGCAGCGTCCTCTAGGGGGTGGTTCTCCCCCAGGGGAGACCTGCCCCCTGTGGGCCCCTGGGGATGTCTGGGGGCGTTCTGAGGTGTCACATTATGGGGCATCGCAGCCAGAGAGCTGCTTCGTCACCTGGTGGGTAGTGGCCATTTGGTCATTGCAGTGCCCTTTGGGCCTCTCTCGCATGGAAGGGCCACTCGACCCCCCGCTGTCAGGCTGCATTCGTCTCAGCCTCTCTCGGCCTGAAGACGCCTTCCGGGAAGGAAAGGGTTTCCGTTGCCTCCACCGAGTGCATGACCTTCCAGGACGGCTGGGCTGGAGGGCAGGCCCCATTCCAGGGGAGCATGGTGCTGCCCGGCCCTGCTCAGGCCTCTCTCGTCTCCGCAGCCAGATCATCGCCCGGGGCCTCCTCGACATCTTCCGGGACTTCAGCCGCAGCGAGGAGGACTTCCTGACGGTCGGGAGACCGTGCGCAGACTGTCTGAGATCCAGGTTTGCCGAGGGCGCGGGCTCGCACTGTCTTACCGGGTGCCGCCCAGACATTGCCTTGGCCGCGGTTCAGCTGATCATAGCGAGTGCCCGCTCCGTCATCGATGTCTGACAACGTGGAGATCGTCACCAAGAACGGGTCTCTGTTGGCATCCAGTTACCCTGAGTTTTGGAAAACCAGAGCGGCTGCGGCGTCGACGCCGTTTGCCCTGGCAGTGGGGCCTGCTGTGCCCGAGTGTCGTGGACCTTGCTGCTGAGAGACACCGAACCAGGAGCGGCCGTGGGGGGACAGCCCGGTCACCGGCGTCCCTCGCCTGCGACCTTGTGGGCCAGTCTTGGTTTTTCTTTCTCTTTCTCCTCCTCCTTGATCGCTGTTCTGGAAGGAAAAGCCTACTGCAGTCATGGCAGACGCGGCGGTGCTGCCCCCTCACTCCAGGGGCGCACGGGGGTGCAGTCCTGGTGGCCGTGCACCCCCACCCCCGCCCTGCATTTATAATGACTGGTCAGCAGCTTCAGAACGTTTTAGAAGTCTGAGGTTTGCTTTAGGGCCTGATCATTTTAAATGAAAATGTAAAAATAAGCCTCCCATATAGCTCTTATATTAGTTTAAAACGTTCATATGAATATGACACAACGCTTTTAAAAAGGCCCAAGTGGATGTTTCGAGTCCTTAAATGGATTCTCTTTGTAGATAAGCCACCATTTACAGTGCTGGAGCAATTATATATTTGTGTTAAATGTAATGTGGTATATTGGAGTTAGAGCCGCTCTTTTGTTTAATGCTCTGCCTTCTTAGAAATAATTGGGACGCGTGGACTGTGGGGGAGTGCATTTATGGAAGCATTATTCATAATGTATACGTTCTGGCTAGAGCTGATGTAAGCCCAACCCACGGGCCTGGCGTAGATGCCATTAGTTGTAATGGCTTTGGGTGCTGGCCCAGCACCAGCTGCTGCTCCCCCGACTATCTACGGCCTGTTGTAATAGACTTGTCACCCTCTCTTCTGCCTATGTTTTTATATTGCCGTGTAGCTTATTAGCTTTTCAAGCCTGTCTGTAGCATAAATACTCTAAATGGGAAATGATTTTTAAACTGCATTTGTCTGATTTCCTTGATGAAGTATTTTAGTGAGAAAAGCGAGAAACTATCAGCGTGAACTGCGAAGACGCGCGACCCAGCCTCGGTGTGATTCTTGGCTGTCTCCCGCTGCTGCAGAGCCCACGGCGCGCCGGGCTGGTGGAGCAGACCCCGCGCGTCGCCGTCCCTTACAGGAACGCAGACCGACTTCCCGGTGCTGCTGCCCGAGCTCTCACCCCACCGTCGTGCGCTGCCTGGCGGGCCCCAGCAACCAGGGGTGTGGACCGGGACGCCGCGCCCCCCCGCGGGCCCTCGACACGCCAGGCGTGCCCGTGGCATGGGGCCGGCCATGGGCTGGCTCGCGCAGGGGCAAAGGCCTCTGTGTCCCGGCCCTCTGCCCGCTGTGGGCGCACACCCCGTCCTGGTTGCCTTGCGCCTCCGTCTCAGCTTTAGACTTTGCGTTTCGGGAGCTCCCACACACGCGACAGTAGAGCGAAGGTCAGACACCTGGCCGGCGCCGTCCACGCGCTCCGTGCCACGGACACTTGGCGCCGTCCACGCGCTCCGTGCCACGGACACTTGGCGCCGTCCACGCGCTCCGTGCCACGGACACTTGGCGCCCTCTTCTGCGCCTGCCCCAGACGAGGGCAGGGTCCAGACTCGGCCTCGCGGCAGCTGTGAACACCCAGTGCTGCTCCTAAAGAGGCACGCATGCCTCAGGAGACCCCCGAGCCCCGGGCGGCGCTTCCGTCCACAGCTCGGAGCTGACGCCGGCGGCTCTCCCGTCAGCCTGTCGCTGTGCAGACGGCTGCCCACGCCAGCGTCCGCACAGACCCTCGCCCTGCATTTGGCCCACTGCCTTTTCGCTCCCGCCTCCTCTCTCGCTGCGGTCCCCACTTCCCGGCTGTTTGTCGGGGACACCGGGCGGTCCTCTCGCAGAGCTGCCACACCTAGACCTGCGGGTTGCGCCCTGCTGTCCTTGCAGGGGCTCCCTGCCCGACCGCGGCAGTGCTGGGCTGCCGGCCCCTCACGCTCAGGCCGTCGTGTGGCCGCTGGGCCGCTTCTTCGGGGGGCTGTTGCCCTGCTGCAGCCAGTGGGGGCACCCTGGTTTGGTGGCCGGCCCCAGCCTCGCCAGCCTGGCCCCTTCATCTCCAAGGCCCCCCTCAGCCCGTGAGCCCCACAGGGAGTCGTTGTCTGCCTGGCCCAGGGTGTCCTCACGGGTACCCCGAACGCCTGTGGCACGGCGGAGACGGGACAGACGCGCCTCCGCCCGGTCTCCAGTTCCCGAGAGGCCACAAAGAAAGCCAGTTTGGTTTTAAACTTGCTAATTTTGAGTGTGACTATGAGCTCCTGAGCTTTCTTTCACGCCTCGGGCCCACTTCACCCGTTCTCGCCGCCGTCCTGGTGGGCAGGTGCCCGCTCTGACCCGTGGGCCCGTCAGGTGGCTCTGGAGCCCCTGGCCCGCCTCAGTGGCTCGGCCGCCCCCGCTCCCCGCGGCCGGCGGTTTTCTCCATGAGGGAAGTGGGGCGTGGTTCTGGGGTGCCCGTTGCCGCCCAGTCGGCCACCGCCTCTGGTGACGGAGCAATTTCTTGTCTTAAAACAGTGAAAATCCCTGTGAGTTGATGTTGATATCTTCAACTGAAATTTCAGACGACGAGTTTTGTATGCCTGACCTCGTAGCTGGCTTCCACACAAGCCTGCTTCTCGATGACGCTGGCCTGTGTGATGACGCTGGCAGCACCAGCGCGGCCAGCAGTGGGTGCTGAGTCCGGGCGGGGGTTCCTGGCAGCTCCCTCCTCGGCGCTGCCCTCTGGCCTCTCGGGAGGTGCCGTCCGGCACTCGGCCCCCCGAGCACTGGCCTCAGCCTTCTCTCCGTGCTTTGGCCGCCAGCTGGACGCCCAGTCAGGCCGCCTGTCTTTGGCTTCACGGATGACGTTAGCGTCCGCATCCTGACTTAGTTAGACTCAGAGCTGTTGAGAGGGTCGCCCCTTGGTCCCAGAGTCAGAGCTGCAGAGGTGCACTTGGGGGTGTGACCCACACCCACCCCTGTTGCTGCTTGGGCTGGCAGACGGGCCGGCCCGAGCCCCCGCTGCCCCGCACTGTGCACTGCCCTGTGCCGGCCGCACAGCGCCCCAGGGCTGCGTCTCGGGCCTCCCGCGCGGCGCTCTGGGCAGACGTGGCCCTCTCCGGTGGGCTCCTGGGCCCTCGCTGTCTGCCGCGTCGCCGCCCCGCGGAGACCTCGCCTCCGTTTGTTTGGACGTGGATGTCCACACGCGTCACGTCCTTTCTCAGGGCAGACTGTTTTTCTTTACTGTTATTTTCAGGAGACTCTAAGATGCCGGCTTGTCTCCTCCTCCGAGCGTCTGTAAGGAGCAGGTGCTCGTTTTCAGCTGTTGGTGCGGCAGGGTCCTGCGAAGGAAGAGCCGCCCGTCTCTGCCCCCTGCCGCCCTCCCTGACTGCTTCCACACCTGTGCCTTGGGCGCTCGTCTCATCACAGCGAGGTGGGTTTCTTGCACTTGCCCCTTTGTTCAGGCAGCTCGGGGTGCCTCGCGGGGAGCCCAGCTGGGGCCTGTGCTGGAACAAAGAGCTGTGTGGGGCGGGTCTCCTGCCCCGGGGCCCACGGGGTGGCTGCAGGGCCACTCTCGGCTCCGCGTTCTTGAGAGACGCCCTGAGTCGGGGCTTTGCCCTCCCTTAGCTGTGCCACGCCACTGCCATCCACCTGGCCCCAGGGGGCGGGGCGCACTCACTCCTGACACCTGCTCCCGTGTGGCGCCCGAGGCGCGGCCTGGGTGTCGCGAGGGCTGGCCTGTGGCGCCACAGGCCTCCCTCCTCAGTCCAAGCTGCTGCTGCGCGTCAGCCACCCTGCCTGCACCCAGCACCTGCCCCGCTGTCTCCAGAAGCGCCCAAGGACGCCGTCCCCGGTCTCGCCCACCTGCTCCTGTCTGCGCCGCGGCCCTGACGGCCGGGGGCCACGAGTGCCCTGGCCCGCGGTCTCTGTGCCGGCCCTCCCAGGCCTCCCCGTTGTCCCCTCGCTCCTCCCACCTGCTCGGGCCGTCCCTGCTGTCGCCCTGCACCTCCCGTCCCTGCGACAGCGCTTCTGCCTGCCTCCTCCAGCCCGGGCCTGCCGGCGGGGGGCGTCGCACCAGGCATTGATCGGTGCGTTGCAAATTTATGGATTCCAATCACAGCGCGACGTGCGGCCTGCTCGGCAATCCTCTCACTTGTCCCTCATCAGCTGCTTTTCACATTGTCCTTGGCAGTTCTTTTAGACCTTCGCCACTTTCATCAAGCCTCTTCACCTCGCTCTGCCTCACGCCAAGCAGGTGACCTTGCCTTTTACTTCCCAGAGTAAATAGAGGCCTTCAATCTTCATCCCCTGGCCCGGTGAAGGGGCCGTCGCTGACCTCGGTTCCCCAGAGCTACCGCCTGGGCGCCTCGAAACCCTTCCTTCTCCCGCCTCCCCCGCCAGGATTCTCCGCGCCCCCTTTGCGTCTTGTGTCTCCATCGCTCTCCCCTCGGCACGGGGCTGGGGTGCAGTCACTGACAGGCATTCTCCGAGCCCAGGCTGCCTCTGTCCTCGGGGGGCCGCTGTCCTGCGTCTTCTGTCACCCTCGGCCTCACTCGCCCGTCACCTGTGGGGTCGGTGCCCGGGAGCGCCGGGGGTCCCGCGGCTGGGGAGTCCTCGTCTAGGCGGCGTTGCTGGTTTCGTTGGGTGTGTCGTGTGTGGGAGTGGGGCCGCCGGCACCCCCATCTGCTCCAGGGCGGCCCGTCCTCCCCCGCCGCCTGGCTGGGAGCAGGACCTGCCCCTCGCCGGACCCCACGCCGCCGCCGGGCCCTGCAGCAGCGCCTGCTGACCTGCCCCGGCTGGCGCCGCCCTGGCCCATGGGGCTTCCGGAGAGCCGGCTCCATCCTGTCACCCATTGGGAGACTCTAATGCGGCCTCCCTGGCCCCTGCTGACCTGCTGCCCGCCCCCGCCAGCCCCGCAGGCTCCTGGGCCTTGCTCCTCGGGGCTCGCCCTCACGCGATGAGCTGTGCCGCTCGTGTATCGGGAGTCCTTGTGCTTCATTTCCCCCAGAACGGCCCCGGCCTCTGGGGCTCCGCCCTGTGCGCTTGGAAACAGCGGGCCCTGGCCCTGCGCGTCGCTGTCCGTGCAGGGCTGCGCCTCTGGGCTGGGCGCTGCTCGGTGCCCGTGCTGCCCCCAGAGCTCTCCGGGCCTCAGGCGTGGTGGGCTGCTGGCCCGAGCCGGCCAGTGCCGTGCGTGCACACCCACCCTGTCACCCACCTCCCCACAGCATCACTCGTGGTGCCCAGGCTGCTCGGCCCGGAGGGTGACCTGGCGGCAAAGGACCCATCGGACGTGGCCCTCTCTCCACCTCCCCTCCCTGCAGTGGGGAGACGGGCCGCAGTGAGCCCACGGAGCGGAGGTCCCAGATGCAGACGTGCGTGAACACGTGTGGGCTGCGGGGCCCGTGAGGCACAGACGGGCCGCTGACCTGCCTGGGGTTTGGAAGGGGAGAGGAGCCGTGGGGGTGAGCAGGCAGAGGGAGGGGCCTGCCGAGGGCCGGAGGGAGAGGGGCCCCGGCAGCGGCCGGCCGGCCTGGTCCCGCGGCCACGGGTGGGGCGGGCAGGCCGCAAGCTGGTGGGCTGCGGGGATCTGTGCTGGTCTCGAGGCGCCTTTGTTCGTTCCGTGTTTCACCTGCTGCCTGTTTTCCTTTTTAGGTTGGAAAACCGAGTCAGGAAGTGCTCTTGGTTCTTCTGGAACAAGATCTAATTTCCAGCACGACACTGAAAATAAAGGGTGTCCGGTCCTGCTGGCGCTCCGCCCCCAACAGCAACGACAGCACAGAGCAGAGGCCGTGCACGTGAGTGGGCCGGGCGACTCCCCGGTGCCTGCCGTGGAGTCCGCGTGTGCTCAGCCCCGGCAGACCGGGGAGCCGGCGGCCCGCCCGGAGCCCTCACCCGCGCCGTGTGCGCTTGACAGGTCGTGCTAGGACAGCAGCCCCAGCAGGCAGCGCAAACCCCGGGGGTGAGACGGCGTGGGCCCAGGCGCCGAGAGCCCCGGGGTGCGGCGCTGGCTTCCGGTGAGCTCCTGAGCCGCTGGGTCACAGCCCTGTCTCCCTGACGCTAGGGATGGCTTAGGAGGGGATCGGAGATCAGGAAGTGTGTTCATTGAGTAGGACGAGACTTAAGTAGGTGAGTAAGCAAACGTGAGTCGCTTAAACAATGGTCCATCTTGAGGATATAGATGTGGCCAGATGCCCGTGGCGGTTTGGGGAATGCCGTGTCCCATGTCCGCGCCGGCTGCGCCCGAGCCAGCTCCCAGAGCCGGCAGTCGCGCTCACTCGCTTCTGGTTTGGGGGCCAGGACTGCGGGCCCTTGGGCTGGGAGGACCTCTGTGCCCGCCGCGAGCTGACCGCACGGCCAGGGCCTTGCTCCTTGTTCCTGGAGCGTCGTTCCGCTGTCGGGGCGCAGGCCAGCCCCCACTCGCCCTGGCGCCGCCCCCCGCCTCAGCGGCTGCGCCCAAACCACAGGCCTCTGTGAGCACAGGGAGACGTGGGAGACAGTCGTTTCCGGGCTGGGAAAGAATGACATTCGAGAAAGGAATTCCTTTCTTTTTTAAAGTGTGGAAACATCACACCACCACCGAGCTAAAAACCGTAGACAGCGCCAGAACATTTGGACGCTACTCTTCATCGATGTAAAAATTTTCCTCAGCTGTGAGTTAAAGGGCCAGCTTTTCAAGCTAATTTAATTTTTGCATATTCCATATGTTTATAAGATGGATCAGGCCGAAGAATAATTGATCATTAAAAGTCAAATTCTCCAGGGTTCTTTTATAGCTTTCAGGTTTCCTATAAGAAATTAAGTCTGTTTTGCAGAGTGAACCCGGGTAATCTCATTTGGTGGGGACCTGGCAGTTGAGCGGGGAGTTGGCCAACTAGCTCTCTTTGTTGAGAGTTGGTTAGGCGAGTTTCCAGGGTGGCAACCGACAACCAAGTGTCTTCTCCCCACGGACTGATAATCCTGTGAAAAACACTGCGAGAGACGTTTTCGCGTGATTCTTATTTTGTTTGGTCTCCAGCCATTCCATCCTTGTCAGCAATATTCTTCTTGTGTGTGTGTGTTTTTCCAGTTGTTGTTGTTAAAAATATTTGGAAAATATAACCAGCCTTCAGAAAGCTGTCTCCACAAATCACTTGCAGAACAAATTAGTTCACATAAATTATATTTTTCATTCAAAGTGAGTTGCTCATCTCATTACTCGAGTGTATGAGCTCTCAAAGGTGGCTGCAGAGAACAGCAGTGGCCCCTCCCTCCCCCCATGCCGAGGTGCATCCCCATCAACGGGGTCTGGGGGGGCTGCGCTTCTTTTCCCAGGGACCGTTGCTGGGAGCCAGATGCCGGCGTCTTGTCTGGCGCGCAGTCTGTGCCATGGTCCATTCGAGAGCGGCTGGGTGTTTCTCCCCTGGAGGCCGGAGCCCGGGTGTCTGGGCCCGCCCTCCTAGGTCCCCAGGACAGTCTCCTTTGAAGCTGGGGAATGGCCTTGTGGGTGGACAGTGGATTTCATTCCAAGAGCAGGCCACAAGTAACTCAGAGGGCTCCTCAGGGAGGGCGGGGTTCCTGCTTGGCTGCGGTGGGAGTGACACCCCAAACGGTGTGTCCTTGGGAGGAGGTGGTGGAGGCAGCAACAAACTGTGATGTGCCCCCATGTTTGGGGCCCCCCGGCAGCATGGGCCACGGCCTCTGCCCTGCCCGCCTGCACCTGCTCTCGAGCACTTTCTAAGGATCGTCCTGCATGAGGAGGCGCTTCTGTGGACCGGAGGTGGGTCTGTTCCCCAGACTTCTGGTCCTCTCTGGAAGGTTCCACCGGTCGACTGGGGTGCTGGACCCCGGCGCACAGTCAGGGAAACCAGCGAGCACCATCTGGCCCGGCCTGGCGCTGTGAACTTGGGCTCTTCGGGGATCACGGGGCCGCTTCCCCACGCGTGTCACGTCCTGCCTCCTCACACACACGCGCACACGTTTTGCTCGGGGACGTCTTTCTCCACATGCCAAGCAGTTTGGGGGCCCTCCCCGGCGGCCGGGCTGGTCCGTACCTGGCTTCCGGCACCTAGCCGTCGAGTGGGGAACTTTGTTCGCCTGTCCCAAGAGATGGGTGGCCCCCAGGGGCCGGTGCCTGTGCCTGGGCGCCCAGCACAGCTCCAGGCCCAGAGCTGGCACCGAGTAAATGTCAGCTGTTGAACAGGGAGTCGGCGAGAACTGGAGGCGCTGTACCCCGTGATTGCGTCTGGACAGCGGGAATAGGCCACCGGAGACCAATTATAACTCCTCTCGCTCGCGGAACGGCCATTAGCATTCTGAGATTATAACTAATTGTCAGGAGACTGTTTTTCTCTCCGAACACGTCTGCACATTAAGGCCCCCTCATTTTTTGTCGTCACTCCTTTTCTAAAGCTCATTTTTATTGGTGCATCTGGCTAAGAAGCAGCTGTGGTCAAAGGGACTAGTTGGCGCTGGGCGACGGGGCAGGGCGCTCGTGGCCGGGCCTGCGCGGCCGGAGCCGTCCGGCCTGGCTGCGGGCTCCTAATGAGCGCGGGTCTGCTTGGCGCGGGTCGTCGTGAGGTCGTGCCGTCCGGCAGCTGGGGAGGGTGCATGGAGACGCTGGGAACCCCTCCGTCGCCCGTTGCCCTGGCTACCGAAGCCTCACGTCCTCATTTATTGTGGCTGTCACTCTGGGCGACTCTGCTGAGCAGAAATATGTCCTTCCCTCAGTTTGGAAAACACGGCCTTGTCTCCGTCTGTGTTGCGGGGCGCCCTCCCCTCGCCTGTCTCCTGGGGGCTTCTCCCCACCTCCGCCGCGGGCAGAGTCCAGGCAGCACAGCCCTGGGCTCGGAGCAGGGCCGCCCTCTGCCGTCGAAAGGCAGTGTCGTGGGGGGAGCAGAAGCGCCTCCCGGGGTAAATTTTCGTTGTTTTCGTTTCAAACTTGGAGGGAAGTCGCAGGAAGAGCAGTGTGAACGCCGCTGTGCCCAGCTTCGTCAGCCGTTGTGTGGGTTAGCGCCGCACGTCCGTCTTCTTGCTCTGCATGCGTGCGTGTGCACACGTGTACGCACACACGTGTGTGAGTTTTCCTGAGCCAGCTGGAGATGGGCGCGTCCCTCCTCAGCCCTTCCGCGCCTCGCTCCGGAGAGGAGACTCTCAAGCGGCCACGGCACACTGGTCGGCGTCAAGCAGCGTGACACTGGCTTTACGGCGACCTCGGCCGCGCTTCATGCTCCAGCGCCGTCACGGGTCCAGGGTCCCGCCTGGGACCCCGGCTCTTGGACTGGGCCTCGCTCCGACGTTTGTGACGCTGACGTGGCGTAGGCCCGTTCACGCTGCCCGTCCCGGGGCTGCGGGGCAGGTGGTTCTGCGGGGGGCGGGGGGCGGTTGTGTCCTGCGTGCTGATGTCGGCCCGGCGGGCAGCGGGGAGCTGGAGGTGGTGTCTGTCGCCTTTCCCCAAGGCGCCAGCGTAAAGGGGTGTGCCCTGCTCGGCAGGCGGCCCCGCCGGCCCGCGCCACGCGGCCCCTTCCCCTCACCTGCCCAGGCTTGTTGGCTATTTCTACATCCGCGTTCAGGACGACTGTTGCAGGCAATTTTCTTTTTTATTATGTTTTTGTCGGCTTTTAAAATCAGGCTTATTCTGGTCTCAAGAGTGAGTCGGGTGGTGGTATTCCCTGCCCTTCTATTTTCTGCAAGCTTTTGTTCAAGATTGGTGTTATCTTCCCCTTAAATTGTTGGACTTCACCAGGAAAGGTGCTTGTCTTGGAGTTTTCTTTATGAGATGGTCTCTGATAGTAGATTCAATTCAGATAGGGGCTGGCTCAGAGTCGCCCTTTCATCTGTGTCACTGGGTAAATTATGTATTTTCGGGAATTTATTAATTTCATTTACATTTTAATTTCTCACAATACCGTTGCTCACAGTATCCGCTTAGCCCCTTCATGCCGCTAAGAACAGGTGATTTGTGTTTTCTCTTTTTTTTTTCTTCCCGTTTGTTCATCAGTCTTGCTAGGAATTTACCAGTTTTATTAATATTTTCAAAGAACCAATTTCTGGCTTTGTGGATTCTTCAGTGCTTGTTTTCTTTTTCATTGATTTCCACTGTTTATTATTTCCTTCCTTCCGTTGAATTCAATTGGCTTGTGTTTCTCTCGCTTCTTAAAGAGGAAGTTTAATATCTTCAAGCCTCCCTCTTTCTCCACGTTAGGCATCCAGGGCTCACGTTTAGTGCCTGTGTCTTTGTGATGTATTGACACTTTTATTAAGAGATGACTTTGTCTATCTGGCGGGGATCTGAGTCTCCGGGCCGCCTGCGATATTGCTGTGGCCGCCCTTCGCCTTGTGCTGTCTGCCTCACCCGCTGGCTTTGTCCTTCACTCAGCCCCCCTCACACCCGTGTCCTGGCGCTCAAAGTGCGCCTGCTTTTGCTGCCGTGGCGTGGGCGCCTGCTTCTGTGGGCCGCTCAGCGTTTCCTTCCTTTGAATTGGATAGTTTAGTCCTTTTTTTTTTTTATTAGTTATATTTGACATCATTTGTAGTCCCCAGGGGGTACCCACCACCATTTCACCCGTGCACCATCACCTCAGTCCCTTGTGCACCCTCTGGCATCTTCCCCGTCTTTGCCCTCCCCCCTTCCCCTCCCCTCCCCCATGGTCCCTTTGGTTTTGAATTGGATAGTTTAGTCCATTTACGTTTAATGCAAGTATTGACCTATGGGGATTTAATTTTGCCATTTTGTTATTTGTTTTGCGTCTGTTTCATCTGTTCGGGTACCTCTTTGAATTCTGCCCTGCCTTCTCTGGGGCTGAGTATTTTTTCAATAGTGCATTTTAATAGTGCTGTTGGGGAGTTTTAAAAACTAGAGCTCCTTGAGACAATGAATGCATTTCCATTCACTGCCACTCTTGGAAACCTGACAATAACAGCCTTATAATTTTGATTTAAAAATATTTTTTGAAGATGTTAGCAGGAAGAATGCAGCTTTTTATGTCCCCATTTTTGCCTTTTTGACCCCCAGTCCTCCTTTCCTGGCTGCCTTTTTACTCTCAGCCCCAAGAATTTCCTGCTGAACTTTCTGTCACGTGGTTGGCTGACGACGACATCACTCCTGTCTGTCTGTCTGAAGTGTCTGTACTTCCGCCTCCTTTTTGAGGTCAGATTCCGGGACAGCACTGGGAGGACGCCCCTGACATGACGCTCAAGGCTCCTCTCTCCCTCCTGCGTGAGTGAGGGGCCAAGTCTCATCTTCTCTGTGCTCCCTCCCGGCGCCTCCTGGGGCTGTGGGCCGGGCCTGTGTGTGCTCCTGCACTCCCTTCTCCGTGCTGTTCCTGCTGTTCCTCCCCTCTGCGCGGTGCACACCACACCGCGTCTTGCCTTTCCGTGGGGACCCCGGTGTTGTTCCCCAGGTCTTTGAGGTTCTGTTTGTTTTTAATTCTTTTTCTCCCTCGGCTTCAGAGTTGAGCATTTTTATTGCTCTACAGGGGCAACGACCCTTTTGGTCGTTTCTTCCTCTGCAGTTGAGCCTAACCAGTAATGTTGCTGGTCTTTGTTTTCCCAGTTTTTATGCTTTGCAGCTCTAGAATTCACAGCTGACAGTGTTTTTAAGGCTTCTATCGCTCCATGATGCAGAACTTCCCTGTATGTTCTATTTTATGCATAGATTTTCCTCAATATGTTTGCAACTGCTATTTTTAAAGTCTCTCTGTAGTCACAGCATTTGGATCATAGTGGTGTTTATTCCACTGACTGGTTCTCCCCGCGCCCTCCCCTCCACCCCCGTTTGTGGGTCCTTTATCCTGCTAACAAATCGTAGTTATTTTGATTGAACACCAAGCATTACCATTTATGCATGGCAGAGACACAGGATTCTGTTAAATTTCTCTAAAGTGACTTAGCAGTTAGCTACCTTGTCTCCGACTCCTGGCTTCTCCTTATACCTCACCAGCCACACCTTACACTTCTGCTCAGGTTTGTTTAGTTTCTGGCTGTGCTTCCTTGCCCGATCCCCCGAGGGCCCTCCCCTGAGCCCCCACAAGTATAAGTTCAGCAGCCAGCCGCAGAGCTGAGTGAATTTCACGCACAGATCTCGGGCCTTTTCTGCAAATCTCTTCCATTGCAGCCTGTCCTTTAAGGAGAAGCTCCCCTCCAATTCCTGGCTCTGGATTGCTCTCCGGCCTGCTTTCTTATGGTTTTCTCAAGATTCTGTAATTATTATCTGCAAGAGGGTACATCTCACCAAGCTACTGACACCCTGGTTCTTTTCTGTAATGTCCATTTTTTTTGGTGAGTTCTATTTGTTTGTTCATTATGACCCATTTTCTTTTTAGTTCTTGAGGGTATTTATAATAACTCCTTTAAAGTCCTTTTAAAGTCTGCAAATTTCAACATCTAGCTCTTCTGTGGGTTTGTTTCTATTGCTTGGTGGTTTTCTTGCTTACGGTCGCATTGTTATGGGTGACCTTTTCCTGCTCCTCCTTATGTCCGTGCATTTTTTATTGCCTAGAGTATCTGCCTGATGGAGCACTGTAGGAAATCTGGATTCTGTTATGTTCCTCTGAGGCTGCCCTATCCTGGCCAGCTGTTCAGCTTCCGTTCCCCTGTGATAGCCGCCGAAGCCACCCAGTCCCTGCCGCAGGTCTTTTCTCCGAGGATCCCACCTTCTCCCGTGCGCACGCTATTCAGAGATGGGCCGAGGAGCGGCGTCGGCGTGCTCAGGGACTCGGGCTGTTCCTTCCTTGGCTCCCTCCTTGCTTGCTCGGATTTCCGCCCCGTCCTCGCTGGCTTGTCTGCACCTCAGCCTCCGTCGTCTGACGTGTGAGGCCCAGCTCAGCGGCACAGCCCCGTAGCCTGGCGGGTGCCCCTGGGCCAAAGCGCATCAGCAGTGCACGTTCACCCTCTGTGTCCCCTTCTCTCAGGGCTGCTCCCCTTACTTTCCGCCGGCCCGGCACGTGACCACTCCCCGTGTGCCCCGCGGCACCACCGCATGCATGGGTCAGTCATTGCCTGCCTAAGTGTCATTGTCTTCACCTGGAAGGCGAGGCTGTGTGATCCCCACGTCACAGGGCCTGGGGGAGTGCAGAGAGGTTCACCGAGGTCTTGGGTGCAGCGGTCCTGGGCGGGTGCTGAATCCCAGGCCTCGTGGTGCCCTTCTCCAAGCTGAGCGGTGCTGGCCTTCTGTTGCTCAGATAACCTGCCAGGAACTCAGAAGAAAACCTTTTTTTTTTTTTTTTTTTGTCACTTCTTGGGTATTTTGGCAATGCTGGCTGTTGGGTTTTGGACCTCAGCTGGGGACGCGTGAGACTCACGCTTCGGTCTCACGGGTGACCGAATTCCTCGTTCCTCGCAGATCATCTGCAGACTGGCCTCGGTGCTGAACGAGGGCACCGCCCAGCGTCTGCTGCTCCCGCGCTTCTGTGAGCTGTGTGCGGGCGGGAAGCTCTTCCAAGTTCGGAAGGTGGGAACCCAGAGTTTCTGCACTCGACAAGTGCCTGGAGTTAAGCTCACAGTTGGTTCTGTTAGGGTGTCTGGACCTTCCTCAGAAGACACGGTCTGGGAGGGAAATGTGCCCACTGAACGTGTGAGGCGAATGTGAGAGCAGTGCAGGAGACGCGCAGAGACCCGGGGTGCGGTCCCGCGCGGACACACCTGTTGCTCTCAGGTACAGGAGGCGAGTTACGGGCCGCACCGGCTGGAGCCTCCACGCTGTTGCCCAGACAAGCCGAGTCTTTCGTTATCTGGGTGATTTGCTCCGGAAACGTCTTATCTTTACTCCCCTGCTCACGCCGCGCCCTCTCCTTTTAAAGTCGCTGGTCACTGGGTTGTCGGACCCCTCTCTAGACAGCGCCCTTCCCGCTTGCTGGGTAACCGCCATCTCCCCCTCGCGCTCCTTGCGCTGCGCGGCGGGAGGCGTCTCGCTCGCCTGCAGAGGATGCCAGCCGTCCCTGCGCCCCACTGCCCGCCGAACGCGGCGTGCTCCCGGTCAGTTAGGGGCCAGCACCCCTAGAGCCTGGCGCCCACTTATAATCTGTTTCCGCTGCCGGCGAGGCCCCGGGCGGTGGGGCCTGGCCGAGCTTGCTAGCTGCCGACTGGGTGCTGGCTCTCCGGGGCTCTGGTCGAGTTCCCCGCTCTCCGGTTCTCGTGAGAGTTCACAGCTTTCTAAGAGACAAGGAAAGCTGGAAACGACGGCTCTGCCTTTTGCCGTTTCAGGTTTGTGCCGTGAACTTTGGAGATGCCCGTCACGCCGTGGGACAAGGGGCCACAGAAGAGTTTCTGGTACGTCGGCTCCGCGGGTGTCTGCCGACGCGCCTCTTGGCATGCCGCCGGCCGCTGTGAAGTGCCGTCTGCACCTTTGCAGGGCAGCTCGGTTTTGCATTCGTCGATTTCGAATTTCCTGGCTCCAGAGCTGTTTTCCGGGGTCCGGCACGTGGACTAGGAGCCTGCGGAGTGGACGAGGCGTCTCCTGTGGGCGTTTGTGTGGGTCCTGGGAGTCTCGTTGCCCTGTCCCTCTGCTCGGCCGAGCCGTCTCTCCGTCCCTTCTTTCTGGGTCACTGTGCTGTCACCTCAGTTCTGGGCTTCAGAACCAGAGGGGTTTTCTCCTGGTTTGCAAGATAAATCTAGACCTTCCTCGGCCTTGCCGCATCCTTCCCCTTCCTCGACTTCTGGCCGAGGTGGGTCTCCCCGTTGGACCTGCTGTCAGAGTCCTGGGGGCGACGGTGTCTGTATTTCTGCTGCGGTCCAGCAGAGCAGAGTCCCCCCCACGTGCCAGCAACACCGCTCTTCCTCTCCTCACGACTTCCCGTTTTTCCTCAGCGCCAGCCCCTGCTCGGGACTGCTCCTTCCTTGTGGGGTCTTCACAGCCTGGGGCTTCCAGGCCCCCAGCTTGACTCTACCTCCGACAGGTTCTTCCTGGGGTAGAGCTGCCCACACTGTGCTCAGGGGAACGAGCCCGCCCCGCCCGGGGGTCCACGCCCACCCGCCCCGGCGCGAGGCAGGGCGCTCCCGGCTGCCGCAGCCACGTCCACCCAGCAGCTGCACGCCTCGTGCGGGTGAGACTTAACCTGAAGACGTGTCCTCTTGAAATCAACTTTTTAATTTCAATTCAGATGCTCACTTTACTTAAGACATAAGCTGAGTCCGGTCGTCCTGACTCCGGAGTCATTGCTAGCGGGCTGTGGCTGTGAACAGCGGTGCGTGGGGTCCTCTGCGTGAGCACCTGCAGGAAGAGCAGTCGTGCCCGCACGCTCTCCTCTCTGTAGGTGGGTCTCTCCGTGGTCGTATGTCCTCATTTGTGGAACGTTCTAGGCGGACTGTTTTACGTAGGCTATTAAGAAGCCTTATTAAGGAAAACCACTGCGGTATAATTGACATATCGCTTTAGGTCAGTGTCAGGAGACCAGCAAGATGATTCGGTACGGCTTCCTCCTGCCTTCTGAAGCAGAACTTCCCGAGGAGTGGTTCGTAAGCCCGATGGCGTGCAGCGAGGAAGCCCTTACTGTTCTCCACGTTCGTATGGAAAACATTTGCGTGTCCTGGACCCCCAGAAACTACCAGTCAGAGTGAGCGTGAGACACAAACTCGGGCTGGGCGCAGGCGCGGCCAGGCGCGGGAGCCTCGCGGGAGCCTCCCGGGAGGGCGTGGCCGTGCCCCCTCCTTCGTGGGGCCCCCGGCCTCCAGGCGGCTGCTGCGGAGCCAGCGCTGGCCCTTACGCCTTACCTCCGCCACGGCAGTGGGAGTTGTCGTTCTTGGGTCCACGGATGCCCTCTGGTTAGCCAAAGTAGGTGCCGGCGCAGGGCCCTCGTGAAAGCAAGGCAGTGCGACTCCAGCTTTTTCATGTGTCTGTTTGAAGATGTATTTACTCGTGTGTACAAGAGCTGGGGTGAGAAGAGTCGCCAGACACAGAGCGGGGAGGAACAGCACGGGGTTGCCAGAGCTCCCCGTTTCCTGTGGAGACCCACTTCCCGGAAGCGCGGGGATGCTGCGGGTCCCGACTGGCCCAGCTGCGCTCACCTGCTCTTCTCTCTGTTTTCAGGTGCGCCAAGCTGCCTTCCAGCCCCGGGCCCTTCACCTCCGCCTGTGCAAGCCCCTGGGGTGGCCCCCTGCACATCGCCCACCCCTCGGTCTGGGTTCGGATGTCTCCGCCGCAGCCCTGCACGGGCCGGAGCAGTGGCTCTGCCCCAGCCTGGTAAGCCCGGCCAGGATAATTGCCAGGATCCCGTGTCACCTCAAGCACCCACCGAACACTGTAGCAATTATCTTGTCTGGACTTTTAGTAACAGTGACCTTCTGGGCAAGATGGAATATTAGAGCTTTAATTATGTAAAGAAGCAAAAAGTAATTGCAATAATGATTTTGAAACATGACTACTGGGTTATAAATAATGAAGCTACTGTGTCTCCTAAATTCAGATAAAATATTCATTGAGAGTAGTGATTAAATAACCTATAAAGAAATTTTTCTCTTACTTTTTGATTAATGAAGTTCTTTGGATCATTTACTTAGGGAGAAATGTGAAGTCTCCCAGATACATAGACTATTCCAGCACGTCGAAGCAGCAGCCCTGACCCACCTTAGCCCCCCCGCCCCCTGCAGTCCCCTATACCGCTAGAGATTGGTCCTGGGGCTTTTTTCACATCTTTTCTCTGAGGATGATGGGTCCGTATTGACCAGCCGCTTTGCAGTGGCTGGTGAGTGCTTCTCCTTTGTTAGGCTGTTCTGGGCTGTGAGGGCAAGCCATTTACATCTCAGATACCACAGAGATCGGTGCCTCCTTCCCTCCAGCCCCTTCCATCCAAACTCTGCCTTTCTGCCTACTTCTGCCAGTGCGCACCCACCACCTCATCAAGCCTTTCCAAGTGGTTAACAGCTAGCCTGGGGGCCTTTTGTTTTCTGATGCCTGCCCCCTGGTGGAGGTGCTAACGAGCATAAGTGCAGGAAATCTCTGTCTGAAGGCCGCTCAGCAGAGGCCTGGGCTAATTCCCCACCTGAATAGAATGGAGCGACTGGCTGAACTTTCCCTGTGCTATTGTCAGTGCACTCCCAGTAATACTCCCAGTGGGGCAGAGGGGACTTGATTGGGCCTCTTATCCTCCTGTGAGGTCATTACCTTCGACATGGGACACATGGGGCTAGAGGTCAGGCCTGGGGGTGCCGAGGACCAGGCTGTCTGTGGCCCTCGTGCCTCCCCACCTGACTCAGTCTCATCCATGGTGCTACAAGTTTACTTTCCTCAGTTTGCCCTAGTTCACCACAGCCAGCGCACAGAGCCAGGCCGAGCCACGCACGGCACCGCGGCCGCAACCAGGGCCTCCACCGCAACCAGGGCCTCCGCTGGCCTGCCAGAATGCCCCGCGGCAGGCTCTGTCCTAGCCTGAGCGGGGCTGACCAGGCTTTCCCCAGAGACCTGTGCCCTTTCCCAGCTCCCTGACACTCATCTCAAAAACCTCCCCTTCAAGAGCCGCCCCGGCCGGCCGGGACTCGGGGGCCCGAGGGCACCTGCTTTTCTTTATTGGCGCACTCCACTCCCTGACATAAGCGGGGACTTGGCGCTGCTGCTGGGCGAGGCTGGGCCCGGGACTGCGCACGGCCACTGCGTGGCCAGGAGCGAGATTCAGAAGGTCCTGGAGAGTTTGCAAGAGCATACGATCGACAGCCCGGATGTGCAAGGTGCGCGCCCGCCAGGCAGCCTGAGCCGCGCTCAGCCGTGTGCACCTGTGTTTGCTGCGCACTGTGGGCTCCGCCGGGCCAGCAGGGCGCCGGCGGTGGGTGCCTGCCAGGCCTCTGGCTCTGCGGCCCTGCAGTCGGTTGTCGTCCGGGAGCTGCTCGTTCGTGGGCTGTTCTGGAGCAGTGGGGGCTTGATCAGCTCCGTGGACAGTTCCAGCAGTGCCGGCTCCGCCCAGGGCAGCTCAGGGTAATGGCGCTCCTTCTGGAGCCCGTGAACCCAGCCCTCGGCCAGGCTTTAATGTTGTTGTCTGTACGGCAAGGCAAGCACAGCTGCTTCTTCGGGGCATCGTCACGCTATGACCGGGCCCCCACGGCGCGTCCGGTCTGGGAGCCAGGGCGCGGCCGTACCTGCTACCACGCCGCCGCTCTCTAAGCAGCGCTGTGTTTGCGTCCGTCCTTGAGCGGGGGAAACTGGAAAAAACACCACTTGCTGCTGTTGCTGGGCAAAGATTTGCGAAGCTTTCGGGAAAGGAGATGTGAAAATCCAGTTAACCCTGTGATAATGCTTTGTCTTTAAATTTATAAGGGCAGTTAAGTCGGTGTTTGTCGGGCAGTGAGTGCATGCCGTCCCTAACTGCTCCCGAGGCTGGGCTAAACGTAGGGCAGGGGCCGGACTGGGCCCGCGGCCCTCAGGGCCTGGGCAGGGTGCTGCGGCCCCCAGTGTCTAGCGCAGGCGTGGGCGTGGCCAGCTTGGGCGCACAGGACAGGCGGCCGGTCCTCCCTGGCCGGGAGGACACATAGGTGAGAGGACCCTGCAGAGCACTCGGCCTGGAGCCAAGGCTGGGGGCGGGGTCCGGGCTGTTGAGGCCTGCGTCTGCTGGCTGCAGGCTGCTTTGTGAGGACGCCCCACAGCTTCCACAGGCTCAGGGGTCTGGGAGCCCGGGAGATTCACATCAGGTATTTGTGGACGGGCTGTGTCTGGAAGGGCTGGTTGCTTCACTGGGGGTGGCCCCTGGCTGGAAAGTAGGGAAGCCCCTTTACGTTCTGGACTTAATGAGTCCTGGGCTGGAAAACGCGATGCAGAAAGGGTGTGCGCGCGCGTGTACGCGTCCCTGGGAGCTGCGGAAGGGGTGCGCGCGTGTACGCGTCCCTGGGCGCACAGGTCTGTTTCCCAGAAGGGTGTGTCTGTCCTCTCTACGGTTGGGAGCTTCTCGGGCTTCCCTGCGGGGGACAGGAATCTCGTCCTTGGGTCGGTGAGCCGCACTCATCTGGGCGCAGACCGGCTCCGGCCTGTGCGCTCGAGCCTGCCCCCCGCGGTGTGAGTGGGGAGCGGGGAGCTGTGCGCGCCCCTCACCGAGTTGGGGCCTCGGGGCGGTATCCTTCGGGACTGCGGTGTGGTCTTCCTGTGACCCACGACGGTGTCGCGCCGCGAGGGGCCTTGGAGTTCGGGCCGCAGCTCTGCGCGCGGCTTGGGGTTAACCGGAGTCAGCGGCCAAGATGCCTCCTCCCACTGGCGCTGGCCCTGGGGCCCAGGACACGGCCGTGGGGCGGCCCGAGGCCCTGAGCGGCTGTCCTGGGAGAGGGGCCCCTCGTCGAGTCCCCGCCAGCAGCCGATCATTGAAACCCCTGAACTCCTCTCGTGCAGCTCAAGTCCAGGTGCTGTCCGCTGCCCTGAGGGCCGGGGAGCTGGACTCTGCGAGCGAGCTGCGTGTGCGCCCACCAGAGGGCCCCGCCCGCCCCGCGCGCTGGGTTGGGAAGCTCAGTGAGTGTGTGCCCGTCCCTCGGCCTCCGCGGATGTGACAGAAATCACCAGGCTGCCTTTTCTTTTATTAATATATCCCGGCAGAGATGATAAATGGTGAATTTAATTTTATTCTTAAGGTCATGTTTTGGATAACTAGACAACCAATCAATCAGGTGATTGATAACCCTGATTCTCCTCCACAAAAACAGGGGTGGGGAGACCAAAATGTGCCTTCCCTCCTCCCTGTTCCCCGGGAGGGGCCCATGGCCCCATCTTGCCTTGATGAGGCCTCGGGTGTGCCCAGCCAACAGCCCCGCCCTCGCCGAGCCCCCTTCAGGGGCGCCTCCAGGGCACTCACTTTCTCTGTCCTGCCGACTGGCCCCGCAGTCTGGATGGGCCCCGGGACCCCAGGAGCGCCCTGACTGTGTCCTGGTGTCCAGTCTCGCCAAAGCTTTCTGGCTTCCAGCGGCCGGGGCCCCCTGCCTCCCTGCTTCCAGCTGCCCGTGCCCTGGCCCAGCTGGCCGGCCTCAGGGACCCTTAGAGGAGGCTACAGGCTGGGGAGCGCCGAGGGCCTGCTTCCAGCGCGCCCCGGTGGGCTCCCCACACTCAGGGTCCTCAGGCCGCGCTGTCCCCACTCAGCCGCTAACTGGACTTCACCGGTCACATGAGCCGCCCCTCCTCGACCGCGGGGCCTGCTCCGGAGTCGCCAGCCAGGCCTGACGGCGACGTCTGTGAGTCTGCTGACGTGGTCCTGACTGGGGGGCGAGACGACGTCTCGGTGCCGGTGCTGGGCATGTGAGCGGGAGCAGGACGTCACCCCTCCTTCCTGGACCGAGCAGGTGGCGCCGACGCAGGGCAGGCCGGGGCATGAACCCCTCGGCGGGAGCCGCGCCCCATGGGGCGGTTTTGTCCTGTGACAGACGTGAGAGGGAAAAACACAGAGAGCAGGTGCCTTGGGGTGAGGGGGTTGAGAGGGGGCTTCTGCCCTTGGGTGCTGCTGATCCTCGTGGGCCGGGGGGGGGGGGGTTAGGACGAGGAGGAGGAAGAGAGAGGAGAACTCAAGAAACTCGAACCCCCCCACTCTGGAGGGGGACGGGGGAGGCTGGGGTGCACCTGGCCCTGGCCCGGTGCACGTGTTGCTCGGCTGAGTCCCGAAGTGCCCTGTGGGAGATGCCCGCTCCCTCCCGCCCGTCTCCCGCCTGCCAGTGGCTTTCCTGGAAAGTGACCTCACCCTGCCGGCTGGGGTGGCCTTGATGTGGGCCTTAAAAAGGCTCCGGGGGTAAGTGCTGCCCGTCCCCGCTGCACTGAAGACTTTGGAACAAAAGTGATTCCTGCAGAAATACTGATGATGTATTATTTATTAATACATGTGAATTTATTAACTCAGAGAAATTGAGGTCTTAGGTTATCATACCAAAATATTTCTGTTTTATTATGTTCTCTATTAAAATAAGCAGCGCATTTCAGGGAAAGGCCTGGGAATTGAAGGTTCTGGTAGTGTGTCTCGGGGCAGCGAAGCGTCTATTGGTATATTAATCGACTTTCCCGGATCATCTATTGAGCTGATTTGTCAGGATCCATTAAGCTGGCAGACAGTATGACATTTCCAGAGCAAGTTGGAAATCCATGTTATGGTTGCAGAAGAAGGTCAGGTCCATCTCAGCTAATGCTAATCAATGATCAGAGACCAATATGTCATCGCTGAATGTTCTCGCTCATTTTAATTGTTAACCTAATGTGGAGTTCATCAGCAGACACTACTAGCGTTTGCACAAGTGGAAACTGAGAATGGCTTTCTGGGTAAACACTCCTGTGTCAGCTGCGTCTCTTCACTCAAATTAAGTGGGTCTCCGCTCACCCCTCCGCCCGCCCTCCAGCAGCACCGCTGCAATCTCCGGCTGCCAGGAAGTGTGGGGGTCCCCGCCTTCTGGAGTGTTCTGCCCTAGCATGTGACTTGCTGGGGAGCACCTGAGGGTGCGGGTCCCAGCCGAGCGAGCGAGCGAGCGAGCGTGGGGCCGGGCTGATGAGCAATGGCTGCAGGGCCGAGTGGGTGGTGCCCCCCCTTTGCCTTACCCTGTGGCCGCGCCCCCAGCACCCTGAAACCCCGTTTTCTGTGGCTCTTGGCTCCCAGGACGCTGGTCTGGACAGTGCTGTGCGTGGTGTGCAGATGTGTTACCCAGCGTCTGCAGAGACGCGGTGGGCTGGGAAGGGGCTCTGACCTCGTCTGTGCACCGCCTCTGGCCTTGAGGGCTCTCAGGAGTGGGCGGTGGCCCAGCTAGCTCCTCTGCAGCCAGTCGGTAACGTGCCCACCCCCGCAGGATCCAGGCCAGCCCTGCTGCGGCCCCAGTGGCTGTGGAGACCAGTCAGGGGCCCGCCCCCCCCCCCCCCCCGAGGAGAATAAACCCAAATTGCAGGTTTGTGTCTTGAAAAGAAAATCAGCTCCAAACTGTACATTTTCTGGAAGCTAAATTTAAGAATGGCCATTGGAAATCAAATATTTTTCTTCCATCAATATTTATGACCTATCTTAGTTCACAATCTGGGTTGCTAATATTTCCTCTCTAACGTAAAGTGCAGGCTAAAATAGTCTCCAGAGTCTTCTGAACAATCTAGATAGTATTTTCATACAGCAAAGATGAGAGCACTCGACGCCTCTGCATTAACACGTGGTATCTAATGATGCAAGGCGTTTCGCTTTTTTCACCTGGAAAGGTTTTGCTCCTGCACTAAACGGCGTTTGGCTTCGCCCCCTCTCGCGCATCTTGTGCCCGCCCGCGTTTCCTTAGACGGTCAAGTGACTGTGCCTCTGTCCTTGCCGTGGTCGGGGGGCGGCCGTCTTAGGCGGGGTGGTGCACGGCTGGCTCTTCCCGTCGGCTGGGGACGGCGGTAACAGCGCGAGTGGGGGCCAGGCTGCTCGTGAGGCAGAGGAGGCCGCCCAGACTGTTCGCTGGGACATCAGAGGGTGGACAGACTCAGGCCACGTGAGCGTGAGCACCGCTTTCCCTCCAGGCCTGTTGAAAGCTCACTTCCCGGGCAGCCCGGAAGAAGCCCGTAGCTCCCCAGGGGCTCCCCTGCCTCTGGGCGTCCTGCTCTGCTCTCGCACCCTGTTTGTCCCCAACAGTCTCCGCCCCCACCGCAGGGCGGCCTGCTTCTCCCCCACGCCCAGGACTTCATCCTCAGCCCCTGCTGGACCAGTACGTGTCCATGGTGACCCGGCCGCGCCCAGACTGTGGGCGTCGACACCGCGGGGCTTGTGCCTGCAGCCTCCAGGGCATGGCAGCTGCGCTGGGCGGCAGAACTGGCACTGCTTGAGGGACACGCGAGACGCTGGCGTCCGACGTGCAGGTGGGGGACTTGGAGACGAGCACGGGGAGGCGGGTCGCCCTCGGGAAGCCCAGGGGCTGTGCTTGGTGGTGCGGGTGCCGGCCGGTCGGCCTGGTCCCCGGTCTCCGGCGAGGTCAGCTGCAGTGGCCACACGTGGCCCTGCTGGTCTCGCTCTGGAAAGGCCACTCGCACGCGTGCTAACGTGGACTTGCGCCAGTGTGTGCTGCGTGCCCAGTGGAAGGTGCGTGGCACCTGGCCCTCTCCAGCCATGAGCTGGCCGTGGTTCTCGGCGACCAGTTAATGGCAGCCAACCTGGTACCCGTCTTCAACGGCTTTTTGAAGGACCTGGATGACGTGCGAATAGGGGTTCTTAAACACCTGTGTGATTTCCTAAAGGTAGGAGGAAGGATTGAAAGCAAAAAACGAAACTCCCACTCCGAAAACTTCTTAAAGCCCTGGGGAGGAGGCGTGCCCGTGGGGGTTGCCCGGCCCGCTCACTCAGTGGGCACGTGCGGCCCGGCCTCCCTGCGGTTCTTTCAGGCCAGGTAAATGTGCTGATGACTCCCCCCCCACCCCCCCCGCCCCCGTCTCAGGGTCTGGTTCTGGGCTGAGGGGAAGCCGCAGCTCCACTTGCCCTGTGGCTTGTGGCCTGAGGCTGGCCCTGCAGGAAGGGCTTCCTTTGCCTCTGCTGCTGCCTCCCCTCTGGCCTTGTTCTCCCTGACGGAGGATGAGTGAAAGTGAGCGCCACTGTGACCTCGAGACGCTAGTCCCCAGCACCCACGCTGGCTCAGGGACACCCGCTGTGCCCCCAGCCGGGAGCAGCCTCGGCTCCGTCTTCTGAGCACACCAGCCTGCTTTTGCTTAATCGAAGGCTGGGAATTATGACAGAGGAAGAGCTGGCGGGCCCCAGAGCACAGGCGCGTGTGCTGACGGGGAGGGGTCGAGGGCGCTGAAGGTGGCGGGTGCTGCGGGGGCACCTGCGGGGGCAGGAGAGTGGGCGGGAGAAGCGCCCACCCGCGACGGCCCTGCGGCCTGAGACAGTCAGCGGGCGACGTTTTATTTACATATACATTTTGAAAAACAGCTATTCACGAAGACCGGAGGAGAGAATGTATCAGCTTCAAGAATCGGTGGTGCCGGACAGCAGCAGCAACTGGAGGTTCCGGTGTGAACTAGCAGTGAGGGGACCCTGTTTGCGGCATGAGAAGGCAAATCAGATGGGGTGATTTTTAATTCCCCACCTTATAATTGATTTCTAGGCCAGCAGGAACAGTGTTCTTTTGGATAAAGAGATTATGTTTTTATTAAGGGATAAACCGAATTCCAAAGCCCTAAGCCACAAATACCACGGTCCCCGGGGAGACATTCATTTTCAGTGGAGACGGGGCCAGAGTCTCTTTGGAATTAGAGTGTACTGCTGTTCTAGAAGGTAATTTATTCGAACCAAATAAAAGATGAATCACCCCCGCTTCAACATTTTCCTATTAATCGGAGCGGTTTTTGCCAAAGCTTTCTGGAACATTCTGAGCGTAGCCTGCTCCGGAGAGCATGTGGGGTCTGTGCACTTCGGCTTCTAAGGAAAATTAGGCTTGGTGGACAGAGACAGAAGGTCTCACCCCGCCCTGACATTATTAAATGGAGGTGCCCGTCCCCTACCGACCCTCATCCGGGCGCCCCGGCCTGTGGGATGTGCTCTCCAGCTGGAGGGGTTTGCTGCGGTGCTGGCTGTCTGGGGTTTAGCTTTCACCTTGTGGAGATTTATTTCAGCATCTTTAGTTTTCATTTTTCTTAGCCTCAACTAGAAATCTCTCAAGTAATTGTCTTCCCTGTAGAAATCCATCAAGCTTCTGCAGCTATTCAGGATACGATTTCGGCCGATGCCAGGGGCAAACGGAAAGATTTTCTCTTTGCTGTGCTCTTTAATCATCATGCTTAATTTGAGAGATTGAGGTTTTAAAAAGTCATCACGCCATGTTCCCGGCCAGCTTCTAGCCAGAAAAACAGGCGGCGTCTTCCGTGGGGGCACCGCGCCCTCTAGCGGCCGCGCGCGGGGGCGCAGCGCTTGGCTCCGGGCGGCCCCGCTTCCCGGGACCCGGGCTGGACCGGGCTGGACCCGGCTGGACCCGGCCGGCCCCGGGGCCGGGGGCCGGGGGCCGGGGCGGGCGGCGCCGGGTGGCTGCGCGCTGTTATCTGCGCGCGGCTATCTCCCATCTCGGCCGCGGTTATTGAAGCGGGAGCCGCCGATATGAGCCGCGCGGGCCGGGCGAGCGGTGTCGCCCGCTGGCAGCGGCGCCCGCGATATGAGGGCCCGCGCCGGCTGCGCCTCCGGCTTCCGCTCATCTCCTTTTCATTTCCTTGAGTCGCCGGCGTGGAGAGAGCGCCATGCGCGCCCCGCGCCCCCCACGCGGGCCTCTCGCCGCGAGCCCAGCGAGGCGCTTCTCCCCACGCGGGCCGGCGGGTGCGGGCCGGGCGGCGAGGCAGCGGTCAGCCCGGCACCCCGCGGCCCTGGGGCGGCCCGCGGCCGCGCCCGTGCTGTCGGCGGAGAGTTCTGTGCGCCTGGCCGCCGGTAGCCCGCGTTGGCCCGCTCGGTCCCCATTCGCAGCGCTCGCAGCCTCCGTTGTGCAAAGTTGAATTCGTTTCCTTGTCGCTGGCTTCGCGGAGTGCGGACGGCCAAGCTTCCCGCGCCCTGCGCGCTCCTCCCGCGGGCCCCGCGGCCTCCTTGCCCCCTCCCAGCCCCGCTGTCCGTGAGATGGAAGGAGCGTAAGGCGAAGTGAATCCGGCGTGGTTTCCCCCAGCCGGCTTCTGCTCTTGCATTTCAGACAGCTCACACTGGTCTTGGAGCGCTGCGGCCCCACCGACGTGCATCCCTATTTAATGCAGATTGCCCTAGAGTCATGTGCACATCAAGTTTCCAAGTTCGGTGGATCGCCTGCAAGCTAGTGAGCACTCCTGCCTTTTCTCTCTGTGAGTTTTAGAAGCAGGAATATTGATCTCTCTTCCATGTTAATTCCTTTATTTATTTATTTATTTATTTTTTCCCCCCTGGGCTGAATTTGTCAGTTTACCGGTGAAACCAGCTCTTAAGTGAATCACTCAGGACTCCTGATGGATCAGCTGTATACATATATGATATCAGCTACATGTATATGATGTCAGCTATCCATATTAATTTACAAGGCAGCGTTTTAGTTCCCGCAGGCATGGAAGCTTGTGCATAAATCCTCCCTGCGTGAACCCTTTTCAGCAGTGGCTTAGCATTTCTTCCTAACCGGGTTGGATTCTCTCCACAGCTTGGCTTTCGGGAGGAGTATTTCATGCGCTAGAGCGCCAGCCTGGAGGAGCTGATCCCGTTTTATGTGGGCTGGTACCAGCCGAATACTGAGGGGGAAATCTCATTGAAAATATTGATTTGCTAAGGTACTCTGATGGTATTAAAATTTTATAAAAATGACATGTTCCGAAAGGTAATGATTCAGTTATTATGCAAAGGGACGGTCTCTGCAATTTGGACCCTTAAGATTAATCATGTATTTTTCTAATGTCAGTCCCTTTTAAAATTTCATTTTTATGAAGGGTTTTGTGTGTGTATGTGCATTGCCATATATTTAAACGTCTTTTCTCCCTGTGTCCTGATGATCACCGTGACAAAAATTACTTCTCCTCTGCTTGTAAACTCACTGTAGAGGAGGAAGGTGCATAAAAATGCCTGGTTGCCACGCACTGCGGGCTCACCCCGGACAGATGGCACTCTTCCGGGCACTCTCTCGGTGTTCTTCACAGGTCGTGGCGATTCCGCAGAAGTTCTCCTCCCACAGGGAGAACGCGCTGGGCCGGGACCTCATGAACAAGCTCGTCCTGCAGTTCGGCACTGCTCCAGGTGGGTCGGCAGGCCGGCCTTCGTGTTCATTTGCCGGTCAGCACGACGGGGTCTGCCACGCCGCGGACCGGTCCAGGCGTCCACGCCAGTGCGCCGGGCCTGGCGGGGCCTGGGGAGGTCGTGGCCAAGCCCGTGGGCAAAGGGACTAGCCCGGGCTCCCCAGCCGCCACGAGGCCCCCTCAGATGCTGCCGGGGCACCTGCTGTACGCCCAGCGTGCTCTGGGTGCCAGAGACGGAGTGAGCAGGCTCTGCCGTCCGGTGGGGGCCGCCAGGCCTGGCGTGCCACAGCCAGTGTGCCCTCTTCAGGGGTCTGTGTGCCCCTGCCCCCGCCCCAGCCTGCCACTTTGGGGGGGAGGGGGTGAGGAGCAGGGCACTAGGTTCGGGGGGCTGCTCTGTCTCTTCGGCGTGAACTCCACGGCAGCCCGCCCAGCTCCCCCTGCCTGCTGTGCAGCTACTTGGAAGCGGGGTGTGTGTGTGTGTGTGTGTGTGTGGGCGGGGTGACGGCTGCTGATTCCTGAACCTTCGGGGTGCCAGGTGTCTCCTTGTCTGTCTCGTCCTCAGTAATAGGACCCACCACTGACTGCTTGGTGTTTGATGCTTGGTGAAGCCATCGACTTTTAGGTCAGGGGCTTTTTTAAGATGAAGCTGTTGAAGCTCAGAGAGGTTGAGGGTCTTGCTTGAGGTCACACAGGAACTATCAAGCCATGCTTATTTTTTGGCTGCTAATGTAGTGTTTTAAAGGTTTTCACTTTTCTTTGTGCGTGCCTCACAGCGTATACAAAGGTGGAGGGGTCGGGATAGTGCATGTCGCTGACCCCTGCCCAGCTTTGCCAACAGCTGGGTGAAGCCAGGATTAGACTTCAGCGGCTCGTCTCCAGCCCCATTCTTTTCCTCTCGTCCTGACGGCTCCTCACGGAGGAGCCACCGGCGCCCCCTGTCGGGCGGGCGGGGCATCGCAGGGGTGCTTTGGCCACCCATTTTGAGACGTGCAGCTGCGGGGCCAGAGAGCCCCCCTCAAACCACAGGCCCCGCTCTACCTCCCAAAAGAAGCTGCTGCGCCACTCGCGTGGTTCTGTGGAGAAAGAGTCGATGAAATGTTTTCGCTTTCACTTTTTCATTATCTGAGATCTAGAAAATCTGTGATGCAGCTCAAGGAAAAGATACCAATGAATTTTGTAGAAGAAAAATCATTGACTTTTTAAGACTTTTGGCTTTCACTAATTCAGAGGTTTAGGAAGCCCACAGTGACCCAGAAGGAATGGACACTCAGCCAGGACCGCCATGGGGTCACGCTGCTGATTATTTACGTGTCCTCCAGGGAGGAGGCCGCGGGCTTCCGGACGGAGGCTTCCGGACGGACGCTCCCTGTGTGCGGCCCGGTCCTCCGCCCCCGCGGGTGGCTGCCCCTCTGCGGCCCTGCGCTGGGGAAGCAGAATGCCCGCGGCGGAGGCCTTCCTGGGCTGACGCCCGCTGCAGACGCTGCGGGGGAGGTGGGCGCCCGGGATTCAGGCAGGAGGCCCGACCGGGCTTCCCACGCTGGTGCTCTGGTCTCAGACCCGAGTCTCCCCCACGGAGCAGGGCTAGTCCTGGTCAAGAGCTGCTGCGAGCGCTCGAGGGGAGAACGCTGGTGTGACTGTGCTGCAGGGGCGCTGCGCAGAGGCTGGGGTGCCCTGGCTGCTCACAGGGTGGGGGCTGAGATGCAGCTGTGCCTGGACAGGCGTGACCTCCGCCCTAGAGCCGGAGTTCTGCGTGCCACTAGACGAGGGCGGCTACTCTTCTCGGCAGGCGCTAACTGGACTCACCCCAAGTGACCTGCCATCCCCAGTGCTCTGCCCGGGACACACGAGGACGCAGAGCCAGAGAGGGAAGCCAGTTCTCAACTGACCTTTGTTCCCTCCGCCGCGGAGGACACCCTGGTATCCCAGGGCCTCACACCAGGCCACAACCTATTAGCTGGGCTGCTGAGTCAGTTCAGCGGTTGAAAGCTTGAAACTCAGACACACGCACGTCCCTCAGACCAGCGTGTCCGAGGATGACCCCTTGGGCACAGCAGAAGTGTCCGTCCAGGGAAAAGCGTGCAGTGTCTGCCGATGGGCCGTGCCCCATGCTGGCTCCCCCACAGGCGGTGGTGAGTGGAGGGCGTCCTGGAGGACCAGTTTGTGGAGTGCTTGCTCCCCAATCTCCTGAGCCTCGGTCGGACCCCAGACCCCGTGCTGAACGTGGGGTGCTGCTCGCTGGAGCTCTGCGGCAGACGCTCCTGGAGAAGGGTACGTGGCTGTTTCTCTGAACTTGCGGTGGTGAACCTGCAGGCCTGAGACAGCTCGTTCTTCTCACTGGGAAACGGGCTCAGCGTGCAGCACAGACTCGTTGCAGGAAGCGCCGGATTAGCTGTTAGGCAGCTTTGGTGTTATTTAAAAATAGCCTAGGAAGTGAGTGTAGTTCGGTTCTTACATTTAATAAACACACTGCAATGCCAGATGGTACTTAGTCTTCTAGATAAGAAGCAAACTCTTGTAAATTTTGAGCTATGACTTCTGCGGGTAAGCGCTCCCTTGGGGTAGACGTTAATGGTGCTTTCGTAGCGGTAAGAAGACGTGTACGACCAGCCACATCAGTGACTGGACGCTCGAGCGGGCCTCACCGGAGTGTCCCTCAGCTAGTCGCCAGCGTGGGCCCCAGGAGTGCGGAGAACAGCGGCCCAGCCCTGCAGAGCTGTGCACACATTTTTTTTGCCACTTGCTCCCCTCTCCATGTCCCACACCTTGCCAACCCTTTTGTATCAAAGAGAAGAAAAGGTAATGTTAAAAGTGTCTTAATTAAAATCTGAAAACTATCCATAGTTATTCTTCAGAGTCCACCTTGCGAATTCAGAGACTACTCTTGATGAAAGCAATTTTATCATTTCAGAGCCCTTGTATATTTGGTTATTCTTCGAGAAATGATCTATTGTTCTGAGATGTGGCTTTAAAAACCCAAAAACTCAAGTTATGTTTTGGAACACAGTTCATGGCACATGTGATTGAAACTTGTTTTCTCTCTTTAGTGTATTTTGGAAATGCTGGTAACCCTCATCTTAAAGTCGTTGAAGAGCCCCTCTCAGTTCTGCAGTCGGACTGGACCAAGATATTTCATTTTTTGCCACCCTAGAACCCAAACGGCGGAATATTATAGACACTGCTGTGCTAGAAAAACAGAATTAACCACCGTAGGATCGCTCACAATCTGGTTATTTCACCCTCGCCATTTGTTGTTTGTCATATCTAGAAGGGGCTGATTATCCTCGTACTGCAGAGGAAGGAGAGAGCTCGGCGATCTCTAAACTCTCGTTCCATGTACTCCAGGGACCCCTCTCTCACCTGCAGTCACGGCACCTGGGACGTGGGGGCGGCAGCTCCAGGGCCAGCTGCACTGCGCCTCCTGCTTCAGCTTCTGCTCCCGGGAGCCCACAGCCCTGCCATGGCCTTGCAGGGCGTGGCCTGGGGAGGCTGAGCCCCATGGTCACCTCCGGAGCTGCAGAAGGCCCTGGGGAAGTTTGTTTTCTGTTACAGACTGTATCCGTTAGCCCCTCCCGCAACAGCTTATTAGAAGCTTTTAAGTCTTTCCTAGACTTGCATATTTGGCTTCCGTCATGTTTTCCTATAAAATACAATTTATGGTATTATATTTTATTTTTAACTGAAATACTATACAAATGTAAATAACTTTTGACAGGAAGAAAATATATTAATGTAATATTAACCTCCTAACAATACATCATTTAAATTTATGCTCTACACCGCGTTGCTGCAAATATAGCTGAATTTGTTTACTTTTGAAAAATGTGATCGTTAAATCTACTGAAGAATGGTTTATGGCGGTCTTTCTAATATTGTACTTTGCTATGAACTGTGCTTGGGCTCCTCCCGTCCCCTGGGGGACTGAGTACGTGGAGATGTGTATGGGCCTGGATGCAGCCATTACGCAGTGCTCTTTTCACTCTTGTGTGGGCGTCATCTGTTCAAGAGCTCGGGAGGAGACTGACCGCTGAGATGTGCGCGATGTGGATGCACCTGAGGCTTCGAGACGCAGCAGGCAGAGACCACGGCGCACAATCTGTGGCGCACCGGCCCACAGACACCTGTGACTTGAGGGTTCCTTGATGGCCCCTCCAGATTGTTGAGGACACAGAAGTTAGCTTTTGTGCTGTCAGGATTTAGACTAAGAGGTTCTAGAATGTAAACAGGGTTTTCCTTGGTTAATGATTCAGGGTTCTATAAATGTTGGACTAAATTCTCCACACAGGTGCCTGCTCATGTTATTTGTCCTGCTTCGTTTCTGTACTCTCAGAGGTGGGGCCAGGGAAGGCAGGAGCGGCCAGTGCAGCCCGGCGCCCCCCGTACGGGCATGTCGGCCTGTCCGTTCTTCCTGGGACCTTTTTCTTGTTAGTTCTTTCTTTCTTTAAAAAATAAAATTTCTGAACTATATATTGGATTTCCTGGTAGACAGGCTGTTTTCCCCCTCCCCCAAATTCCACGGAGCTGGTTCTTTAAAAAGAAAGGCAGGAATCTATATCCAGCCAAAGAAAATAAGGTACATGAGTGAGAGATTGTGCGCTGTGACCCCCGGATAGCATTTTGGGAACTGGCAAACAGTGGATCAATACACTGGAGGCAATATATTAAAAACAAAAGTCCATCTTGTGTTCAGTGCTTACCTAAAATGAGTAGATGGAGTTATTGTTTTGCTTCTGTAACAAGAAAGTTTTATTTATTTTGCCTAGAAATTGAAATCATCATATTGTTAAAGTCTGTGGATCTAGAAGCGAGTAGAATCTCTCAGCTGGAACCCCCTATTCTGTGCAGAGCTTCATTTTACATTAAGGGGGGAAAAATGAGCTTCGCTCGGCATGTGGTGGGTCCACATTTGCATGCCCAGTCCAACTTACCTGTGGGCATTTTGGAGACCACGGTAAATGGTCTGACATTTACTTTTTCAGTCTGTGGGCCGGACTCTGTAACTGGATGGGAGTGCCTTACCATGCAAAGGTTTTTTAGGACCCTGTTTCTCTGCAAACAGTATGTTTAAAGCTCACGTTTTAGTCTCTTTCTTAGTAAAACTGACATTTTCCCAAGATTGTTCTGTTTCCCTTGCCCTTCCGCCCCCAGACTTCACGCTCACGGGCGCAGGTACTGAGTGTTCGTGCTTGGACACACGAGCATCCGGCTACCTGAGCGCCGGGCTCCCCCCCGGTGAACTAACGGCAAAGGCCAGATGCTGCATCCCAGGACGCCCTGGAAAGGGGACTGACCGCGGCACCGTCGCGGCCAAGTGGGGTGGGGGCGGGGGTTAACGCAGTGCTCCAAGCATTGACGACTGCGCGTCTTCCCGAGGCATGGGTTTGATACACCTTTGCAAATTTTCGCGGAGGTCTGGCATCGCCGGCGCTGAGCATCCGGGGTCGGGCCCAGATCTGCGGGAAGGAGTCGTATTTCTACAGTGTTAGTTTTTCACTCATGCTAGAAATATGATTTTTAAGCACGACTAAAGGCCGCACTTCACGACTCCCCACAGACGGTGCTTGAAAGATGATTTCGAGCTTTATGCACGTCGACTTCCCTGGCGGCCGGCCCGAGTTAGAGAAAGATTATATTTTAAACCGGCGCGGAGAAGAGGGCGCGGTTGCCTGACAACGGCCGGAAGCGCCCTCGACCCAGGCCCAGGGGCTACACGGGGAGGCTGGGAAGATGCTGGAGGAGCCGGATGCAGCGGGCAGGGCCGGCGGGGCCCAGGGTGGGGGCCGGCCCTTGGCACTGCCTCTCCATAAATCTCCTCTTGTTTCCAAAAGCGCTGGGCCCTTTACCCTCATTTCAGACCCAGGCCTAACCCCTGGCCCCGGCGCCGGCCTTTGTTCCGGGGGCGGTGGGGGGAGGGGGCGATGACGTGCGGCTCTGGCAGGGGCCGTTAGGCCATGCGGCTGTCAGCAGAGGCGGCGGCAAGGGCGGGCCTGGCTCCCTTCGCCAGGTCGCCTGGGGGCGCCCGGGCCCCTGACCCAGTGACCGGAGGGGCCAGCGTGCCGGGCCCGCGGCCTGTGCTCGAGCTGACCCCATCCCGGGCCCGCAGCCGGAACCTGCGGTCCGCGGTGCTCCCGCAGCCCGTGAGCCAGGTGCCCGACTGGATCCCGCCCGTCTTCCTCGTGCGGGTGCTCCTGGAGGACACCGGGGAGGTGTTCCGCGTGGCCAACTGCCGCGGCGACATGACGGTGCGGGAGCTCAAGGAGGAGCTGGACCTGCTAGTGGGCATCCCCTTCGACCTCCAGCGGCTCCAGTACCTGGACCAAGGTGCTCCCCAACCCCTTCCCTCTCCAGCAGCACCCAGTCCCTAAGGGAAGCCAGGCGGAGGAAGACCGCCAGTGTCAGAATGAACCCCAGGCCCCGGGCACCCCAGAGGGAGAAGCAGACCCTGGCCCCTAGGGACTCCCCAGTCCCAGACCAAAGAGATTCACCTGAGTCCTCCGGTCTCCAGGCAAACCCTGTCCACAGCAGGTCCCCAAGCCATAAACAAATCCTGCCTGTATTGGGGCGTGGGGCCCCAACGTCAGCCGTCCACACAGGACGTGCCACCCTGAAAATCGCATGTCAGGAGACCAAACCCCCAGTTTCTGCTCACCAGGATGTCCAGGAGCCCCGACCCCCAGCCCAGCGCAGGCACCAGGGACCCAAGTCCCCAAGCAGCAGTGTCCCCACTGCCTGCAAGCTGGAACTAGCCTGTGCCACCCCAGCTGGGGTAGGCCGCTTGCCTTGCTGAGGGCCCCCAACGCGGAGCCCTCAAGTCCCCATGCCGCACTGGGCGGCAGAAGCCCCAGTGTCCCACGCAAAGATGCCCACGCTGGAGACAAACCCCACCCGCCCGGGGTCCACCAACCTGCAGGAGACTGAGCATGGTCTCGGGGTGCGCCGTGCTTGCTAAGGACCCCGAGTCCTTCCGCAGCTGTGTCCAGGACACGCCTGCCCACTCCACGGCCCAAGCCAAGAGCAGCTTTGACCAGGACTGAACCCCAGGTCCCGAGGCTAACCTCGCGACCACCAGAACCCTCGCGCTATCTGGAGTCGCGTCCTCTCCAGGCACTGAAGCAGGAAGCGCGCTGCCCTGCCCCCTCACGTCGCTGTCCAAGCCATGCCCAGTGGACCCTCAAATCCTGGACCTAACCCTGCTGGCAACAGACCTCGGCTCCCAGAGCAGACCCTGCCCGGCACCGACCGTGCACCCTAGAGTAGCGCCCACTTCTGAGCCCCCAGTCTCTGTGCACTGAATCCCAGTTCATCGGTCATCTCTGTCTGCATAAGGAGGTCAAAGCCCACAATGAGTTCTTCCTGCATTTGGACCCCAAAATTCAGAGCCAAGTCTTCCCACACCGGAGAGCCAGTTCCCAAGCCCCGAGTGCTCAGAAGGGCTCCAAGGCACGAGATAAAGTCTGCCCACAGCCTGACCCCGAGCTGCAAGTCAAATATATCCATATCCAAACCCTGATCTCCGTGGAGACGACGTTTACATCCGCACTCCAAGGTTTAAGCCAACTTACCCACGTAAGAAAGCCAAAGTTCAAAATTAGCCTACTGGAGGACCCTAAAACTCAAAGTCAGCTCTGCTTGTATTTGAAAACCCAACTCCTCGGCCAAACTTACCAACACCGAACCCCCAAATTCTAGGCCAAACAAACTCTGCCCACATTGGGCAAATCTGGAGCAAATTCTGTTGCCATGAAGACCCCAAACCCTAGGACAGATCTGTCCAATACACAGCCCCAGGTGCCACCTGCCCGGGGCCAGACAGAACCCCAAACCCCAGACAAGTCCTGCCCACCCAGGACTCCATCCCTGCAGAGCAGACCTTTCCAGTACCAGGACCCCCAAACAGAAAGCCAACCCGGCCTTCATCAGAACCCAAACCCAGAGCAAACTGCCCTTGTCAGGACCTCACCTCTCAAAGCAAACCCTATCCACGTTTGAACCCTGAATGCTGGCACTGACCCAGTCGGTATCAGAATCTGAATCTCAGGCTGTGTCCTTGTCGGTGCCAGGAGCTCAGCGCTAGCCCACCGGAGTCGGAACCCAAGCCTAGCACTCCCTGGGGTCCCCCATGCAGGCCACATGGCAGGCACTCCGGGAGGCAGGGCCTGGAGCGGCTGGGGTCTTCACCCCTCTCCTTCCCAGCCTGAGCTCCGGCTGGCCCCGTCCCGCCAGCCCTGCAGCGTTGGGGATACAGGCAGGACCCGAGCTCCTGGGCTCCACGGTCTCCCCACCTGCTTGAAGTTAATGCAAAACACCTCAAGAAAACGAAGACATGAAAAGCTCTGGGGGGGCCGCGGGGAGAGTGCTCTGCGCACTGCGGGGTGCTGCGGTGGACGCCTGGCCAGCAGGGAAGGGCTCTGGCTGGCTCTGCGGCTTGATGGGGCCAAGACCTCCCGGTGGAGGCGGCCCCAAGGGGCGTCTGAAAGGCTGGGGTGGGCGGGGGACAGATGGGGCTGCGTGTTGAGACTTTACTTGGAAAGAGGGGAGTCTCGCCCCCACTGTGTGTTTAAAAACCAGCTGAGCCGGGAAGGGGGGGGACGAGTGCGGAAAGGGGTCACTTGAAACGCCTTCTCCCGAGCGACGGTGGCTGGCGCCCCTTCGGTCATTCGTGTTCCCTGGCGAGACCGGCCCCAGCAGTAACCCCAGGAAGCTAGAGAGGAGGAAGCCACGGGACGCGACATGATGTCACGGTCACTTGGCAGCACTCAGCGACCGTGGGTGCCGCACTTAGCTCAGCGCTCGGAGCTGCTGTCGGCGGGGAGTCGGCTTCTGCCTGCAAATCATCCGCCATGTCTCCTTCCCGCCGCCGCGCTGGCCAGGATGGCACCCCCCAGAATGTGTGTGCAGACCTCGAGGGACACAGCTCTATGCGGGGTGAAGTCTGCTCTGTGCGCCTGCCGTCAGCCTGGCAGTGTGGGTGGCTGGTGAGGGCGGCGTGTGTCCAAGCCCAGGGCCGCTGCGGGAAGCTGGCCTCTGGGGGGGCCACGCGGTTGCGCCTGGCCCCCGACTCAGCGTCCTCTGCCTTCTGCCCTAGGCGAGGGGCTGCACCCCTCCCCCCAGTTGGCGTCCCCCACCTGCAGAGCCTGTAACCCCAGGGTGGTGGCGTGGCTGCTTCTTAGCCCTGCTGGCCTCAGCCTGCTCGATGGAACTGCACCGGCGCCTCGTGGGGGCCAAGTACGGCCGCTTAGAGGTGGTGAAACGAAAAAACTCAGGATGTCGACTCAGGCAACCCAGCCGTTCAGCCTGGGCAACTTGAGACTCCACGCAGTGGGACACGCGTTTTGTTGAGGAAGCAGCAAGTTCGTCAGTTATTCTTGAGCAAGAAAATGTGTGCCTATTTAGGAGGGGAAACTAAATACCCCACTTTCTCAAAATGCACCCTGACCCCAGAGAGGTGACGGCTGGTGTGTGAGCACAGCCGGCCCTGACTCGAGTTCTGGTGAGTAACCCGCGTCCCAGCACCCAGCGTGCAGCTCACAGATAATGCCAAGCTTGTGGCGGTCACACCTGCACCAGATGCTCACCTGGGTCCGCCTGACTGTACCTGGGGACATTTGCAATGCACGTACCTAAGTTCAGGCATCCTGGCAGCTGCAGGTGGGGTGCAGGGCCACGGTCCACTCCCGGGAGTGACCAGAACTTTCCAGTGCCCAGGGTCAGGGGTGCCCAGGTGGACCAGCACTGATTTGGGAGGGTCCAGTGCGTTTCTGTCACTGTCACTTCTTTAGCCAAGCGACGACAGCAGCACTAGAGTTAGTGTTTGAGCCGAGCACAGGCCCCGGGGCCCACCTCATGCATAGCTGCTTCAGTGTTCCAGTAGCTCTGTCCCCACTTTGCCTCCTAAGACGACTTTGCTGAGTCATGTCATTTTCCGCAGTGGGACAAGTTACAGTTGCAGTTTTACAAATTGTTGCCATTTTGGGGGGAGGGCTCGGTGTCTATGTGAGTGGAGCCCCATTAATTTTCTCAAAAGCTCCAAACAGCAGGCAAGCAGACGCACCCAAGGACATCAGCCTTCTGCATTCCAGCGCCATCTCGGGGGGCTGCAAGGCCAGGGTGTCCCCTCACTTAACAGTGTACTAGTTTATCTTCGGTGTCCATTGTTTTAAAGAAAACAATTTTCCCCCCAGGAGTACTGATGGATGACACGACGCTCAGCTTTCATGACGTCGTTCCTGGCGGGGTTATCTCTCTGTGCGTCTGGCACTATGATGGATGGACGGAGCTGGTCATGGCGGCCGTGGAAGGCGACCCTGCGAAGGTCTTCTCGGTTCCTCTCGGCGGACCTCCTACTTCACGGGGCAGCCGGAAATGCTGGCGGCGGCTGGGGCCAGGGACGACTCAGTCTTTTGTGCAGATTTGAGTGAAAGTTGCAGAGTAGGGAGAAAAGATCGCAGGACTCATGCCCTGTGGCCAGGCTGCGGCTGGCGCCCACGCCAGCTTTGGGTTTGAGATTTCAGGGCTCATTCATCCCGCCAGAGGATGGGCATGTTCGAGCAGGTGTCTGTTTTGTTTTGTTTTTCAAGATTTATTTATTTACGCACACAAGGGCTGGGGCACAGGCCAGAGGTGCGAGAGGTGAAGGACTCCCCAGAGACAGAGCGGGGAGCAGAACAGGCAGATGGACTGAGACACCCTGCCGAGGGGAGCAGCGGGAGGCAGGAGAGGTCTGCCGCGCCCTGGGGGTCCCTCCCTGGCCGGGATCAAACTCGCGCTGCAGTGCTGCACTAACTGCTGCGCCACCAGGGAGGCCCCTCGTGTCTGTTTTATGAAGTGGAAAACTCAGTTTCTGATGTGACCATGAGAACCTGTGAGTTGGGACTGTCTGGCTCTCCGCTCTGGGCGTGGGCCCCCGACTGGCCCCCGACTTTCTGCTGCCCCCCGCCGTCCCGGAGGTGGCACCAGCTCCTAGACTCCCTGCCCTCTCTCCCCCGGAGCCTGGAGTCCGTGCCCAGGCCCCAGATTCCTCCCCAGCGCCAGACAACGGTCACCCATCCTTGAGCCGAGTTGGGGAGCTCCAGAGGTGACAGAGACAATGGGCGCAGGAATAGACCGGAAGGTCAGCGCCCGTCAGGCCTCCGAGGCCGCGGCGTGGGGCTGGTGTCTTCCTCAGCGCCCCAGCACCTTCCTCTGACACCCAGAAAAGGCTTCTCCCTTCAAAACAAGGGCAGGAAGAACTTCCTGCCCGGGGCTGCGGCAGTAAATCCACATTTCCTGGACGTGCTGGAGCTTGCAGTGGCCCCGACCTCCCGGCCCCGGGCTGGCAGCGGCCAGGGCGTGTGCCCAGCTGGGCCTCGGGCAGACCCCGGGAGGACACGGCACCCTCGGCGGGCCTGCGGCCTGGGACGCGCTCACACGGTCCCTGTCTCCCCAGCTCTGTGGGCTCGGCGTGGCCGAGGGCTCCTTCTTCCGAACGGCCAACTCGCAGCACTTTGAGGAGGGGCAGTGGAGGAGGTGGCTGGCTCGGCGGGCCTTCGTGGCCCTGTACGTCTCCTCCCACAGAGGACACCTGGAAGCTGTGCAGTACCTTCTGGAAAAGGGTAATTCTGAGAGCCCGTGGCGTCCACTCCGGAGTCGGGGCACAGAGTGGCGTGAATCCCCAGCCTGATGGGCACATGCGTGAGAACCAGCCGGCTGGGCCGTGTCACCTTGTGTCCCCCTCGCAAGGAGAACTGGGTCAGGACACGCGGCAGGGAGCAGCTGGGGGGTCCAGCTGGGCCCTCTGAGCACACTGGCCGCTGGGGATAGCCCCGGCTGTTGTCCACGCCAGCGCTGCTGCCGGCCGTTCCGTGGGGTCTGAGGGCACCCTGACCCCAGCTGGCAGTACCCCCAGCACCCCGAGTCTCCTGCCAGCCTGAGGAGCTTCCCTCGGGAGCCCTTCCCCCCGGCCATGTTCACGCCCCAGCGGCGGCACATCTCTCTCCCCCGCTCCCCTCTTGCTCTTTCCACCTCTGCCCATCACAGGGGCAGAATCAGCCAGGGGCGTGAGCAGGGGTCCGGCGCTGGCGTGGGGCCGAATGGGGCCCGTGAGCGGACGTCCTGCCCTGGCAGGCTCCCTGGTGGGGGCGCTGGTGGGGTCACACACAGCCCAGACGCCAGCCTCCTCCAGAACAGCAAGGAGGTGTTACGGGCCAGGCCCAGCGTTTGGGGCTCCTCGGGGCCTTATCTCCCAGCGCAGCGGGCCTCCAGCTGCCACCCCTCTCCCCGCCCGCGGCCTGGCGCCGCCCGACTCAGGACACGTCCGCTGCTTCCACGCGGAGCCCACCGTGGTGGCCCCCGCCGTGATGGCGAGAGGCGTCCCGACCGTCTCCTCCTCCTCCGCCCCTCCATCCCTGCGCCCCGCCTGCTCCGAGATGAAATATGGGCTTTGCACAGCCCAGAAGTCCTGTAAGCTCATAAAAAGTCATTTTCACTCTGATGGAACTGTGATGCATTGGAAAGTGCCCGTTAAAGAATTACTTGGCTTTGCCAAGTTTTCTGTCCTCTGCAGACAGGCAGAGTGAGGAGGTGCCGGGGCCGAGGCTGGGCCGTGCGAGAACCTATTTAAAACTTTCCCTCACCGACCAGCCATCGCTCATAAAAACTGGCGACCGAAATGTCGGCTGCCTATGATTGAATTGCCTTGTTTTCTGTGTGATGCTATTTGTTACCCAGAATATGGTTCAGCTCAACAAGACTGTACTGGACACCTGTCACCGGCCCGTCCGGCTGCCCGTCCGGCTGTGGGAGGCAGGGGGATTGAGTCTGTCCGTGACTCAGGCCGCCCGCTGCCTGGCATTTCCCGAGCGCCTGTCTTCTACAGGCACCGCGCTACGTGCCGGGGATGAAAGCAGCAGTGGTGCACGCGAGTTGTTCTCTGCCCGGTGGCGTCCAGGAAGCGGAGTCAGAAGTGGCTGCCAGTCATCAGTTGCACGGCCCATGCCGTGGGGCATGTTCTGTAGAAGGCGCCGCATGCAGAGCGTCTGCGGGGAGGCGGTGGGGGCACCTCCATGAGGAGAAGAGTCAGCCTGGGGGTGGAAAGCAGTCAGGCTGTGGTTGGCTCCGGAGCAGCCTGTGCAAAGGGCCTGGGGCAGGAATTGGGAGCAAGGCAGATGAAAGGTTTATAAAGATAGAAGGCTGGTAGATTTAGAGCGGCGGGGGGACCTTCTCAGGGTGATGCTGCAGAGGGGGGATGAAGGGAGATTGAACACACTGCCCCAAGGGGGGTAGTGAGACAGGCATTTTCGACAGTCCCCTGAGCACCACTGGGCAGTGCTGGTGGCCGGAGGTGCTGGCGCCCAAGCCTGAGCAGCCCCCAATGATGCTGGTGCAGGGGGTGGCGGCGGCTGTCTCTCCTCCCAGCAGTCCTCTCCACCCCGCGCCCCTCCCCTGCCCCTGTCCTGGCTGTGTTTCTGACGGTGTGGCTGGCGGCCGGGCGGGTGGCCTGCCCTCAGCCAACCTTCTTGTCTTGCAGGAGCCGACTGTCTGGGCAGGTCCCCCCTGGGCAGGACGCCCCTGCACGTGGCCGCGGCCATGGGCCGGCTGGACTGCATCACGTTGCTGCTCAGCTACGGGGCCTCCACCAGCATCAAGGATGCCCAGGGGGAGACCCCCGTGACCGTGGCCCGGCGGCTCAACCACAGCCTCAGCGAGCGCTGGATGTTCCTCTTCTTCTGGAAGACCAAGACGGGCGTGAAGGACCTGCTGCCCCTGGCCATGGGCACCGCCTTCCAGAAAGCCAAGTCTGGGCTCAGCCCCAAGAAGAAGTTCAAAACTTAGCTCCCACTCGGGGTGTCTGTGCGCGAGCGAGCACGTGGCAACTTTCAGGGTTCACACCCACGGTGCTCTGGGTGGGCGGGGAGGCAGGAAAACATGCCCGCGAATCCGACTCAGATACCGAATTATCTGTCCTGCTTGCAAGTGGCTCTGGGGTGTAGACGGAAGTAGGTGGTTTGTGCTCCTTAGCCATCCGTTACGGGCCGAGCGGCTCCGATGCCAGCCTTGAGTTCTGAGCTCTTGGATGTTGTACCCGATAATGCTGCGGGGGTGCTGGGGGCCCGGCCCCTGCTCCCCCTCCGGGAGAATCAGTCAAAGGGGGTGATGGTAACGGCACGGTTGTGACCTGCGTGCAGGTGCCGGGAGGTTGCATGCAGTGTGGGTTGTGAATCACTTCTGAGACTCGTGGGTCTAAGAGCTCTGACCGGTGAGTTCCAGACGTTTTCTGGAGCCACCTTTGAGGGCTCTGCTTCTTGAGTGGGGTGAGGAGCAGGGGAGAGGTTTGCTTCTCTAAACACAGTTGCCTGGTGTCTTGGAGAAAGGTGAGGACCAGGCTGTGGGGTTTGGAGGCGATGGAGTAGAGGATGGTGAGTCTGTAGAGGAGAACATCACCTTCTGTGTTTTGGTCCTGTCACTGGCCGTCTAAGCGCCCCCTCTGGCCAGCTTCCACCCTCTCCTGCTAGAACTGGGGCAGCTCCATCATCCTCTCTTGGGCTGTGTCTGTGCCCACTCACGGCGGTGAACCTCACCAAAGCTCAGCTGCTCGGGCCAGGCCTGCCTGCAGGTGAGGAAGGAGCGTGTGAGAGACAAGAGGGAGGGGTGGGGACTGAGGCAAACGGACGCACGCGGCCCTGTCTGAACTCCACTGAGTGTCAGCTTCCCACAGTTGAAATCTGGCTTTTTGAGGTAACCTCTGATTGTTAAGTGTTGGTCGGTCGGAATTTTTTAATACTGTGGTCTGGTGCAAAGGGTGGGGAGGGCTGAGGCACCGCTGGGGCTGCTGTCATGGTCAGACTCCTTCGTTTCACGAGGAAAGTGGAGAAACAAGCTGAGTCTCACAGGACTCTCCAGGACCCGAGGCCACGGGGTCTCGCCGGCCTTGCCACAGGGGTGGCCCCGGCCCCACGAGCCCTGCCTGCTGCTTCTGTGCTGACACGGCTCCCGGCGCCTGTTCCTTAGTGATGGGAAGTGGCCCTGTGCCCTGACCGCCCTTCTTTCCGACTTCCAGCTCAGGAACAGGGTTTGGCTTTTAAATTAATTGGCCGCATTTCCTGCTGTCACGGCAAGGGGCTCTGCGGCTGCACTTGGTGTCGCACGCGGGCGACGGGCCCTGCCCAGCTCAGCAGTCTGCTTGACAAGGAATAGTCAGGGAAAGAAATGTAGCTTGACATCAGCTCCGTCAAAACTGAGATCTTGTTTTTGGCAGCCGTCGTCCAGAGTCAATAACAGACATTAAACAGCCGCGTCCGTGGGTCAGTTCATTAGCTGATGAATGTGTCGGGGCGGGGGCCTTGCAGCGTAGCGAGTGACATTACTCGGAGTCCGGAGTTGGCCAGGGGAATGGCTAAGCTGTCCTCCTTGTGAGGGGCCAGCCTGTGGATACTGCCCCCGTTGGGGGCTGCACACTCTCGCTGTCTGTCTCCAGGGGGGGCCACTGGCCCGAGGCCCAGTGCCCCTTGCTTCGTGGCAAGCTGTCCGGGCTGTGGCTGCCCCCTCGGACGCTCCGGGTTCGGGCTCTTCACCAGTGACCATCTCCCCATCCTGTTCTGACGGGTCCAGCCCCAGGAGGCCCCAAGTGGGGATTCAGGATCCACCCTGGGTGTCCCCCTGGCCCCTGTGTGGAGGTTTCACTGCACATTTATTAGGAAGGTTTTGGGGTCCTACTTTGGAACCCTCAGAAAACAAACGGTTCCGAAGGAACGGCACTGGCTTCGGAACAAGCTCTCAGATGCTTTTGAGGGGCCTTAAGTCAGGGGACCAGGGATGGTTGTTCTGGAAGAACTAGCTGAGTCCAGCGGCCGTCCAGGGGCAATGGCTTCTTAGAAGGGCGCCCTGGCCAGTGTGCTCAGTGCTGCCCCGCGCCATGGGGCTGGGCTCTCTGCTGCCCACGTGGACGAGCCGCTGGCATTGCATGGAGACCCCAGGCAGTACTTTGTAGCTGCCCTGGGGCCTTGGGCGCGCTCTCTGCACAGAGCTGCGGTGTTCCCCGGAGCGGGGTGGAGGCCCCCCATGCTCAGGGTCCAGGAGGCAGGGCGTGGCCTGTGGCTGCCTGGCTTATCATCTGGAGCCTGGTTGGGACATTCTGCCCGAGTTCGGGGCCAGCATCACCGATATTTAAGAGGTGGGAGCCCAGGAGAATGGTTGGGTGTCTTTCTCGTGTCGCCTCAGATCTGGCACCAAAAGCCCAGCAGCCTGACCCTTGGAGCTCAGCAACCTTGTGAAAAGGCCGCTGGGTGTCCCTGCTATCCTCCTCCCTTGGACCTTCTCGCTTTGGCTGCCAGGAGGCTCCCAAGCAAGGGCGCCCCCAGCTGGAACCAACAGCAGTCCCTCCTTTACCTTCTGTCTTCCTTGGCATGAATTATAATCTCTTAAACAAGCTGAGCTCTTTTGCCCAGGTGTCTCCCTGGAAAGTCGGAATGACGCGCCATGGACCTGGTCACCGCAGGCCTTTGCCCTGGCCTCTTCTCCGCAGGTCGCCCTGCTGCATTTTAGCTGCTCACCTGGGCTCCTGCACCGCCTCTGCCTCCACCTCAGACCAGAAGGCCCCTGCCTGTCCCGCTGTGACCCTGGGCCCTCGGTGGCCCTGGTGCCGCTCTGCGTGACACAGGGTGATTCCTCCTCCTCCAGGGCGCTGGCCGTCCTCACCCCACGGGGAAGCCTCGCCTTCAGTGCTACGATGTCTTAGCACCTCCTGACCTCCACTCCCTGTCAAAAACGCAGACAGGCTGGCTTTAGCAGCACCGGTGTTTGCTGGGACTTGATGGCATCTCGTTCGTGGTGGATTCGTAGGTCAGGATGCTGTTCCAGTCTCCTTGCTAGTGGTGCGACCTTGGGATAAATGGTCGCCCCTAAGGCCTCAGCTCCTTCCTTCCCCTCTCTCTTGGGGTCCCCCTCATCTGCATCCAACTGAGTTCTATGGGTGACAGCCGATGGCCGAGGTGCCGGTGCCCTCAGGACCCCAGCATTGCCAGCCCCCCGGCAGGGCCCGGCCAGCAGCTAGGCCAGCCTGCCAGTGAGACTTGCTCTGAGGCCCCGTGGGAACGTGGGCTGGGCACTGCGCCATCTCCCGGACCCGGGCTCCCGTCTGCTGCACTCAGGCTGTGAGGCCTGGCCTGCCCCCGTCGGAGGGGTTAAATGCCTGGTGCAGAGCAGACGCTGGGAAACGAGCAGCCATTATTACTATTATTACTACCACCACTTAATTTGCTTAAAATGTTTACTCACCAGGAATCAATACAACCCGGTTTGCAGAGAGCCTCATAAATTCTCAGCAAACCTTATACAATAAGAGCCTCCATCCAGAACTAATAATTCCCAAAGTGGGAGATAAATAATTTCCCTGAAACTTGCTGATGGGGGTATTCAGGAGAGGGCTTCCTCAGCAACTTCCAGAAAGTCATTCTGAACCCCCAACACTAGGGCCGGCTCTGCAGGAGAGGGAGAAGCAGCTCCAAGGCCAGAGGAAAATTCCAGTGGCTGGGCTGGGCCTCTGCAGGGCCAGCGAGCTCCAGCGGCGGCAGCCTGCAGGGGGCACAGAAACCCATTAACATCCAGAGAAACACGCTGTTTGTGCTCACCGCAAACGCCAGCTCTGCCACAGTCTGCGCCACGCTCACAACTCAAGAGCCGCTTCTGGGGCTCAGGGCTCCCCGATGGGGTTTTCTGCCTGCCTGCTTGTGTGTGCAAACACGCGTGTTTCCAGCACCCTCTGCACAGGCTGGGGGTCTGCAGACCCCTGCCCTGCTCCCGAGCCAGCACAGAGCCTGGCCGGTCACTCCTCTGGCCACGCTGAGTTGGGGTGTCTGTGGGATGGCCCCTTGGGGTTGGTGTGCACTGGGAAACCGCAGTTGGAAAATGAGGAACGCTGTTAACATCTGGTGTGGCCGCGCACGAGCACCCGTGCGGATGCGTGTGTGCGTGACTGCGTGCGTGGGGGGCAGCGGTGACTGATCCCCCCAGAGGGGCCCTGTGCCTCCCCGTGCCCCTGCAGGATCATGATCCATCGATGTGGATTCGAGATGCCCTGACACGGTCTTGCTCCCCCACTTTTGCTAATCCCCGCGTCGGCGCTGAAGCCCCAGCGCAGACGGAGACGTGTGTGAGCAGGTTCACGGCTGCTGTCCTCGCCGGCGGGGTCTGGGGCGGGCTCGGCGCCCCGGGGACGGCGGCGGCACAGTTAGCAGCTATGACAAAAGGACTGGATTTGTCTGCCCAGGTCCAGGGCTGGCCACGGGGGTGTCGGTGATGTGTCAGAGAGAGAAAAACAGCGGTTGCCCAGGGAACGTGTCTGTCTGCGCTGGCCAAGTCGCCATTTACAAAATGAGGCACGTCCAACGAGTGTGCAATCAACGCTCCTGACCCAAGGGGCGCACAGGCCCCGGACACTCCGCGGGGCTCTCGTCTGTGGACACCCAGGTGGCTCCGCCGCCGCGTCTTCCCAACTGCACTGAGACACGCCGTCCACAACCCGCCGTGGACGCAGTTAGGACAGCCGCCAGCCGCACGTCCATCACTGCTGTCCAATCCCAGAGCACGTCCATCACCCCTAAAGTTTGCCCAGGGCCCACGCACAGCCCCTCCCGGTCCCCTTCCTCTGCCACCCGGACAGCCACCAGCATGCTTCCGGTCGCTACGGACTTGCCCATTCTGGACATTTCTACGGACCAAGGCACATGACACGTGGCCTTTTCACCGGGATGGCCTGTCCATGCTCCAGCCTGGGGCATGGCGCTTCTTTCCCCCTGAGGCTGGCGACCTCCCTGCCTTCCTGCCTTCTGGCTGGGCCTTGGGGTTGTCGCCACCTTTGGACGATTGTGGGTATTGCAGCTGTGGACAGGGTGTGTAGGGATTTGGGTCCAGCTGTCAGTTTTGGGGGTGTGTACCTGGGGGGGGGTAATTGCTGCTGCATAAGGTAATTATGTTCAAGAGCACGCTTTATGTTTGCAACTTAAAAATCCAAATTGATGCGGCATCACAGTAGCCAGGACACGGAGGCGCCTGAGTGCCCACTGAGTGAGCAGGGAGACGTGGCCACCACTGTCCAGCCCTGCCCACCACACGGGAGGGCAAGGTTGCCTCATGCAGAGAGATGGAGGGGACCGGAGGGGACTGCGAAGGGACATAGGTCAGGGGAGAAAGACGCTCATCGGATGAATTTACATCTGTGAGTAATAAAGGAAGCCAGACAGGTGGACTGACGGAAACTAAAACTAGTGGACAGAGACAATGGAACTGAAGTTACCAGTGGCCAAGGTGGAGTCGGGAGAAAGGGTGCAGGGGGTCTAATAAAAGGTTATGGGTGTTTTGCTTTGTTTTTCTTAAAAAGCATACGAGAAAGGAGAAGGACAAAGAGGCCCTCCCTTGAGGACTCCGGAGTTTGACACCTGCTTAGACCATCTGTCCTGGACAGGTAGTGCCTCGCTCAACCTCTGCAGCGACTCTGAAGGCAGAGGCGTGCACAGCGAGTGCACCCGTCACGGGGGGCCTAGAGACGGGGTTCACCCCCAAAGATCATGGACTCAGTAGGTTTGGGGGCAGCCCGAGGCCCCCACTTCTACCCCCCCAGGCTGCTGAACATGTTCTAGCCCACACCCCACTTCATTGAGGACCCCGAGGCTCAGAATATGTCAGCCACTAGCTCGGCGTCACCCAGCACTAAGTGAAGAGAGAGGTGCCCAGCTGGGCTGTGGCCTTGGTGAGCACTGTGGCACTGAGCCTGCTCCCTTCTCCGGGGTGAGACGCCTGCCTGGGACGACTCCCTGGAGTCTCCAAAGCCCCCTTTCCCTGCCTGTAAAACAGGAAATACTGGCTCTCAACAAGCCAGTAAATGGGTGTGCTTACTGCAAGGAGGAGCAGGTAATCCCACCGACTCTTCTTCCTCTCGGGGCGCCTGTCAGAGCTCCCCACCCCATCTCCCACCAGCCCCAAGGGTGCAGAAAACCCCTCCGCGGGCCTTCCCGGTCGGCTCGGCGGCCCCCGCCAGGTGGCGCTGCTGCGCGGCGGCCTCAGGTGCGCGGGCGCGGCGGCCACCAGGTGCCGCAGCGAGACCGCAGATGCGCTTGCTTCTCCGCTTTGGTGCATGGGGGTAAGGGGGGGTGTCCTCTGTAGCTCCTGTTGCTTGATGGGATTTTCTTCTTCCCCTTTTAAACTGTGCTACCCAAGGATGTCCCTCTCCATTCTTTTATACCGTTTTGATCTTTGTACAGTATAGACTATTACAAAAATAATTTTACGTGGACAGTATTTACACATAAAATTACTAGTATAAGAATTTATCTATTTTTCAAAGATGTATTTATTTATGCATACGAGACCTGGGGTACAGGCCAGAGTCCAGGGAGGTGAGAGGATCCACCAGAGACAGAGCGGGGAGCAGAACAGGCAGATGGACTGAAGCACACTGCTGAGGGGAGCAGTGGGTGAGGCAGGAGAGGTCTGCAGCGCCCTGTGGGTCCCCTCTGTGGCCCGTGGCAGGGCTCGAACTCGTGCTGCAGTGATTCCAGTTTGCTTCATAGTGCATTGCTTAAACCACTGTGCTACCAGGGAGGCCCTAGTATAAGAATTTAAAAAGAAACACAGCCCTCTGGTTCAAAGATTCTTCCCCCAGGGTTTCAGGAATTATGGTTTTAGGGCCAGGGAGAACCCGGCAGCTGCAGTGATAGATAGCATTGTTTAACTGTTGTCCCCACACCCACTCCTGTGCTCCTTTTCATCTCCTCCCTGTCACCCAGAGGGGCTGCAGCGAGGCAAGCAGGAAGGAATTAAGCCAGGTGAGGAATTCTGAAACCTGTGACACCCACATTACTGTTCCCAGCAAGGTGCTAACCCACAGAGAGGCTGAGCTGGGCGAACACGCCACAATGACTATTTTACCAAATTACACCATCAAAGATGCGATGATTTATCTCCACCTTCGGGCAAACGGCCATATATTTTATACCTGGTTCATCTCACACCGGTTGAAGAATTATATTTAAATAATGAAAAAAAATGTATCCGATCTGGTTTTGCCAAGGTCATAAAATATCTCATTGGATTCCATAAGGACTCTGAGAAGTATTATTCCTGCCCCTCAGGTAGAGATGGAGGTTCAGTCCGTCAAATCAGCTTGCTTGGAGAAGGAGCGGGGCCTGGAACTCGGGGCCCTGGCAGACAGGTGTCTCAGGGCGGGAGAGACGTGCATCCAGCAAGTTGAGTCCCGCACTCCAAGCTCCAGAGCCCCTCCAGGCCCCGGGCTCCCTCCAGTGGGGGCCGGGGGGCGGTCAGGAAACGGCTTCACGTCCCACCTGTGCCCCTAACCCTCCACCCTGGCCCCCTCCAAGTGACCACTGGCCTGTTTTAGATAACAGTCACCTTTTGCAAATTTTAACAGTCCGCCAGGCCCCATCAAAGTGGCCCCTGCCCCAGCTCAGGGCTGACCCTGCGGACGGTGGCCCTGGCCACCGACCCATCCTCTCTGTGCCCGTTCCCCTCCACACGCCCAGCCACTCCCGGTGCCTCAGGGGCCTGGGGTGCAGGACAAGGTCGAGGGGTGCACGTGGCTCACCCCTGGCTGAAAGAGCAGGGTCGGACCCTGAGTGTTCACAAACCCACCTCGGCCCTGGGTTGGTGTCCACCTTCTGGCCCTGAAGCCCCTCCCACCTGCCCCCGACTGGTCACCTCTCAGCTTCCTTGCCAGACGGCGCCACCCTTTTCCAGTCTCCCAAATGCCCCCCCTCCAGAGCAGCCCTGGTCGCTGTCCTGGGAGAGGGCACTGAGGCAGCTGGCTCCAGGGAAAGGCCTGCGGAGGGGGTGGGCGGGGGTGCCCGTGCCCGGGCTGGGTGTGTGGGCTCTGCGGGGCACGTGGGGCTGGGCGCACTGCCTCCCGCTTGCCCAGGCCACTTGCGCAGTTCGGCCGGGAACACAGCTGATGTAAATATACATAAAGGAAAAGAAGACTTTGAAAAACTTCCTATTACAGAAGATTTTGAAGAAGTCCGTCCGACCCAAGCGCTGCTCACTTCTGCCACATCTGCTTCCTCCGTGGCTCTGTTTAGCCAGAGTGGTCCAGCCGGTGGCCGCGTCGTCTCAGACCCGCCTCTCCCCCAGGCGGGGTGTGGCACCCGGGCCGCTGGCGGTGGTTCCCACAGGCAGGCACGCGCCGGCACTCAGGCCCCCTAGACCTCGCGGCTTTATTTTATGTGGTTTATTATTGCGAGGTTTATTCCCTGGGTCCCACGGGCGAAGTCGGGGAGGGGGGCTGCTTCCTTCTGGGGGCTGCCGGCAGCATGGACCCTTTCCCTTTCAGGACTCGAGGGGGTCAGGCGTGCCTTGGCTGCGGCTGCCCCTCCCCATGGCCTCCCTGGCCTGTCCCGGCCTGTCCCCACCCGGCCTGTCCCCACCTGACGGTTAAACTGACTCCCCTGGCCAGCACCCTGCTCCCCCACCTCTGCCCTGAGAACTGGACACGGGCCACGCAGAGCCCACACGTGGCCCAGCGGCACCTTAAGACAGCCCAAAGGGGAGGGGCGCGTGGTTAGCAGGGATGGGGGGACAAACGGTGCGAGGTGCGTCCCTCACCCCGGCCCTGACCTGCTGCATTGGCCTCCAGCATCCGCGCCGCAAGGCGGGGCCGCGCCCACGCAGCCGCGGAAGCCAAGCGCCTGAGGATGGGGAGACCCGTGGCATTGGGCAGATTGGGCGGCCTGCGGCCGGTGGTTGGGGTCTCCGTGGGGCGAGGAAGGCGGTCGGGAGCCAGACGCCCCGGGGGCCGACGAAGAACCGCTGAATCGCGGACTCTGCGCGCACGAACGGCCCAGGCAGCGGCTGTGCTCAGAGGCGGAGGGCTGAGGCGCGCGCCCCTGGGAGGCTGGAGCCCGGTCAGAGCCCGCTGTGCTCTTGTTTTTGTCAGACTGGCCTCAGGTAAACCCGGCTGGCCGGCGGGGCTGGCACAGAACAGTTTACACAGCCTGCACTACAGAGGCCTGGCGGTTGTGGCTGCCCCGGCCCCAGAGCAAGCGGCCGAGCACACCCACCGTGCTTTGCTCCAAGGCAGGGAAACACCAGGAGCCCCCGGGCTCCACTCCTCTTGGGAAAACGTCCCTCTCTGGCCTTCCAGGCCCCTCCCCTCTCCCGGCCCCTCTCTGGGCCTCTCCCCTCCTCTTAGGAAGACACTGAAGCCCCAAAGGTGTGAATTGGCTCGGGGTGTCCTCTGCTCCCTGAGCCCCTTTCCTTCTCGGGGGGGAAAAAGGCAATAACGTCTTGTCCCCCCCTCCCCAAAGGGCCGTAAGGGGAAAGATCGAAGGAAAAAATTCACCTTGAAGCAAACCGAATTCTGCCCAGAGCCTCTTCCCTGAGGGTTCGTGGTCAGTGAGCTTTGGTTAGCCTCACAGACTCTGCTGCTCTCGAGAGACACTGAAGTCGTCGATGAGACACCAGCGCACCCGACACTTGTCCTTCTGTGGCACAGAGACCCTGGGCCTTGTACATAGGTCACTAGAGTGTAAGGCCAAGAACCCTGGAATGTGGCGTTCCCCTTCCCAGGTGATGTGCATTGCCCCCTTCCGAAGCTTGCCCCAGTCCCTACGGCTCCCTATGGCCTCTCCCACCCAGTCCTACCACCATTTACAGAGGCAGCCTGGCCCTGGAGGCATTTGGCCTTAGAGCATGGCTCCCGCATTTCAAAGGGTTTCTTCAGCCTAAACTCATTTCCAAGTCTGTTTCCAGAGAGGGGGAGGGAAAGACATGCAGAATCCCGAGAATTTAATAGTTAATGAGCCCTGCTGCCATGACCCGCGGTGATTTATTTTGAGAAAGGCTATAGCTGCAGCAGCCCTGCTGCGGCCCTCCTCCGGGAAGTTTGGAATTAGAACCAGAGGATGTGGTTCTGCTGAACTCTTGCCAGAGCAAGTTCAGGGGGGAGACCTTGACCTGCTCTGTGTGGTTTAAGACCTCGCGACCCTCCTTCTGGGAGGAAAAAAAAAATCTGTCTGGCATCTTTTGCTGTTTTTTCTTTTCTTGTAGCAAGTTTTTGCTAAGTCCTTGGGAACAAGAGGCCCCGACATCCTGTTTTCATACGTCCAGGGCGAGAGATAAGGATCTCATTTCGACCCTATCCGAGGGAGTAAGCGATAGTTCACACAGGCCACGTTTCCCCTCTTCCCAGAGCGTTTCTGCCCACATGAAGCAGGGCCTGGGGTCTGTGAAACTTTCCTTTCCCAGGGAGGCCTGAGGTCAGGGCCAGCCCAGGGCAAGGCAGGGGCAGGAGGCAGCCCGGGCAGGAAGTGGGTGCTCGGGGACTGGAGGGCCTGCTCCTCGGAGAGCGGGTCATTTGGATGCTGGTGCTGGTCCCCCGCGGCGAGGCAGACCCATCAATTTGGGGGTTGGGGGCTGGCAGCACAGGAGTGGAATCTCAAATCACCCCTGGAGCGTCTGCGTGCATAAATCAGACGCCTCTGCGGCTGAATCCCAGCCAGTATTGATTGGATTGAGCTCTGGTAATAAATTGGGTAGATAAATCAGTTGGAATTAAAGCCGGCACAGGGCGCGCGGCTCATAGGGAGCATTTAAGTTGAATGCCTTGACCGGAGCTGAGCGTCGTCTCCCAGGGGTGCAGCCTGCTGGCGACAGGGACGAGCGGGGCGGCGGGCCCAGTGGAGCGGACAGATGCTTCTAAATCACCCGCCTGGCGGGGGCGGGGGGCGGGGGGCTGTGCAAGGTCATCGCCCCGCAGTGCTGGCTAACGAGGTTGGGGCCGCCGGGCCCAAAGGTGCTAGCTCAGGGGGCCACGGCTGCTGCAGCTCCCTAGGCCTGCAGCGCCTCCCCGCCTGCCCTCTGCCCGTCAGCTCCATCCTCCCCAAAGAGACCACAGTGATCCCTGTCCTGCTTCCGAGCTGCGGTGTCCACTGCTCCTCAACCACAAAACCACACAAAGCTCACAGCTCGTAGGGAAGGTGCCAGGCTGTCCGCAGCACCCCCCCGCCCAGGCCCCCGCTCGTCAGGCTCATGTCAGAGGCCCCCGGTTTGCACTCTGCTCACGCCTAGCCGCGGCGCCCGAGCCCTTGCAGAGGGCCCGCACCCAGCACAGGGCCGGGCTCGTGGTGTGGGGGCTACGCCCGGCGCCGTGTGAGCGCAGTGCCGTGAGGTCCGGGCAGGGGACTGTCCTTCGCAGAGAGCGGCCAGGTGGTCTGTGCACATTGGGGTGATGTCCTGCTGGGCTTGGCGGGCTCGCTCTGACCCCAGAGGCCTGCTGGCCAAGGGCAGAAGAAATGGGGACGGGAAGGTGAGGACTGTGCAGGTCAGGCCTGGGTGACAGGCACTGAGTTGGGTGACGGGCACTGAGCTGGGGTGCACGCGACAGGCAGGGGTGAGGAGGGCGAGCGGTGAATTCAACATGGACGTGGGGGACGGGCCCCCAGGTGGGTCCGAGAGAGGGGCCGGGGTCCTGGTCCTCGGGAGAGTTGATGCGAAGGCGAAGCCATCCAGATCGGAGCGGGGAAATGAGAGGGCTTGGGGAAGACTGGGCGGAGGTCTGGCCCTGTGAGGAAGGGGGAATGTCTAGACGGCACCCCGCTCTCCCTTCACCCTGCTTCCCTGTTTGGGGTCAGAGCTGGAGTGGGGTGCAGCCTTCCTCCGTGCATGCTGCCACGTGGAAGGGACCTTGTCTGTCTGTCTGTCTGTCCGTCTGTCCAGTGGGCGTCATCGTGCTGCTCTTGCCCGGGGTGCATCCATGGCCTGGGGGACCCCCTCAACCTCTGGAGGCCTCTGCTGTTCCCAGCTTCCCCCAGCAGACAGGAGGTGAGGCTGCCCGTGGGAGTGGGTCTGCACTTCCCAGGGGTGCAGGGGTGCAAGGGGCGGAGCACAGACCCTGGTGGTCACCTGGCCCCAGGAGAGGCCGCTCCCTCCGCAGCCATGGCCCTGGCAGCCTCGCAGCTTGGAGTGCGCTGGCCGGCTATCTGCGGGCTGGCACTGCCCTCTGCTGGTGAACCCGGTGCCCCCGCGGCCACCTTCCCAGGCCAGCGTGGGGGAGCAGACCCCACCCTCCTGCCTATTGGGCCCAGGAGAGGCCCCAGGCAGGCCGGGCCCCTCCGATGCTGCACGTCCTCTCGGGTCACTGTGAGGGGCGTGTGCGCTGCTCCGGCCACCGTCCACGGGCACAGGCTCCCAGCTGCGCCACCGCCCCCTGCGGCCCGCGGAGCCGGGATTTCAGCCTGGTCTCTCCAGCGCACCCAGTGACGCCCACCCCAGTCCAGTCCACGTGGGGCCAGAAACGGCGTCACCCCGGGCATCTGCGCCACAGGGGGAAAGCCAGCCCCGACGGCGCCGGTCCAGCCGGCGCACCGCCTCACGAGATGGGCCCGGGCCCGCTGGGTCTGGGGTCCAGGGCGTCAGATGATGTCACGGGCGCCTGCTCTTCCTCTAACCTGCTGGGTGTCTCTGTGCCCGGCGAGCGGGGGCGTCCGCTTCGGGGGACACGGGGCCAGGACGCTCCCGGGCACGCGCTGGGGGAAGCGCCCCGTCCCGTCCGAGGGCCGCGTCTCGGGGAAGCTCCTGATTGGCCTGCGTGGGTGGCGGCCCCGTAGGACGGGTCTTCTGATTGGCCCGCCGGGGAGGGGGCGCTCGGCACAGGCGTGGGGGCTGGAGGCCCGGACCCCGCGGCGGGGGTGCGGATTCTCCTGGGCACGGGGCACAGAGCGGGGCGTGACCTTCCTGTGGCATGAAGGAGGCCACGTGGTCGTTGCCCTGTGGACCTCGTTTGGCGCGCGGCGGGGTGTGGCGGCCCTGCAGCCCCGACAAGTCCGACGGCCCCTGTGCTAGCGTGCTCTGCGGGGTGAGAAGCGGGGCTCACGCGAGTGCCGCGGGCTCGGCGCTGGGGGCTCTGGCCGTCTGTCCAGCAAATGAGTCTACAGCATCGGCTCGAAGGGTGGCCCCCAGATGGGCTTTCTCGCCACTGTGGTCTAAGAATCAGGCTCACGGACACGTTCCCCCGGCATGACCGGGGATGGAAGTGGGCAGGCCGTCCCCAGCGGCTGGCGTGAGAGCCGATGGTCGTCGCTAAAAGCCCCAGTTCAGGACGTTTTTCCCATGAACGGACTGAAGTTGTTCTGAAATCCAGGTCGTGGCTCTGGAAGGAGGGGGCGTCCCGGGTAGGGACTGAGGTGGGGTGTGAGCCCCGCCCGCAGCAGCGGGACTCGATGGGTGGTGTCAGGATGGAGACCCCTGGGACTCCAGTGGGAGGTCTCGCCGGCTCTTCCTGCCCCCTCACTGCCCAGAGCCACCTCCATGTCCCTGGTGTCTGCATTCTTGGGGTTCTGCAAACTTCGTTCTCGCAGGGTGTGGCCAGCGGCATGAAAAGGATGGTGTGGGGTGTGTGTGGTTGTCTCGTGTCCCGCGCCCCTTCTTCCGTGCTCCATGACCTGTCCCCATGTGAGAAATAGACACGGGCGATTTCATCTACAACAGAACCATCCATGCCTGGGCAGAGGGGAACCAACACAGAAACCCCCAATTTCCGGGTAAGACCTGACAGCAAAGAGACCAGATTGGCAGAGACGTAGCGGAACCATCAGATGCCTGCTGCTGGTGTTCACTAGCAAGTGTGCCCGCGATACGTGAGTAATTCTCCTGGAAATACAGCTCATTCTCCCACATTTTGCACACCTTTGCTCCCCTCGGGCCTCCCGCTTGTCCTCACGGTGCCAGGCCCGGGGAGGCTCGAGGGCGCTCCCCAGAGCTCAGCAGGGCCCAAGCTTCTTGGGGCACTTCCCAGGCCCTTCGTGAGTCCAGCTGGGCTGTCCCCAGCGCCTGGCGGTCTGGCCCCTCTGCATCCCTTTAGGGCAGTTCTCCCCATTTGTCCTGCTGGTGGGAGCTGGTGCTCTTCTTCCTACAATCGCTTTATTGCATGTTAAAGCGCTCTTAATAGGCTCATTAGCTGGCTTTCCATTGCCCTGTAACAAATTAGCAAGGAATTAGTGGCTTAAAACAACACCCATTTATTATCTCACAGTTCTAGGGCAGGGTCTGAGGCTGGCTCAGCGGCTCATCTGGGATTTCACAGGTGACCAAGGGTCCGTTGGACTCATCTGGGCCTGGGATCTCATCTGGACACACAGCCAGGGAGAGATCCCCCGCAGGGGCTTGGCAGGGGCATTTCCTTGTGGGTGCAGAATTCATGTCCGCTTGAGAGTGAGAGGAGAGACACAGAGAGGGCAGGAGGGAGGAAGAGGGAGAAAGACAGAGCGAGAAAGAGCGAGGTGAGAGGAGAGGGAGGGAGCGAGGGGGAGAGAGAAAATGAGAGGGAGAAAGGAGAGAGATACAAGGTGGAGAGGGAGTGGGAGGGAGGAGACCCCCTCTGAGCCTCCCCAGCCATGTTCACCGGTTTTCAGGCCCACCAAGGACGCTCCTCTTGAGCAACTTAGAGCCCACTGATTAGTGACCTTAAATACACCCTGGAGCACGCATGGTCCTGGACAGAGAGCCCCTCCTCGCCCTGCTGTGGTCACAAGCAAGCCCCAGGCCCTGCTTTCACCCACTGCAGGAATGGGGGGGCAGTGGGTGGGGTGTTATAGCGGAAGGAAAGGTGGCACAGGGCAGGTTCGGGATGGTTCTAGCAGACGGGGGTAAAGGAAAGAGTCTTGGAGTCCTCGGTGGCTTTTTATGCTTTTATTATTAGAGGCAGCCAGGTCCATGGCAGGCGGGGGGTCCGGGGGGGGGTCCAGGAGGCTGGCAGGCTCCCAGCCCCCGGCGTATCTCACCCTCTCCGCTGCTTTGCTGGCCTTCTGTTCTCCCGCTGCTGCTGCTGCTCTTTCTTCTTACTGCTTGCTGGGTCCTGATGTCCTCATGACGCCACCCAAAGCCCATGTCCACTCAGGTGTGCCCACTTGTGCATGCCCTCCTAGCATGCGTGCGGCCCCGCAGGTGTCCAGGGCAAGGAGGGTGGAGAGACCTGATAGTTCTCTGGCCCTACAGGTGTCTTAGGTCCCTGCCACCAGCCTGTCTGCCTGGATCACTGCCACCACCTTGCGAGGACACTTCCCGGAGGGAGGCAGTGGGGGCCCTCCTCTCTGTCCATGGCATGGCGGCCAGCCCCCCGGGGCAGCCTGCGTTCAGGCCGTCCTTCCCCTCGCGAAGAGTCTTTTTCAGAAGCTCAGTGGTCAAAAATGAAGTATGTGTGTGTGTGTGGGGGGGCCGAGGGCAGTGGCGCTCACCCCCATGCCTAGCGCTGGGCTGGGCGTGGGAACGCGGGGAAACGGGTCCCTGCAGCCTGGGGCACAGAGACGCACCCTGGGGGCACGCCACACGCTGTGAGCCGAGCATCATGGGAGAGGCCTGCCTTGCCTCCCCCAGCCCCAACACCGGAGGGGAGAGCATGGAGGAGAGAGGGGGCTGATCCCCGGCACCCCTTACCGTTACCCAGTCGGAGGGCTTCTGATGGAATAAGCACTCACTTGTTCCACAGATGGCGAGTGCCTACTAGTTCCGTAGGTAGCTACTTAGAGTAAATGGGGGGGGGGGGGTCTTGCTTATTAATTTATATTTTAATCAAAATAATGGCTATACTTACAGCCACCTATTTCCACAAACATTGTCAGGAAAAATAAAAGCCAGTCTTCCCGGGCTTGGAAGCCCCTCCCAGCTCACTGGCTGGTTTCTTGGGGCTGGACCTCATGCTTCTAGGCCCTGGGCCTGGCTCCCTCCCTCACCAGCTCCAGGTACTCCCCACCCTACCCCAGCTGCTCCAGGTGTCCCCACCTGGCCTGGGAGCAGGACCTGCTGAGGCAGGACCCCCAGACAGAGGGCACGGCCAGGGCCCTTCATGGAGCTTCTCCCCTGCCCCGGCCGTGGGAGTCACGTCTCCCACCTGCCCTCCCCCGCACGCTGCCCCCACCCCCTTTGAAGTGAAGGTCTGGTGTCCCCGAGGAGTTTACACGTTCCCTGGAGGAGCCCCGGCCCAGGCACCGGGCAGGCCACACCTGGGAGCTGTTTTACCTCTCTCACCTTGTTTTTCCCAGGGGTTAAAACCTGCTGTTTTTCTTGTTGGCTTAGTTTTGGTTTTTTTTAAATGTATCAACTGATTCAACTCCAGCTTGTTATCATCACTTGAATCACTTCTGTATCCACATATGGGCATTATTCAATATTTAGTTTCATGAAGAAGTTCTAGAACTTTCTGAACTGGCTGCCTTTCAAGTCTGCTGCTTGGTTGTCTCCCCTCACCTGCCCGCTAGGGAGGGGACACCCTTTCTAAGACAGAATTGGATTTTGAAGGGCCTCTCCAGGAGACGGGGGTGAGGAGGGCAAGGGGTCCTGAGGCTGTACCTGCGTTCTTGACACCCCCATTTTGGGGTAAATGGCATGCTCAGGCCCTTTTCCACCTTCCCATTGCTGGCTTCTGCACCCCTGCAAAAAGTGCTTGGGAGCAAGGGCATGGGGCACGCACACCTGTAATTATGGACACCTGGGCACAAAGAGCACAGCGTGCACCTGTAAATGCTCACCTCCAGGGGAGGCTACAGGCAGCGGCGGTGGCAGCACCGTGGAAAGGACCACTCCGGGGCGAGGCCAGGAGAACGGACACAGAAGGAGGCCAGGGGAAGAGTGTGGAGCATCATGGGGGCTGGAGGCTTGGGGCCCCCGCGTCCAGCCCCCCTCCTGCCTGTTCGCTGTGCACCTGGTTCCTGAGACTGTGTCCAAGCCTGGAGAAGCCACCGAGGGCTCGGGCCTCCTTTCTGTCTGCCCGCTCAGCAGGGGCCCTGCCTGGGGGTGATGGCCATGCTCCAGCGCTCCTGCAGACCAGGGCAGCTCTCCGGGGTGACCAGACCCTCCTCCTGGGGGCTGGCTTCTCCAGGCGCTGGAGACAGGCCGGCAGGATTGGCAAGTGGGTGCTGAGTGCAGGCTCCTGGCTTCTGAGGCCGACTGGAACTGGGGGTAAAGGGACACCCCGGCTTTGGCGCCGCAGTCGAGACTGCTGGGTGGGCTGTTACAGGTGAGATGCTGCACGAACATGGACATGGGGTTCTCAGGCCCCCACCCCCAGCTTTGTTTTCCCCCAGGTTTCGTACCCACATGTGACACCACATGACTGCAGAGGGTTCTTGGGAGAGTAGAGGCAGGAAGGTGGCACTGGAGGCAGGTTCGGGTGGTTCTGGGCAGACGGGTCAAGGAAGGAGAGTCTTGGAGCCCTGGGTGGCTTTTATGCTTTATTTAGTAGAGGTGGCCAGGTACGTGGTAGGCAGGGGCGGCGCGTCTCACCCTCTCGGCTGCTTCTTCTTTCTGCTGCTGCTGCTCGTCAGTACCGTCGGTTCTGTCCATCGGTCCTCACAGTTCTGGCGTCCTCATGACACCGCCCATTTAAGCCCGTGTCCAACTCAGGTGCGCCCCCTTGCGCATGCCCACCCGGGAATGCTCGCAGCACCGCAGTGTCCATCATCACAGTGGCGGGAGGGCGGGAAGACCTGATCATTCTCTGACCCTACAGAGAGTGAGCATGGCCTGCGCCTCCATGGCGGCAAACCCGGGATGAAGCGGGAGCACGGGTGTGCGCATGCATAAATACGGACAGCTGGGCAGAGGCGCGAGGGCGAGAGCACGGAGCTCGCTGCTGTCTGCCACCCCTCCCTGCAGGTCTGCCTGTACCTGGCTCCTGCTCCAGCATTAAAAGCCCATCAAATCTACCTGGGCTCCCAGATTTGGGGATTCTGGAGGTGGCAGGTGGAGCACAAACACCTGTTTACAAACACACGTGTGTGTGCTCATGAAACACACGTGTGTGCTAAGTGTGTGCAAAGCTTCTCTTGGACAGATGGGCTCTTTTCTGTGGAAATCAGCTCTGCACTAATGACTTAGAAACAATTTATGTGCTCCCTAAGTGACAGGGCTTGCCCATATAATTAACAATAATGATAAATAAAAATAAAATGTGGGCTTCTCCGTGGCCAATTATGCACCCCGAAACTGTAATTCCATCTGTGAGCTCATAAACCACGGAGGCGTGGACACGGTCCACGAGGTTGGTGCTTGTCACCACAAATCCAGGGGTGACAGCTGACTGAAAATGGGGCGCATCTCCAGTCTGGCCAATATGCGGGGTTCTGAAGTGCGGGGCCAAGGGAGCTGGCCCTCTGGGCAGGAGGGCACCTGGAGACCAGTCCCCCCGCTGCTCCCCCCACGCCTCTCCACGGGCAGCGGCCTTGGGCAGGGCGGGGCAGGGGCTGAGCCTCTCTGCATCGCCCACTTCGCCTCCTGTGAGCAGCGCGTGCCCTGGGCAGCACGCCGGTTTCACAGACTGGGCCACTGAGGCCGCAGCCCCGAGGCACCTGCCGGAAGTGCGGACTGCACAGCCCCTACTGGGGTGTTCGCTGCGCAGGGGGCTGGCAGGTGGGTTCAGTCGGCCCCTCTCCTGGCCTTCAGGATCAATCTCTCCTCCAGGCCGCCCGGGCCAACTTCTTGAGTTGTCTGGGCCTTGCCCTCAGTGTAAGTGGGGAGACCAGGAGCCTGCCGCATGTGGGGGTGCAGCCCGCGGGGGTCGGCAGTGACCAGGGCGGACAGGCGCTGCTCTCCCCGGGTGCGCGGGTTTCAGGGCTCTCCGTGATCCGGACAAGCGATGTCTTCGTGCAATTTAAAACCCAAACGAACACGAGGAACCCGCGGCGAGCAGCGTCAGGCTGCCGGGCGCCACGGGCCGGGCGCGGGGGGCGGCGACGCTGGCTGTTTGCGTCCTCGTGGACGCGCTCGCGCGGACTCTGAGGTTTAAAAGTTCTGTCTCAGTAGTGGCGTCTTTGGCGTCCCCTTCGATTTGGGACCCCATTTCGCCCCACTCGCCACTGGCAGGGCAGACCCAGCGGTCACAGGCACGCGGGAGGGATGTGGCTTTTCCGGGGCCACCCTCCCTCGGCGCGTTCCCGCCCCATCCTGGGACTGGTTCTTTCTGGTTTGGGGCGTGCTTTGCAGGGGCCCTCCACCAGCACGCCCCCTGCCCTCAGGGGCCGCAACCTGGGCGCCGCGGTCCTCATGCAAGTCCGCGTCTTCCCAGCAGGGGGCGGCGTGGGCACGCGCGAGCGCAGCCGCAGCCCTGGGGCCGGCGTCCTCCCTCCGCGGTTTCCTTCCTCCGCGGTTTCCTTCTCACACACAGCTCCCCAAGAACGACAACCCCCGACGCTGCTCCTTAACCCAGGCCCTGCTCCGAGAGGAGGGCGCCCGGCTCCATTTCAGCAAGCAGCGATTTTTCTTCAGATATGGATTGGAAGTGGGTCGGGACCCACAGCCCCGAAGGGCGCGTGGCGTGTGGGCTCCCTGCCGGGCTCTGCAAAGCCCAGGGACGGTCTGCACTGGACAGCCCCCTGGGGGCCCCGAGTAGGAAGTGTCTGCGCCCACACCCCCGCAGCGGCTGTCCCCACGCACCCGGATCCGGTGCTCCCAGTTCTCGCCCAAGCCTTGTGCCAGGGGGTTCATGGCCCCCAGCACAGGACAGTGCGGGTGGGGGACAGGGGCCCTACCCAGGGACCCCATGCCCCCATGGTTCCTTCTTGAGGGAAAACACTTCCTGACCACAGAGGGGCTGGGCTCTCCCAGCAGGGGCTGGGTTCCTTTTGTGTTGGGACTGCCCAGCCCCAAGCAGAGAGCCTCTCCCTCTGGTCCATCGCCTGGCCTGGATGGCCTCCTCCCTCGGGAGCAGAGGCAGGGCCCAGCCTCCAGCTGGGGCTGTGTCCCTCGGTGCTGGGGAGTGGCTGGCCCCTCTGAGCGCCTCTGTGACTCCTGTTGCAAAGCCAGGAGTGACAGAGTCTCTGAACTGGCTTGGGGGGGGGGGGGGCCCGCTGGCCGAGCTTTCTTGAAGGGGCTCCTTCTACAGGAGTGGGGCTCTGGGAGGGGGCTGGGGCTGAGCTGGACTCCTCCAGGCACCATGGGAGGCCTGCGGCCGGTCCACGCTGCCATCCCAGCAGCAGAGAGACTCTGGAGGCTGCTGCCCCCCGAGGGGCGGGCAGGGGCTGGAGCTTCTCCCACTCCCCTCCTGAAGGGATCGATGGTTCGGGCTCTGGCCCTAGGGCCTGGGGTGTGCCCTCCCCTCTTGCCGGGCTCTGGAAGCCAGAAAGAGGGGGGGAGAGGAGGCAGGGAGAGTCAGCGGCTGGCGGGCCCGCGGGTGGGCGGCGGGTGTTCTGTGGGTGTCTGTCTGGTGACCTTTGGAGGATGGATTCAGAAGTGATTGCTGTTTGTCCAGGTTCCGTTCAGAGGCGTCCTCTGCTTAAATGTCAGGCCCCTGCTGTCGCTGGGAAGCGGGAAGCGCCCCAGGCTGGGGACACCGCAGGCTGCCGAGTCCTCAGGAACACGCGTGTGACCCCCGTCTGGGGGACATTATCTGTGACCTGTGCTGGATTTTCCTTCCTCGCTGCCGCAGCGAGGGCTTCAGGGGCCTGTGTCCAGCGGCACAGACTGCGCCTGAGGAGATAAGGCCGAGGTGGTGAGAGCCGGAGGGGTCCTGGGCTAGCCCCCCTCGCCCCGGCAGCTGCGGCATCTCTGCCAGGACTCCTGCCATGTCGGCCCCTCTTCTCCAAAGACCTGTCTGGCTGCCTCTGGGCCACTGCCCTCGAGGGGCCCACGGGTCTCTGCAAGTCAAGGACGGGTCCAGCGCAAATGGTCAGGGTCAGAGGCACGCCCCCACTTTACTGGGGGCCTCACGAAGAGGAAGCCCCTGTCCCTCTCGCCTCAGTCTCCACTGCTGCGGATGGGGCCCGGGCCTGGCCCCTACCTGGAAAGGGGAGCGAGAATCACCTGCGCCCGGCAGCTGCCTGGCCTCACCTGCCAGGTGCTCACACAGGGCACAGGGGAACGCCCGGCACGTGCTTGCCTGGCTACTCGCAGCAAGGGCTGGGCAGCGAGGGCTGGGCCTGCTGACCGCTGAGCAAAGCTGACAGCGCCCATCCCAAGGGCCAGGGGTGCGGCGGCCGCCTGGGAAGGAGGGCGTCCAGGAGGTCATCGGGGCAAGGCCATTGGCCTAACGCAGTCTTCCCGGCTCTGTCCTTCCCATCCAGAGTCTGGGGCCGGCAGGGGGCGGGGCAGCTTCTCTAGGGGCCCAAGGGCGGGTCAGGGCATTCGATTCTTACCAGCAAATCAGAGCGGTGTTTGCTTCTGCAACTCCGTGGCCAGTTTCCTGGCTCAGCCTGAGCTTCCTTTGGGGGTGTCTGAATGACCCATGGAGGGAGGACCCGTCCTGCTCTCCATCTTGGTCTCCAGAGGGGTCCCAAGCAGGGAGGGGTGATCTCCCGTTGTACGAAGAGGAACCCCTAAGCCTTGGCCGCCCCCCTCCTGTGCTCAGTTTCCTCCCCCAGAGTTCCCAGGGTCTGCACGCAGACGCCTTCATCTGGGGCACCCTGCATTTCAAAGGCTTGGCAGGAAGTGAAACATATCGGATGCATTTATTATTTATTTTCAAACTTCTCTAAAACTGAAGGGAGCGGAATTCAGGAAGTTGTTCGCACTCCCTGTCTGCTTCCCGCACCCCCACACGCAGACATGCGGGCCTCAGGCCGCAGATTCAGACGCAGAAGGTGCCCAGCCCCGGCCCAGCCCGCCCCACCAGATCTCGGCGCCCCACCTCCCCAGCGCCAGCGCTTCGCTGTTCCTGCGCTTTACATAAAAGCAAGCACACAGCACGTTCTCTTCTGTGTCTGGCTGCTCTGGCCCAGCATTCTGCAGATTTATTTTTATCTCAGATGGCACCAGAGCCATTTTCCCGGGCTGGAAAGATTCCACTCGGCAGGTGCACTGGGTGGAGACGGCCGCTCTGGGACGAGGTCTGCGTGGCCGCCGCTGTGGTCAGTATCACCGAGGCAGTGGGCTGTAAAGACTGTGGGACATTTGTCAGAACAGAGAAAAACATATAAAAGTGTCATTCCATAAGCATCACCCCGATTGACAAGGTAAAAAAACTTGTCTTTTTTTAAATTGAGGAGAAATCAGGGCCTCCCTGGTGGCACAGTGGGTTAAGCAGTGCACTATGAAGCAAACCACAGTCACTGCAGCATGAGTTCAATCCCTCCACCGGCCGGGGAGGGGACCCACATGGCGCAGCAGACCTCTCCTGCCTCCCACTGCTCCCCTAGCAGTGTGTTTCAGTCAGTCTGCCTGTTCTGCTCCCTGCTTTGTCTCTGGTGAATTCTCTCACCTCCCTGGACTCTGGCCTGTACCCCAGCTCTTGTGTGCATAAATAAATAAATCTTTAAAAAAAAATTGAGGAGAAATCCACAAACCCTGAAGTGGACACTTTCCAAACATTAGTATGTTGTCCGTGCGTCCAGGCGTCTCCCCTCTCTCTCCCGAAGGGAAGCCCCTTCCTCCAGCCTGGGTGCTCCATCTCTGTGGGTTCATTCTGGATATTTCCGTCCAGACCACAGACCACGTGGGCCTTTGGCGTCTTAGGGCGAAGTCCTGAGGGTCCTCCAAGGTGGAGTAAGCGTCGACTATTTTTTCCCCTCTTAAACGAAGCATTACTTATAAGGTAGAGGAACTTCCTTTCCATCACTCTGTTCCCTGAAACCCCCCACCATAATACTAGTCCTGCGGTGTCTTTGCCAAACCTGGAACTGACGGACAACACGGCTAGGCCAGTTTCCTCTTCTTTCAATCAATCAAAAGATGCACCGGGCCTGCCGCATGCGGCCATTGGCATCTCTGTGCGGCTCCGCCCCAGGCGGCCCAGCCACACCCCCTCACCCCTCGGCCTCTGGCTTCGCGTCTGTGACCCCTGAGATCTCACCGCCCCAGGGTGCCTGTGCCCCACTGGCAGGGCTTTGGGAAGGTCTCTGCAGGTGAGTGAAGAAAACAAAGGTATCTCCTCTGCCCAGCCAGGCTGGTTTAAAGACGGGCCCCCTTTGGAGATGTCGCCTCTGCTTTCGCAGACTTAAACTGTCCCTCCTGGGATGACCGTGGCAGCAGCGGAGACGCCAGGACGGGCACTGGGCGCACCTCGCAGCGCGGAGAGCAAACGTCTTCTGCGTGTGGGGCAGTTCTCAGGCCGGAAGGCGGCTGCACTCCCAGCCTGAGCGTCGAGTAGGGCGGGGTGTGCCAGTAGCCATAGGCTTTATCCACAGAGAGACCCGCCGAGCATGACCGCCTCTCATTCGCGTCTGATGCTTCCAGGAGCTCTTTACTTATAGTTATAGAGGTCTAACCGGTAGAATTTGCTAGCGTCCGTAGTATATGTGATTAAGCCAACGAAGGGTTCTTACACTGCTGATTGGGTGGCTTTGTGTTTTATTTTCTTTTTTAAATTATTCTTCTAGTTTAAGAATCTTATTTTATGGAATACTACTCAGCAATAAAAAATGAAAAACTAGACGCAGTCATAGGAACATGGATGGAACTGGAAGGGATGATGCTCAGCAAAGTAAGTCAGAAGGCAAAAGAAAAATACCAGATGGTTCCT
>JAGFMF010011769.1:2262322-2338611 GCA_019455555.1 Galemys pyrenaicus
CCAAAAATGAAAAGACAAAGACAAACTGGGGACACTTGGTGGGGAGGGAAGAGGGGAAGGGTGGAGGGCAGACGGGAGCACGGGGGACTGAGGTGATGGGGCACTGGTGATATGGTGATGGGGAGTACATGGGGATTACAATTGACATCAAATATATGTAAATTTTAAAAAAATTTAAAAAAATCTTATTTTATTCTTGTGTAGAAGAGCTGGGATACAGGACAGAGTTGGGGGGGCAAGAGGCTTCACCAGAGACAGAGCGGGGAGCAGAGCAGGCAGATGGACTGAAGCACACCGCTGAGGGGAGCAGCGGGAGGCAGGGGAGGTCTGCCGCGCCCCGTGCGTCCCTCCCTGGCCGGGTCGAACTCGCGCTGCAGTGCCGCGGATGCTCCACAGGGCGGCGCTCAACCCCGTGCGCCACCAGGGAGGCTTTTCACCCACCTGCCGTGGGAGCAGCAGCGTCGCCAGGTGCCGCCTGTCCTCGGGGTGCTGGGGCCACACAGAGCCGCAGCCCAGGAGCACGGAGTTGGGGTCCTGCTGTTTCGCAGCACGCCCCGGGCTGCCTTCTGCCCTGGAAGATGCCCGCTGCCCGCCGGCGTGGGGAGGGGCTGGGAAGCGCGGCCTGGGACCGGCCACCAGTGCGGGGCCTTTGGCTCTTCATTGCTGCTGAGACACGTGCCCACGCTCCCGGCTCCCGGCAGCTCTCTGTGTGGGACGCGAGCCCCACGGGACTCTCTGCCTTGCCTGGGGTCTTGCCCGGCCGAAATCAAGGTGTGGGTCGGCCTGGCTCTTATCCCGAGTCTCTGGCGGTCTCCAAGGCTAATTCAGGTTTTGGGCCGACTACAGCGCCACGTGGCTGGAGGCCTGGGGCTCCCGCTTGCCCGTTGGCCAGGCGGCCCCTGCCTCCTCACCTGGCCCGTCCATCTTCAGGGCGTCCCCGGCACAGCGTGCCCTGGCCTTGTCCCCAACGGCCCCTGTGCCGCCAGCTGCAGGGCGCGCGCCTGCTCAGGGCCTGGATGGCGTCGGGCCACCCAGACAATCAGACCGTCTTCCTGGCCCGGGACAAAGGCCTTGAGACGAGCATCACCCCAGCGGCGGGAGGGGGTGTCTGGCCAGTGGGGTGCTGGGGAACACCCCACAGTGGCTTTGCGGGCTCCCTGAGTCCCCCGGCAGGGTCTGCAGCGGCACCCGGGCCAAGTCACCACACGTTGCTTCCGTCTCTGCCCGGTGACGGGCGGGGGTCTGCAGGGCAAGGCGAGGGCGCAGCTGAGGGCAGCGGGGCCACAGCCTGCGGCGGGGGCCGGGAAGAGCCATGGGCAGCGAGCTCGCCACAGGGTAGGGGATGTTCCGTGGCTCACAAGGCGGGTTGCTGGGGGCGGCAGGGGGTCCCCAGACTGAACTTCCAGTGGCTGGGGGTGCACAGATGGGCTGGGGATGGGTGGTGCCCGGGGGTGGTGGGGAGGTGAGGGTCCCGCAGGTGCCCGAACTCCCCACTGGTGCCCACAGAGCCAGCACTGGGCTCTCCTACCTGTCTGTAGGGGGAGAGGGCGGGGGAGGCTTTAGGGGGTTCACCGTCTCCGAGGCAGAGCTGGTCCCCGGCATTGGTGCAGACCCCGAAGTGCGAGCCCTTAGCGGTGTCTGCTCCTCCCATGCACCGCACCCTGCCCTAGAAGGGCCCCGCCTGGCTCAGCCCGGCCATCGGTCCGCAGGCTCCCCGCCAGCTTCTGGGGGGCCGGCTCCGCACCTTGGCTCTGCCGGGATCGACATTCACGGTCTGCTCGTGGGGAAGCTCCCGTCCAGGAGCAAGATTTATTTCCTCATTAAGAGAGAACTCCGGGCGCGGTAAATCGATCCATCACGCCCACCCACAAACTGGCAACAGGGCTCACACCCGGCCTGACTTCTCCGGGGAGCAGGCTCCCCCACACCTGGGACTCCGAGGCAGGCCCACTTGCATCCTCTCAGCAGAGGTGAGCCCCACCGTGCAGAATGCGGCCTGCGAACCGCGGATGGTCTCCGGCGGAAGCGGGGCCCGTGGCCTGCCAGCGACGTGTCCCCAACTAGCGGGCTCCTGATGTGCTCGGCTCCACGCTCAGCGCTGAGCAGACGCCCCGAAGGAGACTCAAGTCCATTTTTTCACGGGGTGGGGGACTTGAATTTGTTTGTGGGTTCTGAGATCACACGCACCAGCTTCCTCCTGAGCCTTGGGCGGCGTGGCCCTCCCCGAGGCGCGGGAGGCAGCCCGGCGTGCTGGAGGCAGAGCCCGGTCCCTGAGCAGCGGCCACACCGGCTGCCCGTGGCCCGTGGCCAGGCCAGGCGCTTTTCCAGAGAGGTCCTTCCCTGTGGTGCCTTTATCTTCACCCCTGTGGTGCCGGCAGGGTGTGGAGCGGGTTCCCTGTGATTCCGGCAGACGGTCAAGGAGGAGTCCTGGGGCCCTCGGTGGCTTTTATCCATCTCTGCGTCAGAGGCGACCAGGTCCACAGCAGGCGGGGCCGGGGGCCAGGAGGCTGGCGGGCTCCCAGCCCCGGCGCACCTTGACTCTCTGGGCTCTGCTTCTACATCTCTGTCTTCTCCTTTCTCTGCTGGCGTCCTCGTGACGCCATCCATATACACCCTGTGCCTCAGCCCAGGTGCGCCCACCTGAGCACGCCCACACCCGCCTTGAGGGGCCGCCATCAGGCCCATGTGCAGGGCCGCAGGTGTCCGTCATCACGCCCGTGGGGGGGGCGGATCAGCCGGATCATTGTCATTTACCTACAGGAGCGCTCAAGGAGGGTGTGGGCACGCGCAGGCGGCGCACCTGGGCTGCGATATGGGTGTATGCGGGCAGCGTCACGAGGACGCCAGCAGAGGAGAGCCCGAGAGCAGAGAGAGAAGAGTAAGGAACAGCAGGAGCCCAGAGAGAAGATGCACCGGGGCCGGGAGCCTGCCAGCCTCCTGCCTGCCGCGACCCGGTCGCCGCTGATGTAAAGAGCAATAAAAGCCTGAAAAAGCCACCGCGGGCCCCAGGCCTCCTTGACCGTCTGCTCTGACCGCGGAGAACCTGCTCCGTGCCCTGTGGGTGCTGCAGCTCCAGCACGGCCTCCTGGACCTGCAAAGGGTTGGTCCCAAACTCGGCGTCCCTGGACAGCCCCACTCGGGTCCCTTTGGGCGTGTCCAGCAGAGCTCTGGGCCTTTGGTTTCCTGGGTCCTGACATTTTCTTCTGCTCATCCACGGAGTCTGCTTCGTCTTGGACTGTGACGTGCTAGTGACGGGTCCACCGAGACCCCGGCCGATCACGTCCGCGTCCCCGCGGAGCCCACTCCATTGGCCAGCCGGGGCCACCGCGTGGGGCAAGCTCGCGCCGTGGACGCGGGTCCTGGTCCCGCCTCGGCCTTGGAGATGCTGCGGTGCTTTGCGGTGTGTGGTGACATGTCTGAGCCCATGCGGACACCCACCAAGCGGCGGGTCCCGCGGACGGGATGTCAAGTCTCAGGCCCCAGGGTAGCCGAACCCTCCAGCGTTGTCCATTTCGCTTCTCTGCTGCGGCTGGTGACTGGCCCCATGCCCCTGGCCACCCGGAGGGGAGCTGGGGATGGGGCGGGCCTGCCCGTGGAAGTTGATATCGCAGAAATGTTGTCGTTTTAAATTTAGAACAAAAGCACAGGCTTGAGTCGGTGGGTCCCTGCTGGAGCCAGAACCGCCCCGAGGCGTCTGAGACGCGAACGGCAGGAGACCTGCCCAGCTGTGCGCGCAGCGTGAGGCGAGAAGAGCCTCTGTCCTCGTGCTTTAGCAGGATGCCGTAGCGGGCGGAGACGCATGCCCGGGCCGGGGCGCCGAGGAGCGAGGCCGGCGGGCGGGCGTGCAGGTGAGCTTGATGGAGCCGAAGGCAGTTCGCTGAGAGCACAGGGAGAGGGACACTGCCCAGGCACGAGCGGGCAGCTCTGAAGGCCAGTAGCTGCCTTCAGAAGGGGCAGCTGGTCAAGAGACACCGCGCAGATGCGCCGCGGTCAGGGTGAGGTCTGGGCTTGCCGGAGCCAGGGGTAATTACGCAGCGACCTTCAGGGCTTCTCCGGTTGGGGGTTGGCTCCCTGAAACGATGGCTGACTGGCTTGACCCCCACCTGCACGTGGCCAGGGCTCCCCGTTGGCGTGGGATCAGCGCCACAGCACCCGCGGGTGCGTGCTGTGCGTCTGCGTGTTCATGTGTGTGCACGTCACGCGTGAAGAAGCCCGCTCCTCTGCACAGCGCCCTGTGGTCTCGGCTGCCGTCAGCCATGCGGTGACCGGGGCGCGCACAGTCCTGGAGGCTTCGCCCCTCGGCCGTCCACCGGGGCGGGCTGCCGCAGCACTGACCCTGGCTTTCCGCGGTGGCTGCTCCCATCGGCTCCCGTCCGGCCGACGCTGCCCGGTGCTGGCTGAGGCCGGCGTGTGCACTTTTCAAGGGCTGGGCTTCATGGGCATGGAGTGCCGTGCCCCACACTGGCACGTAGTGGACGTGAGGGCAAGACAGTCTCAGAAACCCCTTATAAGGGACACTTCCGTTCTTTCTGGGGGTCCAGCTGTCCCCACAGTGTGTGGCCTCTCAGCTCCACCCTCATCATTGCCAGCCACCGCGACCAGGGCCATCGTCACCGGAGATCCGCCGGTGAAAATCAGCGGCATGGTCAACCCGCCCTCAAGTTTCAGAGGTGGACATGTCCAGTCCTTCCAGGCTCAGGCTGGCCCAGGGGAGCCCATCTTTTTTCTAGGCCTTTTCCTTGCCAAACTCTCGTGGGCGTGCGGAGGCTGGGACGGCTCCCAGGCCCGTCTGTGGGCAGAGTCAGAACGAAAAGCAGCACGTGGCCGGGCAGGACCTCTGGGGACACCGGTGTGTGTCTTGGAAGCGGACGGGAGCGTGACTGCACCCCGCAGCCGGTCCTCGGGGGTCTCCTCTTCCCCGCCTTGCTCAGCCTGGCGGTGGCACCTGACCACAACCAGAGGCTGGGTTTCTTCTAGGGTGGACGCCCCGCCCGCAGCCACCCCGAGCTGTCAAAACAGTAGGATTTAAAAGGGTCGGGTCGGCCAAACCTCCTATTGTTTAGTCTACAGCAGGCAAGGCGTCTGTCTGGGTGACGGGAACATCTTTGGCTTGCGGGCGCGGGCCTGGTCTGCGGACGCTGGTTGGGCTGAGACGGTGCACGCGCTGGCTCGGGGTGGTGCGGCGCGTCCATGCTGTGTCGTCTCCGGGTGGCCAGCCCAGGGGAAGACAGTGGCTGAAAGCCACAGATGTCCACCTGTCAGCATCGTGGCGCCCAGACCCAGGCACGGGTCAGCGGGCCGGGCTCCCTGCCGCCGCCTGCCGCCAGCACTTCGCGGGCAGGCTGCTCCCTCTGCCCGTGGCATGCGGGCCTGGGCTGTGATTTCTGCCCCTGTGGCCGTAGGCCCTGCCCAAGGCCCATCTCCTTGGTAAAGAGGATGGTCACTTGGGATGAAGAATGCACCCGACTCCGGTAGGGCCTCATCTAAATTGGTGTAACTACCTCCACTGGCCCCATTTCTTTCTCTTTTTAAAGTATTTTTTAAAAAACTTTATGCACACAAGAGCTGGGGTACAGGCCAGAGTTATGGGGGCAGAGAGGACCCACCAGAGACAGAGCGGGGAGCAGAACAGGCAGATGGACTGAAGCACACTGCCGAGGGGAGCAGCGGGAGGCAGGAGAGGTCTGCTGCGCCTGGGGGTCTCTCCCCAGCCGGGGGTTGAACTCGCGCTGCTGCAGTGGCCGCCGAAGCCCCACAGTGGGGCTCTCAACCTCTTGCACCACCAGGGAGGCCCCACTGACCCCATTTCTAAATAAGGTCATTTCCCAGGCACTGGAACTCAGGGCTTCCACATACCTTTGGGGAACACAGTTGAAACTAACTATAATACTTGCGTCTCTTCTACCCAGAATCTAAAGGGCTGTGACCTTTCTCCTCTGAACGTGGGGCCTGGGGTGACAGGTGCGTTTCCCGCCATGATGACCGTGGGATCCAGTGATCCTGGCCGGCAAGTTGGGGTGAGGATGGGCACACTTAGAGGGGCCAGGTGGGGTCCCCAGCCGGTTTCTCCTCTGTCCTGTCTCTCCCAGGCTGGCAGTGGACCTTGTCCGTGGGTCACCAGCCAGGAGCCCCTCAGGCCCATCAAGCAAACAAAGGGGCCTGAAGATCCAGCCAGCTCGACTCTCCTGGGGAGGGCGGTGCCCACGAGGAGGCACTGTGTCCCTGCCCTGCCCAGCTGTGAAGACAGCCCCCCACTCAGATCAGAGGCACCCACTTCTCGGTGCAGCTGGACGGCCAGCGGCCATGCTGGCTCTGCCTCTGTGCCCTTGGGTGGGGGGCAGTGGGACCCACGCGGAAGCCCACCCCCCTGGAGATCGGCCCTCCGGGGCCAAACCTGGGCTCATTTCTGCCTTGAAGCTTCGCCTTGTGGCAAGTATCCTGGGAAAGGAGAGACAAGGGGTGTGTAAAAGCTTTATGCCCGCGGAAAACTGGTGGGGAGGGGGGTGTCTCTCCGCCTGGTCAACAATCTCATAGATGGGGAGAGTGAGAGGTGCACCTTGAGAAATATTTAAAAAAATCAAATCACCTTAAAATCGAGAAATTTCCAAGGAATCAAATCAGATAAAGTATTTTGCCTTAGTCATCGCGTTAGTGAGAATGTTACGAGCATGTCCGGGAGGCCGCGCTGGACTGAGCACGTCGGAGGGGGAGGCTGTGCTCTGCACGCCCACGCGCAGGTGCGGCCGACGCGCAGGGGTGGCGGGACGACGTCTCGGGGACACGCGTCCTGCCCTGCCCGGCGTGTGGCAGGGCTGGGCCCACCCGCCGCCCGCGGCCCGGGCTGGGTCCCCGGACTCAGTAGATGCCTTGCTTCGGCCAGCCCAGCTCTCGGGCGTACGCCCCTTTGCAGCTCCGGGTCTCGCGGTCGTGCTCCAGGTACGTGTTCAGGCCCGGCACGGCCGACCGCCAGCCGATGAAGCCCTGCGTGGTCTTCGGGACGGGGGGCGATGGAAGGACCTGGAATGGAAATACGGGGCCTTTGGGGCGGGCCACAGGGACCTGTCCCGGAGCACCCGGAGGGGAAGAGACGGCGCGGCCGGGAAGGGGCGTGGGCAGAGCTGCGGCCCTGACGCTGAGCCTCGCGCACGCCACAGACTCGCGTCTCCACCCGGGAGCTGGGCGCGCTATTCCTGACCGCGGGGAACAGTGCTTGTCTGGCAAAAGGAGGAGGAGGCGGAGGAAAAGCGAGGCGCAGGAAGGCCAGACGCCCGCACAGCCGGCTCTCCACGAAGCCACAGCCTGGGCCGGAGCAGCTGGGCGCTGTCCCCGGCCTGCTCAGAAGGCGTGTGGCAGGCGCATCCGGACGCGCGCGCGCACAGGCACGCACACTGTTAAACTGTGGAGGCCGCAGGAGTGGAAAGCAGTGGGATTTCGGGAAAACCAAAAGGAGAACGGGGTTCTCTCTGAATTAGAACCCCGGGGTCGGTTCCTTGACATCTGGGGGGACTCCGAAGGCCAGGTGAGTGTTTAGGGGTCTCCCCTGCGTTGGAAACCTGCCTCTGCTCTGCTCTCCCACAGTGATTCGGAGGACAGCACGAGGAGTGTTGTTCTGAAGAACTGGAAGGAAGAGGGGTGTGCGCTTGGGGTGCGGTCCCCGCCCAGTTGCAGGCGTCTCCGGGCAAGCAGTGGCCGAGTGGCACTGCGGGGGGCTGAAGCCCAACCAGCGCGTGTTCTCGGTGAAGAGCTGAAATTCCGCTCCTGAGAGGCCACTGAGGAGGCGCCTCCCCAAATGCCGAGGTGCGGGGGCGGAGGTGGTGCAGCTTCCTGTGGGCTAAGGCGGAGCGCGCTCTGTCTGTCGTGCGTGAGCGCCCGGGAACACGCGGCCAGTTTCCCTGACTTGTAAGGGGCCTCCCTTGGGTTGCCAGGGTTCACCCACGAGATGGGCAAGGTGAGGACCGTTGCGCGGTATGGGAGGGCGTGCCTCCGCAGTGAGAAGGCTCACGATTCTTCAGGAAAAGTGAAAATGCAAACACTCCTGGACTGAAGACACCCCACCCCACCCGACACACTCACATGCGCGCGCGCACACGCATACGCACGTACGCGAACACACGCACATGTGTGCCCACATGCTTGTGCACACAGACCCACACATGTGCACACACGCACATGCACTGCACGCACAGACACAAAGCACACATGTACACAGACACACGAGCACACACATGCTTGTGCACACAGACTTACACATGTGCACACACGCGCATGCACTGCATGCACAGACACAAAGCACACATGCACACAGACACACGAGCACACACATTCTTGTGCACATAGACCTATGCATGTACACACACGCACATGCACTGCACGCACAGACACAAAGCACAGGTGCACACAGACATGAGCACACACATGCTTGTGCACACAGACCTACACATGTGCACACACGCACATGCACTGCACACACAGACACAAAGCACACGTGCACACAGACACACGAGCACGCACATGCTGCAGTGACACCGGAGCACGTGTGTCCCAGAGCCTCCGTTTCCGTCGCTCTGTGCGCCCCTCACATACAGGTCCAGGGGTTATTTCTTGCTCGGGGAACCCGGCTGGAAAACAACATGCTCACCTTGATGTATTTCTCCACCGGGGTCACTGGCCGGATGCGGAACCTCTCAGGAAGCTCAACCCTGGGCTTTGCAGGCGAGGGCTCCTCTTGGCTCTGGACCAACTGAAACAGAACCCCAGAGATGGGCCCCTTGGCCGGGACCGTGGGGACCCCATTCGCTGCATATTTCAGAGTCAACACCAGGGCTCCGAAGCTCGAGCTTGCTTGTCCCAGTCACGCAGCCGGAAGGCCGCTGGCCGGGGTCTGGCTCACAGGCCGACATGGAAGGGCCGAGCCGCCCCCACTCTGTGACCCTGAGAATTCACACCCCCAGCGTGACCGGAGAAGCTTTACAGATGGTAGGCTCAGATTAAAGAGCCAGCACACTTCCAGGACCAATCTCTGAACTAGTCGAGGGGAGTCCCATCCCCCCCTTTAATTTTTAAAGCAATTTTGAACTCTTCAAAAACCCAATTTAATTACATATAAAGAATATTAATATAGACTCCTTTATGCATATTATATTAATAAGGACTCATTTATGCATAAAATTTCAAATTGTATAACTCTCTAAGTACTAAAAAGATTCACTAAGAATGGCATAATTCCAAAGCTGGTGTGATGGGGTGAATCACAAATGGGGTTCACGCTGCCTTAGATCTCGAATGTGGGCAACCATGGGGTTTCTATGCGGTTCTGCTTTCCTTCGAACGGGTTGCTTGGCATGCCCGGTCACTTGAAAGGCCAGCTTCCCGCTGAGGCCGACACCAGCAGCTGGGGCTGTGTACTGCCATAGAATTCTGGCTCTGTTCTCAAAGCTTTCCTTCCCACGCTGGATTTCTGGACTCTTCTGGATACCAGAATACTTCACCTCTCTGCACGGGGTCCCTCCCTCCTGACCCCACTTTAATTATGCCTGTCCCCCTTCTCCGGCTTCTGTTACCCATACTTCCCGGTGGGAAGTCAGACCAGCTTCCCCTTCCCCCCTTCATTAGCTCCGGGCCTCTGCCCCTTCAGCTCCATTCGTCCCCTCATCTGTAAAATAAGCATAAAGCAGCACTGCCCTCTACACAGGGGTGGCCATGTGGAGTCCATGAGCTGACTGAAAGGAAACCTCCAGAATGTGCTGGCCGCGACAAGTGCTCTGTAAAGGCATGAAAGGGAGGAACGTCGGCTTCAGCGGCAGTCTCCTCCTGCAGCACACTCTTTCATTTTATTCTTGCAAATTACACGCTTGGTAACCGTTTATGCTTTGAAATGATTGATTCCATAACCTCAGGGCTCATAAAATCTGTATTTACCTCCTCGAGAGGGGTTGTTAAAAATCCCCAGTTCTGGCCCCAGTTTTGCCGAGCTTCATTTTCAGCCTTCAGGCGGTATTTCCTGAAAGAGAAAGGTCCTAAGTGCTGGGCAGCACGTGAAAGAAGTTCAGGGGACCCCCCCAGGACCCCAGAAGGGGCGCTCCCACGCCAGTGTCCAGGTGCATTGACTGACTGATCGATGATTCTCCCAGGCCCGAGTTCCTGTGGGCCGGGGGCTCACCTGTGAGGGGGACAGGTGTCTAAAGAGCCCAGGCTGGCCGGCCCAGTGGGGAGCAGGCCCCTGTGTGACCCATGCAGTGTGTGTTAAAGTATCTCTGTCCCCAGGGCTGGGACCTGGCTGGTGAGGCCTCGAGGAAGCAAAATTTAAGGAGACGCTTTCTCTCAGGTTCCTGCAAACACAGGACCTTGAAAGGGGGCCCCCCTTAAACACTGCCCCCAGGGGCCTCGCTTGGCCTCTCTGCCAGCCCTTCAGCCCTTTATTCCACATTAAGTACAACTTTTATCTAACAGCCTATGAGCTGAGTTGAGCTGCAGTAGAAGAGCTGTTGGGTCAGATTTTGCCAACATCTCATCAAACATTCATTTTGATTTTCAGGGCTCCTGTTTTGATTCAATATCTGCTCCTCCTGCCCTGGCCTCAGACCTAGGCACTGAGTTTATCCATCGGCCTGTCGTCAGCAGGAGCTGCAAAACGAGCCACAGGTGTGATAGAAATGTTCTAATAGCCACATTTTAAGAAAGGTCAACATAAATAGATTTATTTTAATGTCACTCTTTTGGGGCATGAAGATTGTAAAATCTGGCATGTGATTTATATTCATAGCAATGCGGCCCTAATGCAATCTGGACCAGCCCCAGTTCGTCTGGCTGTTGGACAGAGACCTCGGGTCTCACCAGTGCCCATCATGCAGGAGGGGCCGTGCGCCGTGGGTCTTTAAGGATGGACAGGGGTTTGTCTGGTGGAGAAGGGAGGAAAGAGCAGGTCTGCTCAGGTCTGCTCTTTCCTCTTGGAGGTACATGGACCAAGATAATGGTTTAAAAGTTTATTATTTGGGTGTTTTATGCCAAATGATGCTTGCTTTCTATTAATGGAGTAACAAAAGTTTCCTATGAAGTTAAGTGTGTGGAATGAAACAAAGCTAGTTTAAAGAAAACCATGAGGTGACTAGTGCACATTTTACAGGGACGTTAGAAGTCGGGGTGGCCGATGGGATAGTCGGCATGTAAGAGGTGGTCAGAATGAAGGTTTATCGCTGCTAAAATTTACTCCTTGCATCTAAATTGGTGCTTCTCATATTGGTTGGAAGTTCAGAGAGGGCTAATATTTAGCGATTGGACAGGATGTCCAATAAAAACATCCATTACAAATGTCTGTTAAAAATAAATCTTTCAGAAAACGGGTCTATTTCTTATGACTTAAAAAATAAAATAACAACAGGAAAATTGGGACTGTGTAGTGCATACACATTTCTCATTCAAACTGAACAAATATTAAGATTTTTGGTTTCTTTTTAAAAATTCAGTAAATCTTAAGAAGGACAACACACGAGTGGACTCACGCAGTGCTGCTTTGCAGGTGAAGGAGGGGCCCGACCCACAATCTCTTAACCCCTGAGCTGTGTCTGAGCAGAGAGCACTGAAGCTCTCGCTCCCTGGGGTTCCTAACAGCGCCCCCTCTGCTCAAGCCACCTCCAGCGGGCTCCCAGTGCCCAGAGGTCGACCACCTCCAGTGCTTGGTGTGGCAACTGCAGCGGCGCTTGCGATTCAGGCGGGCCTGGCCCAGCCCCCCCCCCGCGCCAGCGGGTCGTTACCAGATCGCGTCCTGGGCCACGAGGTTCATGCGCTCGGCCGCGGCGGTGCTGAGCGGTTTCAGCGACATGGGGCCAGGGTCGGCTGGTCCAGTGCGCTCAGGGCCTGGGCTTGGCGTCTGGCGTCGCCCGGGAAACTGGTTGCCAAGCAACGCGGGACTCAGAGGCGGAGGCGTGCCAGACTCTGCTGCCTCTGAGCGCTCGCTCGCCCACCTCCCCCCACCCAGGGGCCGGGGCTGCAGCAGCCTCCTCTCTGCGGAGCCTCTGGGAAACAGCGACTGGACACCCGCGCCCTTTTTAAAACCGGGAACGCAAGTATACACACGACAGGTGTATTAAATGAACTGGCCACAGGAAGCACACCTGTGCGACCCCGGCACGGGTCACCCACCTTCCTTGGCGACCTCTCCCCACTAGCTGAACCGACTGCCGTGTGCCTGGCCCTGCGCAGACCTGCTGGACAGGGCCCTGCCTGCGCCCCCACGGCTGGAGACTCAGCCGGGCCAGCACACTGCCACTGCCTTGACTGCCGGAGGTGGGGGCAACTTGGCTTGTCTCTTGGCCCACACCTCTCTGCCCCACACCCCAAAATGAAGTCCACGGCGCTATCTCCGCCAGACCCCACACTCATCACTCTTGTTTGTGCTCCTCAATACCAGTCCCCGGGACCTCCCTGGTGGCGCAGGCGTTAAGGTGCAGCACTGTGAAGCATCCGCAGTCACTACAGCACAGCATGAGTTCGATCCCGGCCAGGGAGGGACCCACAGGCGCAGCAGACCTCTCCTGCCTCCCGCTGCTCCCTCTGCAGTGTGTTTCGGTCCATCTGCCTCTTCTGCTCCCCACTCTGTCTCTGGTGACTCCTCTCTGCCCCCGCAACTCTGGCCTGCACCCCAGCTCTGTTTGCATAAATAAATCTTAAACCAAAATGCCAGTCCCCCACCATCGAGTGCTCCCCAGTGTGTGCTGGCTGACTCGCCGACCCTCACCCAGCCGTCCACACAGCAGCTTGTCCTCGGTCTGGCCCCGGAATGTGGATGTAAGAAGGACAGTGAGTGGACCCTGCGAGGGCGGGGAACTGCCCTGGGTCGGGGCTGCACAGGGAGGGAGATGAGGCCGGAGTGTCCGCTAAACACAGGTGTCTCCGTGCTGCTCAGCGCGCCCCTCTGCAGAGCCCAGCGGAGCCCGGATCTTCTGCCCTGCGGGGTGTTGGATTCGCCCTGGCTGGCCTCCCCGCCCTACCCTGAGCTCTGTCCTAGTCTCAGCAGCAGCGTGCTCGGCGCTGGAGGATGCGCCTCCCTCTCCCGGGGCCGTGCCCGCACCAGACACCAGCGCTCTTCTCGGCTGTCGGAAGCAGCCACGTCAGAGCTGGCCGGACTGCCGTGGCTGGACAGCTGCCCTGGCATGGCCGGGGGCTCCTCCAGGGCTTCTGCTGAGATCTCCACCCCCAACAGGAGGGAGGTTGTCTTGGGAAACTCATGAGTTGCGGGAGGCCAGGAAGGGAGGAAGATCTTTTTCGTAGCCAGGGCGATCTGCCACCCCCGGGGAGCTTCCAAGATGATTCTGTTGAAATGATTAATCAGGGAGAGAGTGGCGCACTGACTGTCTGTCTGTGCCAGACAGCACGGGCCCGTGCAGTCCACACGAGTCTGCTGACGGCCTCTTACCTGCCTGGGGCCCTGGAGGCAGCGAGACCGAGACAGCAATCCTCAGCAGACGCATCGTGGGGGCGGGCAGCCGGGGGCCGTAGACAAGAGCACACGGGCTTTTGCGCCAGGGAGAGATAGACGCACACTCCGAAGGCGGTAGAGCCGGGGGATGAGGCTGGGGGGCCAGGGTCAGGGGCCAGGGGTGGGGTCCGATTTAAGAGGTGGCCAGGAAGGCCTGCCTCCCTCGAGGTTTGAGCACAGGTGTGCTGCAGGAGGGCCACACGCTGGGGGCTGGAAGCGTTTTCAGTGGAAGGGGTGGCACAGGGCAAAGACTAGAGGTGGTGGCAGCAGCTTGGGGTGGTGGAAGAAGAGGAAGGAGGCCAAGTTCCTGGGAAGCAAGCTGATGTGCAGCGGTGGACAGGAAAGCACCCCATCCCCAGGGCCCAGTCCAGAGGGACGAGGACAAGGACGGAATGCAACAGGTGCTAATGCAGCCTGATAATAGGCAATTAACAGTATGATGTGTGCCCTGGAGCCAGGCCCCAAAGAGGCAGAGGAACTGAGGAGCAAGTTGGGTTTTGAGGGATGAATACGAGTTTGCCACTCCTGCCCATTCTCCCAGGAAATAGCTGCATGGGGTACCCTGGGGGACAAGCCCAGGACTAAAAAGGAGTAGAGTATTGTGGTTAAGTTCATGTACTTGGGGGCCCGAGGGGGGCTCATGTCCTTGCTGGGCAAGCTGGCTAACCTCTCTGAACCCCAGTTTCCTCCTCTTAGATGAGCTTGTAGAATCCCCAAGGAACTGTGAGGAGCAAAGGCACAGGGCTCAGCGTGGGGCCTGGTGTAGCTGGTACTCACGAAGAGGGGCACATCTCCCCGGGGTCCCCAGTTCAAGACACAAAGGTTGGGGTAGAGGGCGCGGAGATGGAAACGGACCTGGGTTTGCTCATTGAGGATGCGAGTTTCGAAGAGCAGGCTGTGGACGGCTGGCGCACCAGCCTGCATAGGTGGGTTCCGTTTTCCCTGAGAGGTGCGGCAGAAACAGAGGCCCCCACCCCCGGGGAGTGCCACTGGGGCCCCAGCCCTCACCAAGCCTGGCCAGGTGGCCCCTATGTGCTCAGAACCCGGGGAGCAGGGGTTCCGGTGGGGGCACTCCGCAGAGGGAAAGCTGGCTGCAGCAGCTGTGCAAGCTCAACGGTCTGAACAGACCCCCAAGTACCCCCATCCCCACAAACGGGTTCGGGGCGCTCCTCCTCCTCTGGCCTGGGGCTGCGGGAAGATAGGGGGTCAGCATTTGTTGGTCCTCCTCTCTGAGGAAAAAGCGCCCTTTTCTCTCTGGACGAGTTCAAGTGGCCGAAGCGACGCGGTGGCCCGGAATCTACGCAGCAAGTGGTTGGGGGCGAAGTTCCGCCTGTCTTTCTATGAAGAGGGGCCTGGGGGTGTCAGGACCCGGTGCTCTCCGCCGGCTGCCGACTGCAGCCAGAGGGGCTGTGACCGTGCTGACCCAGCTCTGACCTCACTGCGACCCTTCCTTGCCCGAAGGTCCGGTCTGGACACTCTCCTGCGAGGGGGTGAGCTGCCGCCCCGTCCGGCCCCCTTGCCAGGCCCGGCGACGCCGTCCAGGATGCCAGTCCAGGGCATTGGATTTGGGGTGCATGTTTGGACTAGACTTTCACAAAGAAGCTGCTTGGTGCTGATGGGAAGTGAAGTGGAGCTGGACGCGGGGCCCCCGACCCTCGGGCCCCCAGGCCCCGCTGCCTGCGTGGGCCCCTCCCGCCTACCTGGGGTCTGGCACACTCGCGTCGCTAGGTTCTGACTCGTTCTTAGCGCTGGCAGCCCATTTTCCCCATTTTCTCTCTATCCTCCTCTGCTGTGCCCAGGGGAGCCCCCGCAACTTGAAACAAGAACTTCGCAGGCCTCTGACCAACAGCATGTCTTCACCTAACTCTTCGTTTATATTTTGCAAAAGTATCACCGCAGATTTCAAAGCGGAGGCGCCTGGGCTGGGGGAGAAGAGGGGCCGTCTTCCTTGCCGGTTCTGCGCGGGGAACCAAGGAAATATTACAGCCTGCAGAAGGCTGGCCGTGTCCCCGGGTGTTAATATTTTTGGCCCTCTCTCCACGTTCTGGGCCGGTTTATTTTTCTTTCTTTTTTTTTTCATCTTGCCGTTGCTTTATGAAACATTCCGACACTGGGGCCAACTGCTTCCTTTAGTTTTTTAAGCTTAAACAGTTTTCTCTTTTTATTTTATGTTTTTCTCAAGCCGGAGAACGCTGTGCGCGGGACGGGTTCCTGCCAGCCAGCCTGCCTTGTTCGCAGCACGGGCGGTGATTACCTCGACTGCGCAGCAGCAGTGCGGAGCTGCAGCTCAAAGTGCCAATTTGCAGGGAAGGTGTTTGATGCGTCCCTGAGCTCTGGCTTCAGGCGCTCAAAAGTTCTACTCTTTGCACACCCATTATGTTCTCTTTAGTTAAAGAACTCTCCTCTCTGCAAACAGTCTACACTCCACGCGCCTCAAGGAACAATTAACATTTTTCTGGGTCTCAAAGCAGCAGCAGGAAGCCAGCCCTTGCCCAGCACCTGCCGAGCCTGAGCCTGCACTCCATGGCCGAGGGATCGAGGGATCGAGAGGCTCTGGAGCGCCACCGCCTTGGCCCAGGGCCCTGTGTCCGGCTTGCTCCCCGCTCTGCCACCCCCCCAGCCCCTGCCCGCTCCTTGTGCTAGCTCTAGGCGGTGAGAAAAGGCCAGCCCCACGTGGAAGGAAAAGTCAAGTTGAATGCCAGGGACGAGCCAGCCGGGGTCCCAGGGCGGTGGAAGGGGGTGGGGGTGCTCAGCTTCTCCAGCTGAGCACAGAGGGTGTGGGGGCTCCCCAGTGCCCAGGGGGCCTGGGGGCATGTGCTCGGGTGCCCGAAGGCCAGGGTCGCCCCTCAGGGCTGCAGCAGCTTCAGCCTCAGCGCGAACCCAGGCACACAGGCCATCGTGTCTGCTACTCCGGGGGTGCGGGGCTGGGCAGGACGGCCGCGGCCGCCCACAGGGGTCAGCAGGGGCTTTGGAGGAAACTGCGTGCCTGGGCAGAAGGGGAGCAGCTGTGGTCTCCGTGCCCGTCCTGCGGGCTGCAGCGGTTCGCACTTGGCGGTGGTCTTCCGCCCTCGCTCGCGGGGGCGTGTGCTGGGCCAACCTCCTTCACTCGTCGTTCACCGGTGTCCTGAGTCCCTTCCACGAGCTCCTGTGCCAGGCCCTGGGGCCAGGAGGCCTGGCTTGCCCCCAGGCTTGCCCCCGGCCCCCGGGAGCTTCCGGCCCACACTGAGCCGCGAGGGCGTGCAGTCAGCTGGGCCGGGTGCGCGGGAGGGAGTCGGGCTGCATAGTCTGGGCAGGCAGCTCTGTCCACCCAACACACGCTCTGCAGCCGAGGCCGCGCGCGGGACCCCACAAGCTCACGGCTCCCGCCCTCGCCCCACAGTGCCTCTCTGCGCTCCTGGTCTGTCCTGGACATATAGGGCTTGGGGGCTGAGATTTCATGAGGGCGAAGAGGGTGCACTTCTGGAAACGCCCGGACCCCCACCCCAGGGTACAGCTGGTGTCACCACCCCCATCAGGCCTGGCCAGTCACTGGACCTTACTCCGCTGGCTGCAGTGACAGCCCAACGAGGCACCGGCTCGGGAGGGCCAGGCAGGTCTTCCCCGGGCGTAGGCAGACGGAGACCTGGGAGACAAGAGCTCTCATTTTGACCCCTGGGCTGGGGCAAGGAAGGGCCAGGGCTCGATGGCCACTCCCTTCCCTCCCTTCCCGCTCCTGTAACGGCTCCCTCCCTTGAAGGAGGAAACCTGCAGGCTGCAGCCAGCACCTCCTCCTGCCTGGGCCCAGCCCTGCCCCCGCCCCAGGCCCCACTGACAGCCCTCCAGGTGAGGGTCTGCTGGGTATGTAAGGGCCTACTACGTGCTCAGCTCCCAGGCGGGTGGCCTGGGGTCTCCTCTTCCTCCTGCTCCTGGCAGGCCGGGCAGGCGCTGGCGTGGCCCCGTGAGGCTGTCTGGACCCTCCTGAGGACGCAGCCAACCAGGACGCGAGGGGCACATGGTGAGGAGAGGCCCCGTGTCCCGACGTGGAGACGGCGCTGGGCGCCGGGCTCGGGACTCAAAGGCACACTGCTGTGTGGGCGCCCCTTGGGCAGCCGCGCGGGGATCTGGGGGAGTCGCCGAGGCTCCTGCTGCTCGTTTTCTGATAACTTCCTGTGCGGCAGATTTGCTGTGGGAGCTGGGCACGGTCGATCCAGAGGGCCGAGCTGGAGCCGCTTCGGAGACTCGCGGCCACTGCGACCGGTGGGCGGGGCGCGAGCCTGCCAGGCCGCTGTTAGGAAGAAGGGCAGCTGCCCTGCCCCGGCCTCTCGTCACTGGGGCTGGACAGGGCGTGTGGGGGGCCAGCGTCCAGCTGGGGGGGCCGGAGCGGCCGCAGGCTCCGCAGACCTTCATTCTCCCGCGCAACCGGCTGCGTCTGGTCTCCGCATCTTGGCAGAGGGGTGCTGGTTGAGGGGCATGTCCTCCAGCCACGTCCCTTCAGAACCTGCGAAGGTGACCTCACTGGCGATAGGCCCTTGCAGGCTTGCTCCGATGAGATCACACTGGTTGGGGGTTCTGTCCGGCGTCTTTATTCAGTCACGAGGTGGGCAGGCCCGCCCCGTCCGCAGGCTGGATGCCCCAGAGCCTTCGGCCGAGCCCGCCCTGCTGACCGCTGGGCTTCCGCTTTGTCACGGCCCCAGACCGACCCAGCGGCCTCTGCCCTGCGTCTGTGGGTCTCAGTAATCGGAAGAGGTGCAGGGGCGTGGACTGGCGATGGTCCAGGGCCTGCGGGCGTCCAGCCCAGGTCTTGAGTCTAGGAAAGCGTCCATGGGAGCACCCCGAGCCAAACGCTGAACCAAACACCTGGCCAGGTATGGCTGGCCAGGGCACGCCTCTGCAAGGGCTCGGCGCAGCAAGGGACCTGCCCTGTGCCCTGTGCCCGGGACTGGAGGAGCGAGGGCCCCTCTTCACCACGGTGCCTGGGTCCATGCCGGGCAGCCCGGCTTTGCAGCACCAAGTCAGCCGTGCCAGCCCCTTGCTGAGCACTCAGCAGGGGCTGGACTCGCCCGCCCGTGCCGTCCGAAGGCTGACGTCCGGCAACTCTAAGTCCACTGCCACTTCTGAGAGGGTCACAGCATCTGGGACACGGGGGTCCAGCTGGGCCAGTGAGAGAGAGCCAGGCCCCTGCGGCTCACCCGCTGTGCCCCTGCAGCCCTGCCGCTGCCCACGGAGCACGCCGTGGCCTGCATGTAGCGGGACTTGGTCTCCCTCTCAGGACTGGGTGGGTCCCTGGTTGACCTCCAGGTGTTTGTGAGACGGGGGAAGGAGTCGAGAGAGAGGAGGAGGCGCCCTGTGAGCTGCTTCCTGCAGCGCTCTGAAGGCCCGGGGCTGGCGGGCGTTCTCTGCGGACTGAAGTTTGCAGACCCCAGGGCCAGCAGGAGCAGACCAAGGCGGTCTCTGCCTCTCTTCTCTCCCCCACAGGCCGGGGAGCCCCGGTGGGCTGGCCCCCGCTGTGCGTCAGGGCTGAGCAGGAAGCCCTGGCTGAGTCCTCCGGCTCCTGTGGGTTTAAGTCAAGCTCTCAGTATAATTTCTAAGTCTTCTTTTTGGGGTAGGTGTATTTTATACAGCGCATGTTTCAAATCAAAGCGAGAGAACATTTTCCCCCTTCTTTCTGTGAGAGGCAGGGGGTCTAAGACATTTTAATAGCTTTCATATTCCTCGCTCCAAATATATTATTTCAGCACAATAGTTTCTTTGCGGGAGAATGGCTTAAATGATTCAAAATGGATTTAAAAATATATTTCAAGTTTTAATTTTATGCACAGAACATTAATGAGCAGAGTGCCTTAGAGACTGCCTGTCAGTTTAACATATTCACAATATTCTCAACACAGATGTTATTCCATCTAAATCCTTTTAGAGGGAGAAACCAGTCCTTTATTTCTCAGGGATGTCAGAAAATATATTATTTTTGAAATTGTATTTGGATCCCAGAACGCTGCGCAAAGCATCTTTGTTAGGGTCTGGGTTTGGCGAGTGACTTGGACCCCAAACTTTTAAGAAGTCAGAAGGGAAAGGCACCCAGAGGCCGTCCACGTGCTGGGTCCACGCGCTGGGCCAGCTCTGGGCCAGCTGTGCCTCGGGAAGGTTTTAAGCAGCTGCGGGGCTGAGCAGCTTTTGGATTTGGGGCAAAAACAGAGAGAGAGCGGCTCTCATGTTGCTCTCCCTAGACGCCAGCTCCCATCGCCAGTGCTGGCTGCTTCTTGGGCTTGGCACCTCACACAATGACCCAGCGCGCGCGTGTGTGCGCGTGTGGCTGCACGTGTGTGCGTGCATGTGCGTGCAGCTGGCAGCAAGCTCCCTTGTCCATAGACACACATACAGAGGGAGGCGCACACATACTCTCGGGAAGGGGTATTTCCTCCAGGGGATGCCCCTCCTGGCGGCCCCGCCGCTTCAGCTCCCGCAGAGTGGACGGTCACGGCACAGCTCTGGGCGCCCTGAGCCACGAGCTTGCCCCTACTTTTATCTGTGCCGTGGGCATTTCCTCACTCCGTCCTCTCGAAGCGCCACTGCCCACGGGCTGTCCTGAGCTCCCCCCTGGACGGAGGGGCTCTCCCTGGCTCTCCACAGGGCGGAGCTGGCTCTTCTCCGAGCTCCCGGTCCCGGGGCTCCAGGCATTGCTGTTCAGCTCCCAGCCAGGGGACGGTCAGGAGCCTCACTCCCTGGCCACCACTGCCTCGGCTCCTTTGAAGGGGCGGGGCTTTGGGAGTCCCCTTCTCCCATGCCCCTGCCTCTGTGGGCAGTCCAGGGAGGCTCTCTGGGGAGGCCCAGTGCCAGGCGTAGCCCCAGCCACTTCCTGCTCAGGAGGCCGGCAGATCTGAGATCTCGGTATGAAAGAAAGAGACAGAAAAATCTCCTTTCCCTTTTGCATAATAAAACAAATCGATTTTGAAATTATTTAAGTGAATGCCCACTCAAAGTCTACGTTCATTTGCAGGAACAAATGTTCCCGAAGAGCTAGGAAGATGTGACGGCAGGGACGGCGGTGGGTGTGTAGACACTAGCGCGCTCCCGAGGCGGTCAGTCTGGCATGGCTGCTGGCCCTGGGCTAGTCTCTCCGGCTCAGGAGAGGCCCGAGCCATGGGTCGGCTGGAGGAAGGCCCGGTCTCTGCCCAGCGGGGAAGCCACGGTCCACCAGCTGCAGGGAGGGAGGCGGGAAGGAGCACCCCCACACGCTGTGACTTGACCGCAGCTCTGTTGCCACAAACGAGTGGCGCTGTGTGTACAACCCAGCCGGGGAGACCATCCCAAATCAGCCTGCAAACCAGCAACTCTAAAGAAAAGACTGATTTTTTTCACTCTGTGAAATTAAAAAGTTTTGCATGCCAAAGACATCACCAAGGCAATACCCACATGAGCAATCTGGAAAAAATATTTATAACCAAGATGTCAGACCGAGGGCTAATTTCTTATGCAACACAAAAATTCCAGGAATCCAGATATGTTTAAAGTAAAGCCGGGGTGTTTTCCCTCGTCCTCCCCACCCCTCCACTGGGGGATCGCTTTGTGTGTTTGCTGAATTTCCTCCTGATGCTCTTCCTTCTCCACCACGCTGAGAAAGAAACTCATTTTCGTTTTCTCTGGAGCTGCGGGGTGGGGGGGAGCAGCCCGAGTCAGATTTGTTTTTTTATCGATGGCGCTGCCGGCCCCACCTGCCACCCGCCCGCTGCCCGCGGGTCTGTGTGGACTCACCTGATCTCTCTCCTCTGTGCGCTGCGGAAGACCGACGTGGACTTGGAAAGGCGCCTCGAGCCGGTCGCGGTCAAGGGCGCCATTCCCCGCGTACAGAAAGCGGTGGACCCGCCCCGGGAGGGGGTGCTAGGAAATTCCGGTTGCATGTTGTGCTGCCCCGGTCCCCCGAATCTTTGACAGAGGCGGTGGAGCCCCGGGCACTCGGAAGGGGCGTCCCGCCCCGTCGGAAGGAGGAAGGCAGTGTCTTGCGTGTGTCCTGCGCCTCGTGCGCCGCTGCACTGCCCATCACCTGAGACCCTTGGAGAGGTGACCCCTGCCGGAGTGGCTGCTGGAGGAGGTGGAGGGTGGGGTGCTCCTGGCGTTAGCCGCGCGGGGCTCCAGGTGACCCTCAGCCCTGGACGCTGCGAGCAGCTCCCACCGGGGCTCGCTCAGGCCCGGTGGGGGCGGGGTCCACCCGGCTCTGGGTCTTCTAGGCCCGCGTGGGCCCCCAAGCCTCAGGCAGGACCCCCGCTTGGTGTTGGCTTTTGTTTTTCAGTCGGAAGTTGTAACGATTTGGTGACACTTTCCTAGGGCTGCCGGCCGGCGCGGGGCGAGCGCGTTTGTCTCTGGCGCTTATTACTGGCCTGAAAGGATTCAGGGGGCGTTGTCTCCCAAGGGCTCCTTGGGGGTACAGGGATGGGGTGCAGGGGCAGGGGTCCCCAGCCCTTCCTGGCCTGCTCTGCACTGTCCTTTCATGGGGTTTTTAACATAAAAATGAAAAATTCCTCCCTCCTGCTCTGTCCGAGTTTCTGCATTATTATTTGTGTTGTCTGTGCTCCCACCCGCTCCCCTAAACTTGGGGCTCCTCTTTACTCCTGCACTCTCACTGCCCGCCTGCTCAAAAGGCAGAGCTGGGAAAGGAAGCGGGAAGGCCTGCAGGCCCAGGTGGCCAGTGGCCCCGGGGCAGGTGCACCCTTGCTGGCTGAGTTCCCCCAAAGTGCAGTCAGCACCTAAGAGCTCCCAGCTCACCAAGAGCCAGCGCTCTGGTTGGCTCAACTCAGCAAAGGCGAGAAGGGGAGCAAGAGACGCTGAGCAGTCAGGCCGCGGGAGAGGAAGAAAGTCTGCTGAGGAGGAAACACGGGCAGTCTCCCGTTCCCCACGCAGCTGTCCGGGGTGAGCGGCTCTGCTGTGACAGGGGGGCTGGGGCCGCACCCCCTTGTTCTGTGCAACAGTAACTAGAGACCAGAGTGGGTTTTGTGGCCGCCGTCTGGCCTGGTTTTCTAGCGCTTATTGCTACACTCCGGGGGCTGGAACGGGGTCCCTGCAGGCCGGTCTAGTGGGGTGGCATTGCCCGGTGAGCAGGTGTGCACGTGTGAAGGAAGGACTCACCGAGCGGGGGCACACGGGAGGGGGTGCATGTGCTGAAATGCCAGGGGGCAGCGCACCTGCTGCGAGGTGCTGACGCAGTGACCCTCCGAAGTGGGCGGCAGCTGAAGGGCCAGGCCTGGCAGCACCTTGGTCAGACCCGCTGATGCCAGTGTCCACCGCAGTGGCCCGAGCGTGTGGGCTGCCTCCCACAGGGTGCTCCTGGCTGCTCATACCCGAGGAGCGGGGGGTGGGCTCTGCCCCTCTTCTGGGTAGTCAGGGAGACTTCCCCAAATGCTCTGCTGCAAATACCCCAGTGGGAATGACACCCCTCTCCCAAACACGCCACCTCCCTACGTCTTCCCTCCGTCACTCATGTCAGCGAATTCTGGGGTGGCAAAAACAAAGCCTTACTGGAGGGTGGACCCCTTTGTGCTGGTAACTGCCTCTTACTCATCAGCCTCTCCCCTTGGGTGTAGGAGCCATTCCAGGAATCTCTCCACCCACCCATGCACCCACACACCCACGCACCTACCCAGGTATATACCCATCTACCCACCCACCCATCTGCCCATTTATCCATCTGCCCACCAACTAGCCTTTCATCCATCCACCAATCCGCCTACCCACCCACCCATTTTTCTATACATCCACCCATCCATTCATCCATCCATCCACCCAACCACCCAACCACACTACCACCCATCCAACAAGCAGGAACTGAGTGGCTCTCACAGGCTATGAACTGGGCTTGGTAGTGGGAGTAAAACAACGGAAATGGTGCTACTGGAACACAGCGCCTGGTATACAGTAGATGCTCAGTAATGTCTATTGAATAAACGCATGACAAAATAAACAAAATGATCCTTAGAAAGCATCTCCATGTCCTCATGCGATCACTCATGAAAAACTGTTAGAGGAGGGCTTTAAATTTTAGGGGTGGGCAACTGTCCAGCTCGCTTGGGCTGATCTGTGGACACCCCTCCCTTGGTGGGCCCAGCAGGAAGGAGGAGGCTGCAGCTCCAAGGCCACCATCAAGTTCTGTGCCACTGCAGAGCCAGCAGCTTCCCGCCTGCCCGCCCGCTGCCAGCGGAGGCTGAGGCTCCAGGGTTTAGAATAATGAATTGCGTTCCGACTGCTGGTGACAGCGCAGAGGTAGGGATTTCAGGAAAGCCGTGTGATGGCTGTGAGTAGAGGCGGGCATGTTGCCAGGGGTGGGCGACACAAAGGAGAGTCTATGCGAGGGGGTGTCGTGGGGGAAATGAATAACATCCTTGGCGGTGATTAGCTTACCACAACAAGCAGGGAGGAGGAAGCAGAGTGGGGAGGTCTTTTGCCTGCGGGCAGCATAGCCCTCATTTTCCACCTGTGGTGAGCCCCACTACATTAGCTCCAGAACCAGGACGAGGCTGGAATATTTGCCTAGTGCATATATTTCTTGCAGCGTGCATGCTTTGCCTGAGTGTGTGCGCCCATGTCAGTACCTGTGCGGTGCCCGTGCGTAGGTGGGGCAGTGCACGGGCAGTTGTGTGTGTGGTGAACACCATCTCCGGGTGTGTGGAGGTCTGAGTCTGTGGGATATCTGTGTTCCATGAGGGCTGCAACGCAGCTCAACAAGCAACATGGCGTTGTGTCGAAATGAATGCCAGCGGTGGGCGGGGGGGTGGTCCGGGCCCAGCCCCAACTCTTTTCAGCTGTGGGACCGTGACGCATGACTCAGCCACTCTTTTCCTTGACTTCTGCCTAACGGGACAGAGTAGATCTAACTCTGCTGACTGCTGTCAGGAAACTCTTGGTCACGGACACACAGCAGCACCTTGAACATAGAATACCAAGTGTTTTCGGCCTCCCACCTTTGTAATCCCACCTTTCAGCATCAACTGTGTCTCCTGGGAGCTCCAGGAAGTTCTGACCCACCTCATGTCATAGCATCTAGCCTCCTCATTTGCCACAGTTTGAGCAGATTATAATGTAATCTTTCATGAATTCCTTTGCCCTGAATATTCGCTGATGATAGAACCACCAGTAGAAACCTGCTTATCAAACACACATTCAGTCTGGAAGTACAGAGCTAACACCCCAGAGGAAATCCTCAAGGATGGGCAGTGGGAGCTGATGACTGAGTAGTTCTCCAGGGAGAACCTTGGGCAGTTAACTCTGAGAGGTGTTGTCCTTTAGCGTGTTAGAGATTCCATTGTCTTCCAGCCTCCAACTGAGGTGTCGGGCATAATTCTTACCTTGTCCCCCTATATGTAAAGTATCTTCTCCCTCTGGTTTCTTTAAAAGTGTCTTTTTGTCTTTGGTTTTCAGCATTGTGCCCAAGTGAAATTTTCTTTGTGTTCATTTGGGGCTTTCAAGGTTCCTGTATCTGTAATTTGATGTTTTCCATCAAATGTGAAGTTTTAACCATCACATCATTACTCAAATACATTTTATGCTTTAATCTCATTCTCTTCTTCAGCCAATGCACATACTTTGGATTGTGTGATATGCCACAGAACTCTGAGTCACTGTTCATTTTCTTCAACCTTTTTTCTCTCTGTTTTTCAGGTTAGATAATTTCTATTGATCTGTCTTCAAGTTCACCAGCTTTTAAGCCATGCTCAGTGTAGTTCAATGTAGGGAATTTTAAATTTCAGTTTTTGAAATTTTCAGTTCTTAATTTTCATTTGTTGATATTCCTATTTTACCTGCCACTAAGACCCTGTTTTCTTTTAACTATATTAATATCCTTGTATTAATATATTTATATCTACTTTTTTTATGTATTTATAAAATCTTGTGTGCTAAGTCAAACATTCTCTCCCATCTTTTTTCTATTGAGCATTTTTTGAATTTAGGTTATGTTTTCCCTTTTCTTTATAGGTCTATTAGTTTTTGATTGAGTCCCAGAGATGAAAAACTATATTATAGAGACACTGGATTCTGTTATCTTCTTCTGAAGAGTGTTGGTCCTTATTTTAGTAGGCAATTCAATTACTGACTCATCTTCTTGAGCCTTTTTTTTTTTTTTGTAGACTTGGCTTTATGTTGTAAATTGGTTGGAATCAACCTCCAGAACTGTACGAAAACAGATGATGATTTTTAAGCTCTCCCCACCCCCACAGCCAGTGGTGATTTACTATGGAAGTTTGAGCAGACTGTGAAACTACTATAACTTTAAACAATTTTCTTTGAGATTAAATGTTTTATTTCCACTTATATCTTTTCTGATGGTTTTACTTTTTCTTTTAAATCTAGATCCAAGTTCTAACCTCTGTAATGTTTCTTCCTTCTGAAGAAAATCTTTTAATTTTTCTTTTTTTAAAAATATTTATTTATTTATGCATACAAGCACTGGGGTACAGGCCAGAGGTGTGTGTGGTGCGGGGTGAGAGAACCCACCAGACAGCGTAGGGAATAGAACAGGCAGATCTACTGACATACACTGCTGAGGGGAGCAGCAGGCGAGGCAGGAGAGGTCTGCCTGTGCCATGTGGGTCACCTCCCCAGCCAGGGGCAGGGATCGAACTGCAGTTTGCTTCATAGTGTGTTGCTTAACTCACTGCACCACCAGGGAGGGCCCTCTTTTAACTTTTCTTGCAGAGTATGGCTACCGGCCACATGTTTCCTATTTTTGTTTGTTCATCTGAGAAAGTCTATTTCTCTTTCAGTTTTGAAGGGTAATTTATCTGGATATAGAATTTTAAGTTGACCTATTTTTGGAGAAAATTATAAATTATTCACTTTATTCTTCTTGTGTGTGTGGTTTCTGATCAGGAATGTTGTGGTCTAATCCCTGTTCTTTTAGAGGTAAAATTTTTCAGCTCTTCTGGTTTCATTTAAAAATTTCTCTTCTTTTTGGTTTTCTGAAGTTTGAATATGATATGCCAGGTGTAGCTTCTTGGCATGCTCTAAATTACCTGGATCTGTAGTTTGATATCTGTCAGTAATTGGGGAGAGTTTCCACTATCATTACTTCACTGGTGTCCTCCATTTGCCTCCATCCTCTTTTGAATTTCTAATTATATATCTCTTCCCCTATTGAAAATTCTCATATTTCTTGGGTGTTCTGTTCTGTTTCTAATCAATCTTTTTTTCTCTCCTCTTTCAGTTCGGGGAGTTTCTATTGGTATATCTTCAAGTTTACTTATTCTTTTCTTAGCCATATTCTGTCTGCCAATGTACCCATCAAAGGCATTCTTCACTTTTGTTGGAGTGTTTTTAATCTCTAGTATTTCCTTTTGATTATTGGCTGTATATGTATTGAAAGTTGCCTACTTTTTCCATTAGTGTCCTTAATATATTAATCACAGTTATTTAAAACTCCCTGTTTGATGATTTCAACATCTGTGTCATATCTGAGTGTGGTACTAATGCTTTCTTTGTCTCTTCAGACTGTTTTCACCCCTGTTTGGTGTGCCCGGTACTTTATTGTTGAAAATCAGACATGTTGTATCAAGTAATAGAAATTGAGGTAAATAGGCTGTTGGTGTGAGGATTTATGTTAATCTGACTCAGAGTTGAGCTGTATTTAATGTTTGCTGTAGCTGTGGGTGCCAGCGGCTTCAAATTCTTTTCATGTCCTTGTTTTTTAATCCCCCCTTGACTTTGAACTTCCCTAAATTCTCCTTTCTCAGAGAGAAACAGTGTCTTATAGCTTTCAGCAATACTCCAGCTATTCTGTTGGATCCCTATTGGCAGGGTGGTGAGGTATGAGAGAATGGGGGTGTTCTTCTTCATGGGGGTGTTCTATAATCTTCAGGTGAAATTTGTCTTTTAATGCCTGTCCTGTGACCTTCACAATATTTCTCACCCAAGCCACCGTCCTCATGTAGACAGGAAGGCTGGAGGGGACTGGAGGGAGAGGAGAACCCTCCCCTCAGCAGCAATGAAGCTCACCAGTCTGTCCTCCATACAGGAGGTCTTTGCTATGGAGAAGTTTCTGGGCTTATTTCACCAGGTCTACTCTTTCCGTCCACCTGCCTGAGGCTGGAGGGGGTCTCCTTAGATCTCCACAGTAAGAACCTGGTGGCATTCCTGGAGATAAAACCCATGAAACTGTGTGTGGGGGCTGCCTTCCTGGGGCTCCTCCCTCTCTGCTGGTTTTGCATGACCCTAGAATTCCTGCACAGACCTACCGGTCAGCGGCCAGCAGTGTCTGCTTTGGCTCAGCCAGCTCAGCGGGGACTCTGGAGCTACCAGTCTGGCCAGAGCCCAGAGTGGCCATCACCCTTGTCAACTCAGCCCTCTGAAGGGCCAAGAATGGTCATTGAGGTTCAGTTTGTTCAACGTTTTTGTTGCCACTGGCAGGAGTGAGGACCTCTAAGCCCCACGCCTGTCAGCGCAGAAACTGGGGGCCCAGGGCATTTTTCATGTCACAGGACAATTTTCCTCTTTTGATTTTTTTTTGACAGGTCACAAAGACAAAATTTAGAAGGAGGGAGTCAGCCAGTTTCATTCCCCAGCAGCACATCTGATCCTTGGTCGCGAAGGGCCATTTCCACCTGTTACGACGGCCCTATGCCGAGGGGCAGACCCCTCGCTGTGCAGCTGGGAGCACTGGGGCTGAGCGAGGCCAGGTCTCCAGCCCAAGGCTACACAGCCTGAGTGGCCGCGCCACGCAGAAGCACGGCGCCACGCCAGGGCCTTCCGGGGACGCCCGCTGCCAACGCCGGCGTTCTCTCCGGGCGAGACGGGACTGAGCTAGCACAACTGCCTCGTTTCCCAGTTACTTCTGACATCACCCGGGGTTCCCGTTTGGGTCAGGACTTCCAAAGCTCTTCTCTGGAGCGCCCTTGTGAGCAAGGGTCAGTCAACTTTCTAGGTAGAAGACATTCTCAGCTTGTGGGTCACAGGCTCCCTGTCGCACCTCACTTAACCCTCTGTCCCCAAAACTCAGTCCTGACTATTGCAGCAAAGCCGTTTTTGTGGACACCAACATTTGAATTTCATTTAATTTCTACATATCATAAATAATCTTCTTCCGACTTTCCTGTTAAACGAGAACGCTTTCATTTCACTCGACAGGTGTACGGAAGCAAGTGGCCAGCAGGGTTCAGCTGCAGGTGCACAGGCGCCAGGCCAGGCTCACGAGGAGGGCCCAGGGCTGCATGAGAAAGGTCAACATAGGCTTGGGAAGTATCTAAAGTAGTCGCTGCAGAGAAAGAATCGCGACGATGCTGCAGACCAGCGCCACCAAGTCCTGTCCATTGCCGCCCTGATTCCCCACTGCCCCGGGGAGAGCAGTTACCAGGCGAGGCCTCGAAGCTCTGCAAGTCACATCTCTCCAAGCGGCAGAGGGGACTGGGGCTTCTAATGCTTCTGGTCTGTTTTGGGGGGCACTGGGGGTGGCTGGGAATATGATTGGTCTGGGATATCATTGTCTGGGTAGATGCTCTGGCACAGGGCCAGGAAGGAAATGATGGGTCGTCTCTGCATTTGAAAGCTGGGACACCCCCGTTTTTCAGATTTCACAGCCCCTGCTCTTCTTACCCAGACCCCATCACTGTCGCCTTCGCCGCCCCGCCTTGAGCCCCAGAGCGGAGGGCACCCTGTGTGCACGTTAGCTTGAGAGGCGCTGGTCTCAGGCAGCTGGCGACCTGGGCGTGGCGTGCGGCCCCGTAGGTGGCAGTGGCCTGGAGCCATGTGTGATCTCACCCCGCCGCGTGCGGTCCCTACGCCCGGCGACGGCCTCTGCTTCCTCGCGAGGCCTCAGCCCGTCACAGTGGCTGCAGAAACGTACGAGGACGACAGGAAGTTTACTCTGCCTCTTTATGGAGAAGCACATGCGCTGTCCAGCGGGGTCTGCCAAGCCTGGGTGGACGGCTGAGCAGACGGCGCGGGCACACGGGAGCCTGTGGCACAGCCGTCTGCTTTTTCCAGTCTGGGGGGCATGTGTGGCCCCAGCGCCCAGGTACCCGCAAAGTTGCATCTCCTGCAGCTCCACGCTGCGGGCGGGGTGGTGACCGGGTGGGAGACGAGCCTGGGAACGAGGCCAAAGCCAGGCCACTGGACAGCTGACCGCGTTCCCGCGTGGATTGCCTTGCATTGGGATTGGCGCCCCTGCGCTGTGTCCTGCTCCTCCCTGCTGGACAGGCCACCCTGGGGGGGAGGTCGAGGCAGAGCCGTGGTTTTGCCCCGGCATCCCTGATGTGCGAACCCCGTGCTCCACCCGTGCGGGGGACAGCAAGGGAAGGGCTGGGGCGTTGGCTTCTGCAAACTCCTGCGGCTGCCAGGGCTCGCCGACCTGGCCCTTGCCCTGGTTCTTTGCGTCACCTGCTTTTTCGCTTTGAGTGCAACCTGAGCAACACACCTGGGTGTGTTCTTGGCACGAGCCGTCTTTGAGACGAGGTGTTTAGGGGCAAAGGCAATAAGAACTTGGACAAGTTTAGGGCCGAGGCTCACGAACAAGCCACAGCTCAGGTTTCCAGTCACCCCACCAGGGCTTCAACGCAGACTCAGCGGCCGCAGGCAGCATGACTTAGCGCGGGCCCGGAGCCCAGCAGCACTGTGGTGGCAGCAGAGCGCCGTGCTCCTCTCCTCTGCCCGGCCTCTAGAGCTTTCTGCTGCGTTGGCTTGTCCTTGAAGCCAGTGTCCATAGTCTCTCCCTGGCTTCTGCTTTGCTCTTTCTTCTCTCTCACTTGCAAAGGCCTCCCCCGTGGGAGATCCGGATTCCCATGCAGACACCTCACGTCCATCGTGCGGCCTGGGCACAGGTGTGGCTGGCTGCGGAGAGGTGTGGAGGACCCTCGCCGGAGGGCTTTCTGCTGCCTCCCGGAGTCACCCCCTCTCTTCCGTGACTGGCCTGGCTGCCGAAGCAGCTGCATTTGCAATAGATGGAGTTGGAGTCTGGCTTTGACCCAGGCCATTTGGAAAATGACCTCAGTCTGAGTGAGCTCTGAGCAGACAGCGCTCTCCGGAGGGTGCCGGGAGTCTCCAGCCCAGCTCAGTTCCCAGGTCCCACTTTACAAACCCCGGTCTGCTCAGAGTTCGTGCCCCAGTCTGTGCTGCCTGCACAGGGCCCTCCCCCTGGGGAAAACCCCATGTGCAGCGTGGGGGCGAGCTTCAGGGCGCTTCGACAACCCCCCACTGTTCTCAGCAACAGGGTCTCCCTGCCTTTGGGCTTGTCTTGGGGAGTCAGAGTCCCTATTTACCAGCTGAAAGAGGCGACGGGTTTGATGCTTGCTTTGAAACCAGTACGGGGTTTGTTCCGCATCTCCTGTGTGTCCTCTTTGCTCTGCAAATCAAAAGCAAGAGGGAAAAAGGACAGACCGTGGCAAAAACTACTGGAGAAACTAAGAAAACGCTGCCTAATTACCGTCGGAGGGTGTGCGAGCAAGCGGCCCTTCCCTTGCGGAGAGCGACCGGCTGCTCCCCGCTCCAGCTGACCTTAGCCTGGGGCTGCGGCAGCAAAGGGGGCTCCGTCCAGCGAGGCCTGCTGATTTACTGGACAGCCTCATCCAGTGTGACCAGCGTGGCGTGAAATGTTTATTTACTGGAAAATGTTAGCCGAGTGCCTGCCGCGTGCCTGGCCCCACACGGGGGTGACCGTGGGAGGCCCACCAGCCCCCTCCAGAGGAGGCCGTGGGGTCTGGGTGGACGGCGCTGGACCCGTCCGGCGTCCGTGACTTCTGACTGTGCACGGAAGCGCATAAAGGAGCAGAGGCGAGGCCCTGTGACTTGGCTGCCCAGGCCCCGGGGGGAGGCCTGAGGTGTGCCCTGCGGGAGGCAGGGCTGGGCGGCTGGGGGTTGCCTCTGGGAGCGGCATGGGGAGCTGCACGCAGCGGGAGGCCGGGGGCGACGTGGACAGACTGAAGACCCATGCAGGAAGCTCTCCCGGGACAGCAAGTCGGGAAATGTCTTCGCAGCAGGACCGTCCGGGGCCCCGGAGGACACGGGACCAGGGTCAGCGGTCAGCCAGACCGCCTCAGCCAGAGCCCCGCTCCGCTGGCGTGGAAGCGGCCGGCTCGGACGCTGTAGGAAAGGGGCAGGAAGGCCTTGGCCGGGCTCGCGCTCAGCCACGGCCGGGAGCAGTTTCTTTCCGGGGTCGAAACGTGGACACCAGAGCACCATGGAGTCTGCAGGGACTCGCCACCCCCAGCCCCCAGGATGGCCCTAGTAGGGCGTCTGCGCTGCAGCCTCGGGGTGCACACAGCTGCCTCTGCCCAGCCCCGCAGAGGTGCCACATCTGGCCTCAGGGTCAAAGGGCACTCCCAGCCGCTGCATCCGAAAGGATGAGAACCAGGATGGGCTCTCCTCCCTGCGGAATGGGTCTGGACCAGTGCGCCGTGTTCTCCAGAAGGTTCACCTCAAACAGGCAGGTGCAGATTCCCAGAAGGGAAGGCGAGGTGGGCGTGAAGTGGCCATCAGCTCCCACCCGTAACTTCGCCCTTCTGCTTTCTCAAGCCCGGTCCCCCTCTCTCCCCGCCCTCTCCTTCCTCCCCCTTCCCTCCTTTCCCTCCCCCCTTTGTCCTCCTCCCTCTCCCTCCTTCTCCCCCTCCCTCTCTCCTCACATGGACACTACAGTACTCCAGGGCAAGTCAGCTCCGTTTTCTGGGGGGGGCACAGTGGGTGGGCACCCCCGAGCGCCCAGAGAACTGGCGTGAGGCTGTGGAAGCGGCCGCAGACGGCACCTGCCTCCTGCTCTCCGCTGACTGCCTGGCAGGCTCTGTCCCGAGCTGCGCTGCAGCGGTGTGTGGCCTGCTCCAGTAAACGCCTGTTTGTCTGAACGCCAGCTGAAACCCATCAGCTCTGCGGTTCAGACCGAGCACCTTACAGCCGGCGCGCCGGTGCGGGTCGGGCGTCCTTGCCAGCGTCTGGGGTGTGAGTGCGTTCAGTCCCTCTCCCCTGCACCCCGCTAGCCAGCTGGGCGATGCTTCAGAGGAATACAGCCAAGGCACCAGGCTCCGGGCGGCCCCTGGGTGGCGTGGAGAGGCCTCCATTGTCCAGCGGCGTCTCCCCGGCCCCCTGGCAGGCGGGTGTGTCCGCGAACCCCCTCTGTACCTGGTGGGCCGGGCCAGGTGGCAGTGGGCCCCAGGTGGCTCTCGTGCCGGAGCTGCCTGCACGCCCTCTAGGGCAGCACCACCTCTCACAGGTCTTGGCAGCGATGTGCTGGGCACCGGGACCCAGACCCGTGCTCGTCATCCCACCCAGGGCCTCGCCGGGCCGCTCCATCTTCTGCACGCTGTGTCTGCCCGCAATCTGCTCTGACACCACCTGCTCTGCACCCCGGCCCCAGCCTCCCGAGTGGAGGTCCCTGCCCTTTCACCCACCTTCCCTCTGATCTTGTCTTTTGGGGCTGCCTTTCCCCCCCAGAAAAATGTTCTGCCATTTATCCAAGCCTGTCGGTCTTTGGTGCCCCAGCCCCGTCAATGTCGTGATTGGAATTTTATTGTGTTCACAGATCAATTTGGGGATGCCCGGGGTGGAGCCAGGAGCGGGATTGCTCTCCGTGCGTGATTAGGTATTTTAGAATGCTCTGTGGTAATTTCGTGTGGTTCTCTTCCTAGATATTTTGCAGTTATTTTAGTTTACTCCTAGATATTTTGTAGTTTTTTTTTAAATGGAATTTTGAAGCAATCACAGACTTCTGGACTTTCTGTATATGTATGCAGGCGTGCTTATTTTTTTGCCTCTCAAAGAATGTTCTCTTGAACACGTTTATAAATTCTGTTTTCCGATTCCTCATTTTTATTTTATCTTTATTAATTCCCCCCTTCTGTTCTCCTTGGGCTCATTTTATTCTTTTTTTAGTTCCTTGCTTTGACTGTTTTCTTCATTTAGTTTAGTTATTTCTTGTTCAAATATGAAAACATTTCAATCTCATTTTTTTCTCTCAGCGCAGACTTGGCCACATCCCATACATTTTTTATGTGGACTGTTGTTGTTTATATCATCCTTTAGAAGTACTTCTAATTTCAGTTCTGATTTCTCCCTTGACTGAAGAAATTTTGCAAAGCGACTTTTAACTTCTGGCAGGTTGGAATTTTTGTTGTTTCTTTTTATTTAATCTTCTGCTATGAGGTCAAGGGGTATTATCTACACAGCCGCTACATTTTCCAACTATTAATTTTCTTTTGGCCATAGGTCAGGGGGTATTATCTCTACAGTTTCTGCATCTTCCAATTATTGATTTTCTTTTGGCCAGATGTGTGTGATGGATTTGTAGAAACATCTACAAACATTTGGGGGGAGGTTCCCTTAAGGCTACAGCATCAAATATCTTTCCATTAAATGTGGTCATATGTTTGTTGAGTCCTCACTAATGGGGAAGGCAATGAAGACAGGAAAAGTGAGCAAGACAGACATTGTCTGAGACCCTTAGGGTTTGAGTCCAGTGGGCTAGGGGGAGGCCGTTAAATAGGTCATTACAAATACTGACCACAGCGTGATAGAGGAGAGGGCTGGCAGAGGATTCGAGGTATCCTGGGAGGTGAAACCTCTCAGCTTAATGACACCTCAAATCTGTTTGCTTCATTTATTTTTGTGCTATGTTGTTTGATGCATAAAGGCTCATGCCTATTATACTATGTGGTCACTGTGGATGCTGGATTGTATTTATAGGTGTATAAAATGAACCTCTTTATCACGCCTCATGCTCTGTACTTGGAGTCTTGTTTGATCCTCCACAGTTGTCCTCTTTGTGACTGTTCCTTGGCATGTGCGCTGTGACTGTGCCACATGCATACATGCAACATATGTGGCGCATCTTTACAAATCTCTAGCATACCTCTTCATCTTTAGTCTTGGGATTAATTTGCTTTTGATGTGCATCTTATAAGCGGTCAGTAGCAGATGTTCTTTCTGAACCCAACTGGTTCAAATGACTTTAAATATCCTTTAATTCTCATTACATGAAAAGTAAAGACCGAACCCCTTGGGTAACAGTCTCAGTAAATGGCCCATGTGCCACCTGTCGTGAGTGTCCAGTTTGGACACGATGCCCAGGCAGGCTGGCTCCCGAGCACAAGTGTGTCAACCACCACACATGGCCTTGGGCCCACTTACCTGCCAGGAGGCTGAGGCCAAGTCACTGGGGAGGAGGGCCAACCAGGTGCGCCCAGCAGCCTCACTCTCCGGGATGGAGGGGTTCCGGTGATGCCGGGAGGCAGAAGGGGGCAGGAGCGGGACGTGCCGTGCTAAGACTGGGTCGCCCTTACGTGGGTGTGACACCCGCCACCCATGCCGCCCTGCTGGACCCAGACCTCCGCCTCCTGCGGCTGGGGGTGAGCCCACAGCATCCTGTGAAGACATCAGGATGCGGAGGAGGAGGCTGTGGGGGGCTGTCTGGAATGTAGGGGACTTGCTGTGATGTGTAGCAAACGGAGAGACTCCTCACTTACAATGGCCTCCGCCTTCTCCGCACACAAAGAAATCCTGTGAGCATCAGAGGAACAGTAGGGCCCTTCAGGGTGGGGAGAAAGGGCCTCTGTCCTTGGAGAGCCCTCCCTGTCCTGGGTCACAACCGTGGGAGGACAGGGCTGGGGTGACCATGGGGACAGCCCGTGGCCTGGCCAGAGAGGGGGTGGGGCTTCTGCAGGGACTTAAGGGCGGTCCCCCACAGGCTGGGGCTTGAGGCTGCCTGGCAAGGCCAGGCCCAGTGTGGGCTGGCCAGGGAGCACCCACCTGCAGGCAAGTTTTGGGGTGCCCTTGTCCCCATGTCCCTTCTGCCCCTTCAGTGCTGCCTGCCCATGAGCCTCTTCTGACTTCCCTCCGGGGTCCCCACCCTAGAGCCTGGGGTGCCTGCTCAGCAGACCCAGAGGGGACCTGCAGACGCCTGACCGTGCCTTCTCAGCACCGGGCTCCCCAGTGGGCTCGAGCCCTCACTCGCAGTGTGGGGTGACCTCCTGCTGGGCACGCGCTGAGACGGTGCACAGCGCTCCCCAACCGTTGCGGATGCTTAGGCTCAGGAGCGGCTGGGCCAGGCCCAGAGGCTGAATCAGTGTGTCTAGGGCACAGCCCGCTCGATATTTCCAGGAAGCGCCGCAGTCGCATTTGGGAGCGACTGACACGCAGGAGGCAAGCGGTGATCTGCCGGACGAGGCTGCCAGCGAGCACAGGGTGCCCAGCGGAGCTGGATTCCAGATAAACGGCGAACAGTTTTACCAGTGTAAACATGGCCCGAACAGTGCACAGGACGGATCTTTGAAAAATTATTCAGTGTTTATTGGAAATTCAAATTTAATTGGCATATTGCACTTTTTTTGGTAAAAATTTGCAATTCTATCCTAGATGATTTTTGAGGGGCGCTTTTGTCCATGTACAGTGTTAGGGAGACGCCAAGCATTTAGTGGGCTCTGTGTCCCCAGCACGCACTGTGTCCCGGAAAGCAGGGGGGAGGCCCCCTCCCCCATCAAGCCCTGCCATTTTGGCTGGGGGTAGGGAGAGGGGAATGAAGCTGCCCCAAATCAGATAAATACACCGACAGGATACCTGTGGCTGATGGTCATGGCCGTGCAGAAAATAAGACTCCAAGGTGGGCAGAGATGTTGGAGGCGGGGCGGGCGGGGCCAGGGTGTCCTGGTGGGCGGGGACAGGCAGCCGAGTGGGCGGGGTCAGAGAGCTTCGCGGTCTGAGACCTGGAGCAGGGGAGCAGGGGCCGGTGGAGCGGCAGGCCTGCAGAGATGTCCAGGCGAGCGGCAGGCCTGCAGAGATGTCCAGGCGAGCGGCAGGCCTGCAGAGATGTCCAGGCAGAGGGAAGAGCAAGGCTGAGGGCTGGGGCGGGAGTGAGCGGCGTGTCCAGGAAGAGAGGCCAGTACCTGAGCAGACCTAGGAAATGCCAGTGAGGGGGACCCCGTCTGTGGGTCGGCAGAGCGAAATCGCTGGCACCTGGATTTCTGTGCGATGAAGGGCGTTGTGACGAGCAGCGACATGACGGGCTGGCTAGACAGAGGCCCCTGGTCGCCGAGGGGCCGCGAGGAGGCGCAGGCAGGCAGTCTTCACCCCAAGCAGGCGGGGAAACTGGACTGCACGGCAGTGCTAGAGCTACAGAGAAACGCCGGGTTTGGCGGGTGTCGGGCGAAGCAGGCAGGATGGACACAGAAGCGAGGGTGAGGGAAGGGGCTGATGGATGACTGCGGGGCGGGCGCTGGGCCTGGGGTGGGGAGCTCAGGATTCTGTGCCTCTGGCCAAGGCTGGCTGCAGTCACAAGGAGGCCAGGGGACCGGCCAGGTGTGTCCAGAGAGTGGTTGGCTGCAGTTGGGGTGCAGAGGCTAGCGCACACGAACAGAGGAGCCCGGGGGGCTGACTGTTCTTTGGACCCCAATATGACAACGTGTCACCCCTACTCTAGAGACTTGCAGTCCAACCACCGTGAATTTTTAGTAAGAGTAAACCAGAAGCCTGAGTAGAGGGTGTGAGCCCTTCTCCAGCGTCAGCCCAGTTTCCCAGAGGCCTTGGGGCTCCGTGTTTTGCATCCTGCACTTGGGAAGGGCTGAGAACAGCTTGTCGGAGGGCCCCCTCCCGCCGGCTGGGCCAGGGCAGCGTGTGGCGGGGGAGCACTGTCTGGGCCGAGGGGTCCCCTTCGACAGAGTCTACTGTTCTGAGCGGCTACTCTGTGCTCGGGGCAGACAGGAGCCCAGCCTTCGCGGCTGGCCTGGTCTTGGAGTGAAGAGCCCCGCTGAGACACTTCCAGGCCGGGAGCTGCCCCCTGAGGGCCAGGCGAGAGACTCAGGAGGGCATTCGGCTGCAGGTTACAGAGAGCAAGACCGAGGGAGGCGGCAGTGGGCTCTGAGCTCGGCTGTCAACGCTGCCTCTGGGGTGACCTTTTCCTCTTTTCTGCTCCGTCACCCTTAGCATACTGACTTTCGTCCCCACGCTGTTTGCCTCAGGGTCACAATGTGGTTGCCATTCTCCGGGCCTTGCATCTCAGTTCAAGGCAAGAAGGGAGAGGAAGGGACGTGATTCTTTTACAAGAAGACTAGAGCTTTCCCAGAAAAGCCGCAGTCAACCCTCCTCTCAGCTGGGTAGGGCGCCTGGCTGGCACTCCCGGCCACGTTCCCGACTGGGAAACAGGACGTGGATGGCGGAAGCAGCCTGAACACGTCCTGGCCCATCGCAGGCCACTGCTGCCCAAACTCGGCCCGGGGTCTTCTCTAAGAAGGGGCAGGTGTTGGGCAGAGGTGGGACAGTGTCACCTCCTGCACGGCACGTCCTCAGCTCAGACCCGCCCTGGTGCCGAGCCTTTTGTGGGATGGAAACTTCCTGCACAAGGCTGCCCGCCTGGCTCAGCCCCTCCGTGGGCCCTGTGCAGACACACGAGTGGCACTGGAGCTAGTCTAGTGAGTGCTTGTTGCATGCGGAAACTCGCCGGTGTTAGAACAACCTCCCGTCCGTGTTCTCTCTCAGGTGAGTTCTACCCTTATCCATTATGCAAATGAGGAGACTCGGGCTTTTCAGAAGCACCAACCCAAAGCCTGCCGCACCAGACAGAGTCCCCACAGGCCTGGTCTTGGAACCTCCTGGTCCTGGCCTCTTCCCACAGGGAAATCTGGCTAAGACTCAGGCGCTCGGGGCTGAGCATGGGACCCAGGCACCGACTTCTGGCTCTGGTGATGCCCTGGCCCGCTTGTTTCGGGGGTGGCCTGTTGAGTGTCTGTCTCCCCGACTATGTCAGCTGGAGGTACAGGAATATGTCTTCCCCACGCCCTGCTGTGCCTACTAAAAAACAAACAGGGTTTTGAAAAATGAGCCCCAAACTGGAAATCACAAAACAACGGCAGCTGCTTTTAAAGGCAGATGTGGGTTTGGAGTTGGGCTACAGCATTGTAGGGTAAAGGTCTTTCCGCCCTCCCACCACTGATGATGGACACCTGAGGTGCTACGAGCATTCCCGGGTGGGCATGCGCAAGTGGGTGCACCTGAGTTGGACACGGGCATAAATGGGCGGCGTCATGAGGATGCCAGAACTGTGAGGACAGAACCGAGAGAACCAGTAGCAGCAGAGAGAGAAGCAGCCGAGAGGGTGAGATGCGCTGGGGGCTGGGAGGCCTGCCAGCCTCTCGGCCCCCCGGCACCCCTGCCTGCCATGTACCTGGCCACCTCTACTAAATAAAGCATGAAAAGCCACTGAGGGCTCCAAGACTCTCCTTCCCTGACCCGTCTGCCCAGAACCATCCTGAACCTTACTCCAGTGCCACCCCCTTTCCTGCCGCTACACATGGCAACCTCTAAGTAGAAGAGCTGGGGTAGAAAGAGAAGCATGGATTTTTAATGAATTTAACAAAGGGCCTTGACCTTGGGAACAACCTTGACCTGACCAGCTGGGCATGAAATCAGAGCACAGGTGACTCATCAGGCTTCCGATCTGGTTGTGGTTGGCATTCCACACTCAAGCCACAAGGGGGCAGCAGGCAGGTATGGTGCTCCCAGGTCTGTGCTGCTTTCCCCAAGGACTCTGCCCCTGGACTCTTTCACAGGGATACTTTTTCTTCTCTTGCCTAAGAACAACCAAGCACCAGAATTCTTAGAATAAATTCTCAGTTAAAGGTCTGAAAGGGGAATTGGGATCTCACAACAGGTAGTCCAGGAAGGCTGCCTGGAGGAGGGAGATGATAGTTTGGGTGGGCCAGGGCCACCAGCACTACATTGCAGCAGTTCAGCTCACTGAGGTGGCCTGAGTGTCCACTGCATGTGGATACTGTCCTGGGCGCAGTGGGCAAGACAGGGGCATCCCACGGGCCCAGGGGGACTCGCTGTGTTGGGGAAGGAAGAGGATGTGCACGGCTAGAATGTAAGATGGAGCTTGATAAGGACAACAAAGAAAAGGTCCAGAGCTCAGATTTATTCTCACTGATGGGGCCTGGAGAAGCATCACGGAAGGAGGTGGGGCAGGTGGCTGACGGGGTCTCCCATTCTGAGCTGAGTGATGACGAAGATACTCATGTTGGTGTCCATCTACTTAACCTTTCAGAGTTGGTGTTTTCTCATCCACGTCATGGACGTAGTCCTTGTACTTGCCCTGCCTGGAATAAATTATAATTCTGTAGGTAAATTACATAAGCAAGGAAAAAATAATTGCTATCTGGGAGGTGAAATTCCAAGACACCGCTCAGCTGGGAAGAAGAGCTATCAAGCCTTCATTCATTTGCGCAACAGATACTTGGAAAGCACCTACTATGTGCCAGGCACTCCGTCAGGCCCTTGTGTCTAGCCAGCTGAAGAAAGATCAATATGTGTGGAGAGAGTAAATCAAAGAACCAGTGCCCAGATTTTTTTTTTAAAGGTTTATTTAATTACGCACACAAGAGCCGGGGTACAGGCCAGAGTCACGGGAGGTGAGAGGAGTCACCAGAGACAGAGCGGGGCGCAGAACAGGTGGATCCACTGAAACACACTGCTGGGGGGAGCAGCGGGGAGACAGGAGAGGTCTGCTGCGCCATGTGGGTCCCTCCCTGGCCGGGGAGTGACCTCACACTGCAGTGGCTGCGGATGCTTCATAGTGAGGAGCTTAACCCCTTGCGCCACCAGGGAGACCCTGTGCCCAGATTTTTATGGAGGAGGGTAGAAAATGGCTGTTTGGAGGGGGAGGGTATGTTTGTACATATGTGCCTAAGGAGATTGCTTGAGGGCTTGTCGGGGGTGGGGAAAGGGGGCTGGAAAGCAACATTGAACATTTTCTGCTGCTGAGAGGAAGCCTAGGTTTCAATAGGCTTGATGAAAGCCTGTAAAGAGTTAAATTTCCAAGGCCCAAGAATGAAATGGGAAGAACAGGAACGTTTGATTAATTAATACAATTAAAAAGGGAAAAATCACAGTAAAAGTAGAACGAAACTGGATGGCAGAGATGTGTGATGAAACAGGTGGTGATAGATTCTCAGATTTCATTTAAAAAGCAAAAGCCAGCGACAAACTGTTACCAAGGAACAAACCTCAAATAAAATGACCCAGAAAGGTTCATTGAAAAGCCATAAGCACAACTGATGCAAGGGGAAAAACAAAGTCGGGATGAAAGCGATCATATCAGGTTGGGCAGATCTGAAGCCCGAAACAGGACACAGGAAACAGGAACATCTTATGCTGATGGCATCTTCAGCACACCGAGAAGACACAACAGCTGCAAGTGGGGGTCCACCAAGTCTGGCTGAGCGCAGGCTCCGTGCAAGACGGTGGCAAGCCCGGGACCCACAGAGCCTGACAGTCTCTTCTGCCGCCACAGATCACATCTGCAAATAAGCAGATAATGAATTTGAGCAACACATTAACAAGCTTGACTTATTAACCACAGATACAATGTTGGTCCAAAGGAACAGCCTATTTTCTCCTTGGCCCGTGGCGCTTTCTCTATAGTTATGGACTTGGCTGAATGGGAGCATCTTCAGCTACAAAGATCAGAAAGCCGCCCTCAAATGCCTCTGGACCCTGAGGAAGTGTGTGGGTCTGCGTCCTGGAGGTCCAGGAAGGACGGGCGTCAGGATGGGGTTGTTCTAGGAGCTCCTTGTTCTATCTACTGGCAAAGAGAGAGAAATGTCTCTTCCATCCATGGAATCAAAGATCTTCCCTGCTGTCAGATTTTGGCAAACTGATGCCACGTGCCTGCCTTGGAATCCAGAACATTTTTCCAAGAGAACACACAGATTGTGTGTCCTGGGCAACACAAATGGAATCATCAGGATTGGCCAAGTCAGCTTCCTATGGGCCGCAGGGAGGGAGACGCAGGTCCCCAGGCAAAATTAGGGCTGAGTGGGAAGGAGGAAGGGGAGAAGGAATCAGTAGATTTACTCTGGCCAAGAAGAAAATGTTAAAAATTGCAAAAAGGAGACAACTTAAAAGTCACATTTCCTGCCAATACCATTTTGTGATATTTATAAGAAAACTAGACTCCCCCCCTTTAAAAACGTAAAGTATTTTTTCACTACCATTAAATGCACAACTGTTGCACAGATCAAGTTGTAAGCATCTACAACCTCGAAGGACCACCCAAGGCTCCCTGGTCAATGCCTCCTCCCCAGAGGAAATCACGCTTCTAACTGCAGCCGTCACAGATTAGCTGTTCTTGAACCTCGTGCAAATGGGGCTGACCGACACGTGTGTCTGGCACCTTTGTTCAAAATGACGTCGGTGACATTCACATACCCCACCACGTAAGTCACTCTTGGTCATGGTCATCGCTGTGTAGTGAGTTGTGAATCTATCACAGTTTACATTATTGGATAATTCATACTCTTCCAAATATTTAGATCAAGGAGGAAATGAGAACTTAAATTTTAGCTCTTTTAAATGTTTTGTTGTAGAATGCCTTAGATGTAGCCAAAGCTATGTTCAGAGGACAAGCCATAGCCTAAAGACCTTGATTGTTAAAAAAAGAAGTGGACATGAATGAACTAATAATTCAACTACATAACATAGAAAAGAAACAATATAAGTAAGCCAGAAAACATAAAGTTGTTAGAAAGTAAAGCAGAAATTAATTAGGAAGAATAATAAAAATGATAGAGTTGGTTATTCCAAAAGACTAAGAAAATAGGCAACCGCCTCATAAATTTGCATTACATAGAGTAAAAAATAAATTTTAACATAAAAAAACATGATCACAAATATGAACATGATATCTTAAAATAGCTTGAAATCTAGTGAACTATAGATGACTTTCTCAAAGAGAAATAGAAATAAGTAAAATTGACTCAAGAAGACTTAAAACAAAATCTCTGTAGAATAGCCATGGAAGAAACGTCGGGTGACTGTAGAAAAAATGGAGAAGCTTGTCAGAACTCTACCATAAACATAGGTTAAACGAATTTCATTTACAGGCTCAAGTCAATCTTCAGAGCTAACTCCATCCAAACTTGACTAGAACAGCGAAAATGAATCAATCCTTCTCAATTCATTTTATGAAGTTGGTGGGCTCTGGATGCTCTTTGATAGACCGACTCGCCAGCTGAACTGCCTGGGGGAGGGGCCAGCATTTGGCACTGGGTTCTGGTTCTGGTTCTGTTCTGGTTCTGGAAGCACCGCTAGGCAGCATGGATTCAGGGGGTGTATCTGGCCTTTCAAAGAAGGCCAAGCATGGAGTATTTGTGTGTAATTCCTCAGGCACTCAGTACTGCCAACTCGGTTTCATTTTGTACTTATTTGACATTTTAACACCTGACCTGGACCAAATCAAATTTGCTGACATCCTTTAGCTTCCATTTGGCAACCTTTATAAAAACAGACTTGGAGCTATGATTTGAAATAAGGAACCAAAAGAAGGAAGGGTAGCTTTCTGGAACCTTCTGTTTCTCTGAAAAGAAAGTCTCACTTGTCTTCCTTCAGTAGGAATGACATGTGAGCCACATGTTTTTAATTTTACAGGTAGAATGGAAAGTTCTTTAGTAAAAAAAAAAAAATAAGAATCAAACACATTAAAGAAATTGAAATAGATGAATGCTTCAAGTGCATTTTATAGGTAGATCCAAAAATGGTCATTTCAACATGTAATAATTACAAAAGTGTTCGAGAAGATCACTTTATTCCTTTTGTTTTAAGTCTTTGAAACCAGTGTATTTTACAATTGCAGTACATTTCAATTTAGCTGCTGAGTTTTCATAAGAAATAGTTTAGATTTTGTGAAGTTTCTAGTTGAAAAAGTAGATTCCCTATCTAAACTGTCCCCAACACACTGAAAATGTTCTAATAAGTAAAATATGCATAAAAGCTCACAACTGCAGTTGTCTTTAATATTTGCATCCTTGCTGATGACACAAGTTCATCTTTAATTAGAAGGGGCTTGACCACGAGCAAAAGTGTATCAGTTTTATAAGTAAGTTGAGTGACTTCGTTGGCTCTCGTTCTAACTTGGCGTGGACTCTGAATGTGCTGGAGAAGTCTCGGAAATTGAAAACAACTCTAAATGTGCCCCATCAACAACACAATCCTCAAATTCTTCTTGCAGTTTTTGCAACCAGTTTACACAGTGCCGTCGCGAGCATTAAACACCTTCTCCCTCTTGATTCAGACGGGGAAATGTGGAAGCCATAATTATGATTTGTAGTATGAAAGGTTTAAATTTCCATATAAATTCTCATATCTGTCTGCTTAGGTCACCAACAAGCTCTCTTTTCTTTGGAGCTTGCAATAGGGTCTTTCATAGCTTGTGTGATAACAGCAAGAAACCTTTAAATCAAAATGCCATTGTTTGATCTTTGATTATTGAAACTACTGCAAGCATAACCCTTGCTTCAAAGAAATCCCGAATTGGCGTTCCCTCCACAGCAAATTCTGTAAAATTCTCTCGTGACTCAACCACGGAGCAGTGCGCACGAGAGAATACATTCATTGTCTTCCCCAGCGCTCCTGTAAACTGGCGATGATTCACAGCATTTGTACATAAATGCTGAATGATCTTAACTGCTGTAACCGTGACATTTTCCAAGTCGGCTCCAGGAAACTGAACAGAAATATTTTACATGTATCATACAGTGGGACAAAACATCAAGGGAGACATCCGTGTCTTTTTTTAAAATTCCAGTAAGTCTGAATTTTTTGATCTAACAGAGTGGAGGCATCATCTGTCGTCATAGAAACTGATCTGCTGCATTCTAGCTGAAATTCTACTTTGGCAGATGTAGACGATTCAAAGTTATCTATGCCCCGAGTTCGACTTAAAAATCAGGACACTACACTGGTGAACCCACATTTACACACCCCGGTGGCCGAAGCCCACAGGGCACATCACGGTTCGCGCTAAGTGTGCCCGCTGGGGGGGTAGACGAATATATGGCGTGCATCACCATTAGGGGTCGAGCGTTTTCACTGGCGGCAAGCTCTGTGCTCTGCTCAGTCACCCCTTCGTTCCCAGCCTTAACGCCCATCCTGCCGCGGCTGACCTGGTCATGCCTCTTCCGGAATGGAGCTCACTGGCATCTCCCACCAGGTGGCTTCTCACCCTCGCGTCTTTCACTCAGCAACGCCTGCCACTGCTGCTTCTCGTCTGACCGCGTCTTCCGTTGCTCATTTCTGTGTGACCCTGAAGAGCGCCGTCTGGCTGGACCCGTATCCCCAGCTCCTGAGGGACATCTTGGCGGCTGCTAAGATTTGATGACTACAAATAAAGCTGCTATGAGTGTTCATGTGCAGGTTTGTGTGTGGTGTCGTTTTCGGAGTCGGTGGGCTTGGAGAGCGGGGTTCTGGGGTTCATTTTGGAAAAGGTTTCCCCAGAGCTCCCTGTTCAGCAGCACACGGCGGTTCCCAGGCGAGGTTCTCCACGAGGCAGACGGTGGTTACTTAAAGAGCAGGCTTATCAGGGGAGGGCAGGAGAGTAAGCGACACTTGCGCAGACACAGCGGCAGGAAGAGCTGCCCGAGAGGGACCGGTCTGCTGAGAGGCCACGTGGCTGCAGGCGCGGCCTTAGGAGAGCGGCCTGCGCTGAGGGGTCAGTGAGGAGAAGGCCCGGCAGGTGCAGGTCACAGGCAGGCGGGAGGCCGCTGCCCTGCGGAGGAGAGGGCTGGTGAGGAGAAGCCCCTGCGTAGTCACAGGCGGGCAGAAGGACGGATGCCCCGTTGAGGGGGTCAGTTGGGTTTTATCGCCTTGTTTTGGTAGGGAGGGCTCGTCCTACCTGGGGGTGGATGGTTTACTGCCTGATCTCCATGCTCTCCCCTCCAGGCAGGTGCTCCTGATGGCCCGATAGCAGTCTGATCCCCGTCTGGGTGTTACACTTCTTGATCTGGGCGCTGGCCCCCAATCGTCCGAGTTTCCATAACTGGGTTTGGCCCTTCCACCCCGCCTCCTCGTGTGGTGCTCGTTCTTGACCTTGTGGTGTCTCCTCTGTTCTTTATCCTCCATCAGTGTGGTGAGCATATTCTGGGTTTCCTAAGAGGCCATCAAACTGTCTTCCCAAAGTGGGGTGCCATTGTGCATTACCACCAGCCAGTTCCTGGGGCCCCACATCCTCTCCAGCTTCGCATGCAGTAGACACCTCAATTTTAGCCCAGGGACCCCCTTTTTATTTTAGCCCCCAGACTGCTGACTTGCATAAGCTAAAACATTTGTGTTGTTTTAAGTGATTTAGCCCAGCAGCCTGGTAACGAACACCCTAGATGCACAGACAAGAGAGGGCTTGAGAAACTGTTACTGTATGGCTTGATCACAAAAGTTTATTAAACTTATATAAAATGAAACTGCGGTTCCCCAGGCACCAGCCACCAGCAGATGCTCAGCCCTGCCTGTTCCCAGCAGCGCCCCAGTTCTGGGTGACATCTGACCTGCGTCTGGGCTGTACCTGTTTTGAGCATGTGACTTGAATTTCTAACTCTGCTTCAGGATTTTGGGGGGAGAACCCTACATTTGGAAACGCTGCTCTGGTTGGTGGGAGAAGGAGAGCTGCTTCAAAGCAGGGCACATCTGGACTTGGGGAGGCTCTGGTCAGGGTACAGCTGGCGGCTGCTGAACCAGCATTTGACCCCAGGATTTCCCATGAACTTGTCTGTGGTCTGACTCTGGGTATCTGGAAGGGCTGGTGAATCCTGTTTATTTAGCCCTTGGGTTTATTTCCATCCCCTCTTAGGAATGAACTGCACCTCTGTCCCTCCCCACCCCCTCCAACCCCCCCACCCCTCCCCACCCCCACCCCATCCCCCATACATGTTCAAGCCTGGCAGGGGTGGGGGGTGTTCAGGGAGGATTTTGAGTTGACACAGCTGTAGAAACCAGGAACAGCAAACATGAGGGAGACGGGTTTGGGGCAGGGGGGTGGGCAGGGCCAGGCTCGGGGCAGGAATGAGTCAGGGCCAGCTGTGGGGCTTGCCCCGGGGTTTCTGCCATCAAAGACAGCCCCAAGGGGGAATTGGCTTAGAGCCTGGGGGAATGGAGTCTTGGGGCTGGAGGTGGGTGGGCTGACATCTTGGGGATTTGTGGAGGAAGCAACTCCAGAGCTCTTTTTGAAACCCTCTCAGCAAAGTATAGCAGCTCTCTCTCCTCCCTCTCCTGATGTCTCTGGCTTCCTCCCTCTTCCCTCCCGTTCCCCCCTGTCCTCCCCTCCCCTGGCCTCTGCTATCTCCTGGCTGTTATTCTCTGCTCCCCTTCCCGCTTCTCTCTGCTTTTCTCTTTTTCTCTGTCCATGCCCATTTTTCTTTTCTTTTCTTTGGCCCTGCGCTTGGCCACTGGTGAAGAGGCACCAGATTAAACCAGGAGCAAGAACTCCATTCACTTCTCCTTTGCCTTAACACGCTGCCAATTTGTCTATTGTCACCATGAAGCGATGCAGGTTTATTGGAATATTTGAAAAATAAAGCAAAGCATAAAAAGTCACTGTAATTTATGTATTTTTTTGAAGTCTCTCTGTGTGTGTGTGTGTGTGTGATTTGTTGGGAAGTGCAGTTACAAAAATGGAGGTCCTTTTTTTTTTAAAAAAAAAAAGATTTATTTATTAATCCATACAAGAACTGGGGTACAAGGTAGAGGTGTGGGGGTGAAAGGAGTCACCAGAGACAGAGTGGGGAGCAGAACAGGCAGATCTACTGAAACACACTGCTGAGGGGAGCAGCGGGAGGCAGGAGAGGTCTGCTGTGCCCTGTGGATCAGCTCCCTGGCAGGGCTCGAACTCCCGCTACCGTGCTGTGGATGCTTCATAGTGCTGAGACTTAACCTCTTGTGCCATCGGGAGGGCTTTGGGTAGTTGTAATATCTCATTTTTTTCTGGTCACATGATAGAGTATCATAGGTATTCTGTCAGATTAGTAAAAATATTCCAAAAACTAGATCACTAGTGGCTGGATAGCCTTCTGTCTTTCATTTACTTGATTACATGACCCTTTTTTCCCTTAAATATTGCTTGTTGCCTACTCAAGATCCACTCTCATCCTTCTTTCATAAAAGAACACTGATTTTATTGTGGGTGGCAATGTGTCTAAAAGATCATATTTTTAGAAGCCCAGCTCAATGGGATGTAGATAGAAGTTTCTTGTTTCTTTTTCTGGAAATCACATAAAGAGCATCTCCTTTGCCCCTACATGGGATGCAGATGATGTGGCTGGCACTCCAGCAGCCATCTTGGAGCGTGAGGTGACTCAGGGAGGACGGCAGCAGAAGGCCAGAAGGCACCTGGGTCTCAGAGAACACCACGTAGCCAGCCCTGGAGCATCTACCCCAGGGCTCTTTTTATGTGCAAGCCAAATAAATATCTACACTGCATGCCTCCCATCTGGTAACTGAATGTAATTCCTGCAAGAGATGGAGCCGTTCCCAATCCAGATACGATCTGCGATGATCACACACCACACACCAGTGCACACCGATACACACCGGTGAGCAAACCATGGGACCATCCCTGACCTCGTGGGGTTGACATTCTGGTGGGGAGCGACAGATGATGAACGAGGTGCCTAGCGAAATGTTCAGTGAGAATTAAAGTGGGACAAGAGGCCGTTGTGCTTTGGGAGGTTGGGGTAACGCTGAAACACTGGGCAACTCAGGAACGTCTCACCCAGATAACCATTCCTCTCCCTGTGAACTAAGTCCCATCCATTATCGCAACCAGCACGCTTCACTTTTTTATGCTTAGTGACTCAAAGCCATTTGCGGCTGCAGGAGAGCCGGCCACCGGCTCGCCTCATGCAGATAATCTCCAACTTTCCGTTAGCTGAGCTCCGAGCTTCTTTCTGTGGCGGGTGAAAGAAAGTCAACTCAAATAGCCTCAGAATAAAGAGATGCTAGGGTGTTGGGGTGTGGCTGAACCCAGCACTTGGTATGCCCCCAGAACGTCTCCCCTCTTGGGGGTCCTTCCTCAGCCCTGGGCCTCCCACCTGGGGAACAGGCCGGTCTCCTGCTGGGCAGACTGACGTCACAGCGGCCGGGTGAAGCCCTACCCCAGGGCTCCTCCTCATTGGGCAGGGGTGGGTCACGTGCCTGTTCCTGATCCAATCCCGAGCCCGAGTGGAGTCAGGCACGCTATGGGCGAGGCCTGGGTCACCGCTCTCTTAGGATGCAGGTGGCCCACAAGCCCGAAGGCCTCCGGCAGGGGTGCTGATCCGGAGGACCCCTCACCGCGGTGGCGTCGGGAAGAAGGCGCATGAGGCCGAGAGGCTCACCTGCTGGCCTCCCTCCTCACCTGGCAGGCCCCGGGTCCTAGGAGAAAGCGAGACCCATCTCAGCTTTCCTTTCCTGGGCTATTTTCTCCCGTTTTACAAGTGAACAACCAAATGCATAAAGACCATAAATCATAGGCGAGTCGTTCAAATGAGGCGGATGATGGCAATGAGCGAGATCTAATTAAGCAGTTTGCGATCTAAGTGATATTGTTATTAAAATGCCGCATTAACGGAATGTCTGATCGGCTCCCTGATCCGCTATGGGAGTTAGTTGGAGGGAAGCGCCCTCTGGCAGCAAGATCGATTCCTTCTACAGGAGAGACTTGCCCTTGTGAACTGCCCTTCTGGCCCCTGGGGTATGTCAGGCACAATCAGGGCTGAGAATTTGGGGGCACCGCGTTTGAAACGCGCGCCACCTGCTTTGCACGCTCTCCTGGGGCTTCCCAGCCTAGCGCTGCCCTCGCTGTAAGCCCAGAAGACTCTATCCAGTGCATCCTTGGGAGCTGGTGGCGCGGAGAGAGACGGGGCGGTCCAGCCTGCCCAGCCCTTGAGGGCTGTGTGACCTTCGGTAAGTCACGCGCCCTCTCTGAACCCCGTTCTGCGCTGTGGGAGGAGCTGCGAGCACCCCTCGCGCGGTCTGGGCAGGAGCCAAGCCGGCGGGCGCACGGGCTGACGCTGGCTGCTCTCTCTTTGCAGGAAATGATTTTCGGGACTCACCTGCGGGTAATCTGTAAGAGCGGGGGCCCTGGGGCGCCAGTCACCCCCTGCAGGACCCACCCTGCACTTCTCACTGTGAGAGAAGATGCTCGATTCCCTCTTGGCCGCTTGCGCTCCCTCACTAGGGCAGGGCCCGAACCCGAGCCAGGACGCACAGCACCGTCTCTCTGTGGCCTTCTGGGGTTTGCTTGTCCCCCTCCCCCTTAGAAGAAGAAGTCCAGCCCCCTCCGCGGAGAAATCTCGGAGGGACCTGGAGCAGGTCCGTGGGGCCGCGGACTGTGGATGCTCCGCCGCACCAGCACCCGCGCTCCAGCTGCCACCTGTTCCTCCCCTCGGCAGCCACAGGCTGAGCGCCCCCCTTGGGGGGTCGGGTGGGAGTGGGAAGTAGGAGGGCTGTCAGTTTTGCTCTTTGGGGGCGTCCTCAGTTTACGCTTGCCTTCCTGCGGCCAGTGCTGGGCGTCCCTCACATGGCCAGCTGGGCGCTGGGCAGCGTCCTTGGAAAGGCGCGTGCTGGCGCGGGAGGCAGGAGACTTCAGGAGGAAGGAAGAGCAAGGGGTGGGCAGGAGACGGCGCTCCGGACCCACGGGAGAGTCACGGCGCCAGGGGCAGCGGCCGAGGTCAGTGGGGAGACGGAGGCAGCCCGCCACTCAGAAGCCGCCGTCACCCGCTCCTGCCGGCTCAGGCTCCGCGGTGGGCGCAGGGCTGGCTGCGCAGGCGCAGCTGCCTCCGGTCTGCGAGACTTAGAATCGCAGGTGGACTCTCCCGGGCTCCGGAGGCCGCAAGCCCAAGCTCCAGGTGCGCTCTCCAGAGGCTCCGCTTGACCCTTCCTGCCTGTAGGGTCAGAGAAATCAGGTCTTCCCGCCCTCCCGCCACTGTGATGATGGACACTGCGGTGCTGCGCGCACTCCAGGGTGGGCGTGCGCAAGGGGGCGCCCCTGAGTTGGACACGGGCTTAAGTGGGCGGTGTCAGGAGGACGCCAGGACCGACAGTACCAACAGGACCGACAGTACTGACGAGGCCTGCCAGCCTCCCGGCCCCCCGGCACCGCTGCCTGCCATGTACCTGGCCACCTCTACTAATAAAGCGTAAAAGCCACCGAGGGCTCCAAGACTCTCCTTCCCTGACCCGTCTGCCCGGAACCATCCCGAACCTTGCTCCTATGCCTCCCTTCCTGGCCGCTACACTGCCTCTTCCAGCTTCGGGGGCGGGGGTCTTGGGCCAGAGGTCACCTCCCTCCAGCCTCTGCCTTCACCTTCCCGTGGCTTTCAGGGTCTTGGGTCCTGGCCGCACCCCATGGTCTGTGCTGGGTCAGGACCCAGGCCAGCCCAACGGACCTGTCGGCTGTGACGTGACACAGACCCCGTGCCCCCGAGGCCACCACGTGACTTTTGAGGGGACGCCTGTCAGCCCCTGCACTCTCTAGGGGGCTCTGGGACGTGTCGGCAGTGTCGCTGCACCTGCTTTTTCTTCACCTGCTGCTGAGAGCCAAATGGGAAAGCGGCCTGAGATCTTGAGGGGACTCGAGCTCGCCCTCCGCCACACAAGACTCAGCTGGGTTTGAATTTCAGCCGGAGGATTATAGTTAATGATTGTGGACAAGGACGGGAGATCCGGAGGCCAAGCCTCATTAAATATTTATATTTAGTGATAATCTGGTTTGCAAAACCATCCCGGCGCTTGCAGACGCTGAGGTCACTCTTTCTCCGGTGCTGTTGATACAGGGACACATTTAATTATCTCTTGCCAAATAGAATTACCTGTAAGAAGCCGTTCTCAGCAGTCCCTGAGAGTCCTGTGCCCTGTGGGGCTGTTGCCAGCATCTTGGGCCATCCATGGGCGTCTGGACGGGGAGAGCATTAGCCTGAGGGAAGGGAGGAGGATCTGGGTCAACACTTGCTAAGGGTGTTTCTCCACCTCTCCAAGCCTCACTCGCTACTTCTCTGAAATGGGCATGAACTCAGCCCACAAATATGGATGCAAGCTTCTGTGTGCTGTGCTGGGGCTCAATGGTAAAAGCTCGGTAGATCAAGCTTTGATCCACACACAGCTCACTTTTAAATAAGAGACTGGGACAACCAGCAAACAAATAGGTGTACAAACAGGGTGATGTGATGTCAGGTAGGATGGAGAGGAAGGTAAGTGGGTGGAGAAGCTAGTGGTCGTGCAGTTATCTTACCTGAGCAATCAGGGACAACTGCTCAGAGGAGGTGGCATTTGGCCTGGTAGAAGGGAAGAGAGAAGATTGAAATTAAATGTGAAGTTGGATTTTTCAGCCAGATGGCCCTCCCAGGACTAGAGGTGGAGGGTTCTGCCTGAGGTGTGTGCTCTGGTTTGGGCATCTACAAATCACACTGGCTAAGACAAGATAGAAGTTGAGTTTGCTTTCCTATCAGATGCCAGGGGTGGGAGTTGGGGCTGGTGTGGTAGCTCCCTGAAGCCACCAGGGACCTGGGCTCCTTCCAGCACCTTTAGAACATCCTGTCCTCATGGCCCAATACAGCAGCCTGAGCGCCGGTCATTGTAACCATGTCCTAAGCAGTAGGATGGAGGAAGAGAAAGCTCCTTCTCATGAAGCTTCCCTGTTACTGCTCAGATTTTGGTCCCACCCCCAGACTAGCTGCAAGGATTCCTGGGGACGTCCTCATTTGACTGGGGGGGAGGGTAATGGAGGGGATTCTTATGTTAAAGGGGAAGTTAAGACCAGTACTGTAGAATCCAGCAGTTGCAGCTTTGGGTAAGGAAAGCGAGAGTTCGTGGGAAGTGCGGACTGGTTCACGCTTATCTCGGGTGGAGATGACAGAAGGCCCCTCGTGCGGAGTCACGAGCAGGGCAGTGGGGACAGATGCGCACCTGGCTTCGCGTTTCAGAGAAGCAGCAAATAACTTTTTATGAGAATGTCCCAGACATGCCACTGACCACACTAAAAATGATTAATTGTTCATCTGAAATTCAGATCTAACCGGGAGTCCTGTGTTTTCATCTGTTCGCTGTTCCCCGGTGCTCCTCTACTCAGCCTGGCCCCTTGGAGAGGTCTTGGAGAGGCTGGGAGGCCCTGGAGGCGAAGGAAGGGGCTGGGGAGGGAAGAGGCTGGAAGTCACCCCACCCACGCCTCTCGGGCCTGTGCAGAGGGTCTGTTGGGACTCCCAGAGCCCCGCCTCCCCCAGCCAGAGAACTGCGAGGCAGCTGCATGCATCAAACTGCGCTGATAAATCACACGTGCGCCTGCTTACTCAGGATTTATGTGCCCTTCCCTGCCGCAGATGATTTGCAAAAATTTCGCATACTCTGCTAATGAATTGTACGGCAGTTACATTCCTGTAAGATCTGTGCTCCTCCCAGGGTTGGAGGACATGCTGCAGAGCTCACCCCAGGTAAAGCATCGGCAAGATTCAAGAGAAAACAAAGCAACAAAGTGACTCAGAAGCAGCAACGGGAGAGACCCCAGGCGCCAGCAGCGTGGGCACCATGCTGAGAAGACCCGGGCTGGCTGCCTAGCCGCCAGCCTTGCAAGCAGCACCTCCCAGCCGGTGTGAAGCATCCATCACTCCCAGGGGCCCCGGTTGGTCGGTTGGTCGAAGACAGGTCTGGCCTGGCGGCCCTGGTGCGACCCAGGTTCTGCTTCTCCACCAGGTCCCAGCGCCGATGCCGCTGGCTGAGCCCACACCTGTGGCCGCGAAGGACGGGAGCACCAGATCATCACCGTTCTTTTGATGACTCTTTCCTGCTTGCTTGTCCCACCTGTAAAAGAAACGCCTTCGGGAAATGCATAGCCACTGAGACACAGGCGGGACTCCCCGGCACCCTGCGCTCCCCGGGGGTGTGGCTGTGAGGAGGTCAGCAGTGACATGACTGTTGGTGGGGGCCCATTCCCCTCCCTTTGCTGCAGGGTCCGCTCAACAGCGCCACAAACCCCGGCTGGTCTCAGCTCATTTTCTAGCCGGGCATCGTGGGGTAGAGGCCATGTGGACAGGCAGTCAGCCCCTTGCTTGACACCCTGGAGTTTTGTAGGCGTCTGTAGCAGCAGGAAAGGGGCACAAGAGCAAGTTCTTGATGGTTCTAGCAGACGGGGGTAAAGGAAGGAGTCTTGGAGCCCTCGGTGGCTTTTTATGCTTTTTATTGTCAGAGGTGTCCAGGTACTTGGCAGGCCTCCCAGCCCCCGGCGCATCCCACCCTCTCGGCTGCTGTTCGTCAGTACTGTCGGTCCTGTTGGTCCTGGCGTCCTCATGACACTGCCCATTTAAGCCCGTGTCCAACTCAGGTGCGCCCACCTGCGCATGCCCACCTAGGCATGCATGCATGCAGCACCGCAGTGTCCATCATCACAGTGGCGGGAGGGTGGAAAGACCTGATTTCTCTAACCCTACAGCATCCTTTCCCTCGTGCCAATGAAACACGTGTCTTGGTTGGGGTTCCCCTGAGACAAGCCTGAGACACTCCTTGGGTGCAGCTGTTCACTCGGGAGTTGACCCGGGAGGCACGTGGAGGGGTGAGGAGGGAGAGGCGGGGGAGGGAGGACCACGAATACACAGGGCGCTCAACGATTCGGGGGGCGGGACGGGGAGCCCCTGCAGGTCCTCCCCACACAGTTGCTGGAGGGGGCAGCGATGCTGGCCGGAGAGGACACGAGCTCTGGGAGCCCCCTGCACCTGCCACGGCTTGATGGAGGCAGGGGGGCACATGCCCACCCGTGCTTATAGACCATTCTGGGGAGGCGGACCTATGTCCCGAAGTCACAAACCAGCCAAGGGTCTTGGGCGGCCTGAGAAAACGCGGGACTATGCTTCATGTGCCCTCGTTGGGGTGCAGGGTCAGTGCAAAGTGACCAGGCTTTTCTGCCCTCCGCCATCGGTGTCGATGATGGACTCCTGTGGTCCTGCACGCACGCCTACCTCAAGGAGGGTGGGGGCATGCGCAGGGGGGCGCACCTGGGTTGAGACACGGGCGTATAAGGGCGGCGTCAAGAGGCCGCCAGCAGAAGAGAAGAGCGGCAGAGAGAGAGAGCGGGCGAGTGCGCCAGAGCCCAGAGAGTCAAGGTGCGCCGGGGCTGGGAGCCCGCCAGCCTCCTGGCCCCCCGGCCCCCTGCCTGCCTGCTGTGGGCCTGGTCGCCTCTGGTGTAAAGATGCAATAAAAGCCAGAAAAAGCCTCAGAGGGCCCCAGGCCTCCTTCCTGCTTGGAGTCACTGAGAACCTGCTCTGAGCCCTGCTGGCTCCGCACTGGGGCGAAGCTGGATGTGTGCTTGGAGGACACAAAATGAATCTGTGTTGGGGCTGATTACCCCCAGGTGTGGAGTAAGACATGGGAGTCAGACCCCTCTCCCCGGGCGTGTTCAGCCTGTTTGGTAAGCGGACAGCCGGTCGAAGGCAAAGAGAGGAAGGACCTCCGTCAGTCCAACGTGGACGTGTTGTTCAATAGCAGCCTGGGGTAGGGAGAGGCGCGGGGGTGTCCCGGCTGCAAGGTTTAAGGGGGTGCCCACTGTCAGGGTCATGCCCTTGAGTGGCCGTGGCATCTTCTGGAAAATCAACTGACTCTGCACAGAGATGTGATCCTTGAGTTTGTTCTGTTGGCCTATTTTCCAACCCTGAGTCACGATCACACTGTCTTGACGTCACTTTACAGTTAATCTGGAAGTTGGGGAGTGTGCACCCACAAACTTTTCCTTTTTCTTTGGAGTTGTCTGGTTATTCTAGGCCCTTTGTATTTCCATATAAATTTTGAGTTTAGCCTGTCTGTTTCTCCACAAAGCATGCAGGGGCGGTGCTGGGGGGCACCCTGGCCCTGGCTGTGGGCCCGATGCAGGCAGAGGACCGATGCTCCGGACGACAACCAGCTGCTCTGGAGCAGCCTGGGAGGAGCCGGCTGCCAGCTCAGGGCTGAGGGTGCTGCCCCCCAGCCGGGGGCCTCCCGTCCCGCCTTCCGGGCATACCACAGAGCTGGGGCCCAGAGCCAGCCCAGATGGGCAGATGCGACAGGTGCAGGTGGGAGCCGCCTGGGCAGATGCGACAGGTGCGGGTGGGTCTTTCAGGAGCGCCAGTGGTGTGGGCAGGGCGCTGGTCTCAGCACGCAGGCAAGTCACTTGGCTGTGCCTTGGGCTGGGTGAGCCGAGAATCCAGCCGGGCTGGAGGAGCTGCCTCAGGAGGGCCTGGGCGCTGGGCATGAGCAGCCGGGGCCAGGAGCCTGGGTGGCCGTGGCTGGCCGCCTCCTTGTTCCTGGCTTCCGGAAACCTGCAGACGCATCGGGGAGGGAGCGGCCGTGGCCTGATGTGCATCCGCGGGCCTTGCAGCGCCTTGGCCTGGCCGCACCGGGCTATGGGTCCAGTGGGGAGCCCCGGAGGGCGCCTGCCCAGCATGGGGGCCCTCTCCTGGGGCGGTGCCCACGCTGGCCTGTGAGGGAGCCAAGAACTGGGGTTCTGCCCCGTTGGTGTGGGGCTGGAGCGTCACCCGCAGAGGGGCCCAAACAAGCTTGGTCACCTCGGTGAGCCTCAGTTTCCTCCTCTGGAATACGGGGTCACAGTTAGTGCTTTCCTCCCACAGGGCTTTTGGGGATCGACCTTTTGCAAACAACTGTCATGGATGACTGTCACTGCTATTACCGCTTTAGCATCAAGAGCAGCCTGCAAATTACAGCTCGTTTCGGCAGAGGCTGACCTCAGGCATATTCTTCCCGCTAAGGGGCTGGCGGGGCCCAGTTACTCTTTCCAGTCTCCTTGGCCTGCGCAGAGCGTCCTCTGAGTCATTCTGTAAACCAACTGCACCCTAATTAGTTCAGCCCTCAGAGCAAGTTGAATCTGGGACGGCCTCTTGCCCTCTGCCCCTGCAAATACCTGTTCTCACATGGCCGGCATGCGGGCTGGGTACACGGCTGCCCGCAGTAACACATTTCCCAGGTGACTTTGCAGCTGGGCATGACCACGTGATGGCGTGTTAGCCAACGGGTGTGAAGAGAAGGGACACGGACAGGTGAGGCTCCGATATAAAAGAATGGGACCTGCCCACCCTGTTCTGTCTCTCTGCCTGAAGAGGGGCCACCTCCCCTGGGAGGGGTGGGTGGAGAAGTAAGGAACCTCGGTGCCCAGTGCCATGAGAGGGCCTTAGCGCGGGAAGTTAAGGGGGAGGGAGCAACTTCTAAGTTGCTGTGACTTGGCCACCGTTGTCTTACCGAGCAGTTACGGACACTTGTCCTCTCTGGCTGCGGGAGAGCTGGAATCGCGGTTCTGGTTCACACCCACTCTAGTCGCGGGCCTGAGTGTCACCTCATCGTCATCGAAACCATACTGCACCGCCCATGCTTTATTTTCTTACACCGATGTTCGTTTTTGGACAGGATTTGATTTCTCCCTCCAGCGCGGTCCCCGTGACCCATCTCCAGTCCCCTGTGCTCTTCCCTCCTGTTTTGAACCCCCTCTCTGCCCCTCCCCTGCTCGATGCCTCAGATCTACGGTCTGCTCCCCCGTTCTGTCTTTTTCTTGACCTTTTGTTCAGTTCCTGAGCTGAGTAAATATCCTTTGACTAGTGATCGAGCATAAGCTATCATTTTATCACCGGCAAGCATCCTTGCCCTTGAGGAACATTTCCAGTCATACATTTTGTTCATAAGTTGGCATTTTTTTTAAAAAGTGTATCAATCATTTCCTTGTCATGGTGTGTACTTGTATGGTTGCCTTTTAAAAACGGAGATGTAATTTACATATGTGAAATTCACCCTTTAAAGTGTACAACTCGGTGGTTTTTAGTAAATTTGTAGGCTTACGCAACCATCACTGCTGTTTAATTCCAGAACTTCTTCAGTGTCTCCATTTCCCATCCTCCACCTCTCTCCAGCCCCTGACAATGCCATTTCTAGTGCCTGTCTGTAAAGATCTCTCCATTCTGGGGTGTTTCATATAAATAAATCATGTGCCGTGTGGTCTTTTGTGTCTGACTTCTTACAAGTCCTCCGCTGATCCATGTGGTCTGATGCACCAGTGATTTATCCTTCATGCGGCCGAGCGGCCATCCCTTGCAGAGAGACATGCACCCCAAGTGCTTACACATCATCACTGGGTGACGCACGTTTCAGTTGTTCCCAACTTTCGCTATGGGTGTGCATGTGCAAGAGTTTGCGTCAGCTTCTATCCCAGGTCTGAAATACACCTAAAAGTGGGTCATACAGGTAAAACTTGGCAACTCCGAGTTTAGCTTTTCGAGGCACCAGTTTTTGGGGTACAAATTGTTTCCCAAAAGTCGGGGCTGCTTTGCTCTCGCTCTTCTCCTTGCAGTGTAGGGAGGGCACACTCTCTTTAGGGAGGGCACACTCTCTTTAGGGAGGGCACACTCTCTTTAGGGAGGGCACACCCTCTTTAGGGAGGGCACACTCTCTTTAGGGAGGGCACACTCTCTTTAGGGAGGGCACACTCTCTTTAGGGAGGGCACACTCTCTCCGGTGCGCGCCTCCTTCGCACGCTCTCCCTCCTCTGGCCACGGCCACCCCGTTCTGTACGGGATGGCGCCTCGTTGAGGTTCGGCTCTGCAGCTCCCTAGCGGCCAGCAATGCTGACTCTCTCCCCGTATGTCTCAGTTGTCTGCATGACCTTCGTGGAGGTTTGTCTGCGCAGGCCCATGTTTTGATCAGTTCTCTCCACTGTTGAGTTACAAGGAGTTTTGCATGTCGTCTGCATACAAGACCCTTGTCAGACGTGTGATTTGTAAGTATTTACAGCATTTACTCACATTCTGTAAGTGCCCCCCCCATTTCTGATGGTGCCTGCTGCAACATTAATGCTTTTAATTCTGATAAAGTGCAATGTATCTATTTTTGGTCTCTTCTGCTCCAGCTGTTACATCCTATAAGCCATTCCCAACCCAAGGTTAGGGCTTGTTTTGCCTTAGTATATGTAGGTCAGCTTGTCCTTTGAACAATAATAAGTTTTCTGAATGGTGCATTTGATGCATTTCCCATTTATTTAGGTCCTCTTTGATTTCTTTCAGCCATGTTTTATAGTTTTCAGTGTATGTGGCCTGTCTTCTTTTGTTAAATTTATTCCTAAGTATTTTATTTTTTGGATGCTATTATAGATGAACTTCTTTTTTTTTTTTAAAGATTTATTTATTTACGCACACAAGCACTGGGGTACAGGCCCGAGGTGTGGGGGAGGTGAGAGAATCCACCAGACAGAGCAGGGAGCAGAACAGGCAGATTAACAGAAGTGCACTGCTGAGGGGAGCAGCGGGCACAGCAGGAGAGGTCTGCTGCGCCATGTGGGTCCCCTCCCTGGCCGGCGGCAGGGATCGAACTCGTGCTGCAGTGGCTGCGGTTTGCTTCATAGTGCGTTGCTTCACCCACTGCGCCACCCGGGAGGCCCGATGAACTTCTTTCTTATCTCAGCTTTGGAGTGTTCCTCTGCTGAAAGACAGTCAGCTCATGTGTGCTATCTTGTACCCTGCCGCCTTTCTGAACTTGTTTATTCGCTCTAAGAGTTAGTTTGCGGATTCAGTGAGGTTCTCTATCATGCCATCTTTAAATAGAGATGGTTCTACTTCTTCCTATTCCTCTTGATACCTTTAATTTCCTTTTCTTGCCTAATTTCCTGGTGAGAGTGTCCAGTACAATGCGGAGCAGGAGCAGCGAGCATGGACGTCCTTGTCTTCCCCCGATGTGAAGGGAAAGCCAGTATTTCACTGCTAAGTAAGATGTTAGCGTTCTAGGTGCTTTTTCTCAGGGTAAGGAAGTTCCCTTCCAGTCCTAGCTGGTTGGGGTTTTTATCCTGAAGTGGTGTTGATTTTGTCAGATGCTTTTTCTGCATCTGAAGTGACCGTGGGGTTTTGCCCTTACTCTGGTAGCAATATAATGTATGACGTTGCTTTCCATGTGTGGCCTCTGCTCGCTTAGCTTGAGCAGAGATTTCCTGAATGCTGGGAGCCAGTAAGTCGCTGTCCTGGACCACGTGTGGCTGGTGGGGCACGTCTGCAGCACTCAGGCGGTGGGGAGCTCATCGATTATTTCGAATCGTTTGGTGGGCAATGCCTGGGACTGAGATACTGGACATGGTTTGAGATCAAATAAAGACAGCCTGGCAGGTAGTCATCCGGGGCCGCCAGATCGTCTGTTCCCTGGCGATGGGGCTTCGAAAGAGCTCCAGCCTCATCCGCCTGTGCAGAAGGGGAGGCTGCCGCTTCCCGCAGAGACGGCGGTATTGACTTTGAAGGCTAAGGGAGCTGGGAGGGGGATGGGAGCAGAGCAAGTTAGCACGCCCTCAGCCTCCCTCTTCTTACTGGGATTCCGTCGTTTTTCTTGAATTCATGCTCTCTAGGTGGCTGTAAGTCTCTGATTAATATCCAGAGTTCTGAAAGAAGTCGAAGCTGTTGTTTTTGCCAGTTTAACTTTTATGGAATCAAGAAATTACAGATGTCTTTACTCTTCCATATAGACTGAGTCCCTGTGGCTTCTTTTAATTCACTCTGAAGCAATCTGAACAGCTATTTGTGATGGCGATATAAATTTTCTCCTTTAAATACATTATTTCACTTAAAAGGGTGAGCTGAGGAAGCCAGTCTGAAAAGGCTACATACTGTATGAGTCCAACTCTGTGACACTTGGAAAAGGTAAAACTACAAAGATGCTAAAGGACCAGTGGTTGCCAGTGGTTGGAGGGCAGAGACAGGCGTGAACAGATGATGTACAGGGCAATTTGTAGGACGGTAAACTATTTTGTATGATACTGTAATAAAGACTACGTGTTGTTGTGCATTTGCTGAGATTCATAGAGTGTGCAGCACAGTGGCCCCAAATGCAAACTGTGAGCTATAACGTAGCATCATGATTCATCAGAAGTGTCGTGCTAATGCACATGCACTAATGAGGAGTGTGTGTGCAGGGGAGAGGGAAAGTGCTGTGCTTTCTGTGCTTCCCCCCTGTGCTCTCTGCTCCATTTTTCTATAAATCTAAGGCTGATTTTCAAAAATAAGGCCCATTAAAAATTTGTCACATGGGAGTTGATATTAGCAAATATGTATAAAATAGCGGGTGGTGCAAGAATGTGGCAAAAATCACACGGGAGGTGCACGGATGACTGACGTTTGGGAAACATGATGTAAATACCACAGACAGGCCTCTGGTAAGCAGGGTGATGGAAAAGGAGCAAAACACATTGAACAAAAAATATTTTATTAATAACTTGAGATTTATTGATCTGTCTAGGCTACTCCAGTACCAGGTGGTGAGTTTTCTCTGTTTCAATGGTCAAGAATAACTTGGGGAGAGCTACAGACCAACAAAACTCAGACACAAAACCTCCCTGATTGATGGAGAAGCTCGGGGGAGGGAAGGAGACAGTGAGAAATGCTGGGAAGTCGCAGTCGACAACCTTGGAGCTGTCAAGACGTTGAACCCCGCGCTGAGAGTGCCGTGGCGGTCGAGTGGCCACAGCCACGGCATTGGCTGGCTCCAGCTCGTTCCTGGCACCATGGACAGCGGCCGGGCCCAGTTGGGTGCGGGCACCCATGATCTGGAACCCCAGGTGCTTTTTGTCCTCATGCGTGGTGTCTGGGTTTGTACTGGGTTTTTCTCGGAACCCAGGATGAGCAAGAATCAGGGGGCAATGAGCTTTTCACGTGGAGGCCAGGAGGCCGGGGCTGGGTGCGCCTGGACGTCGGTTAGGGAAGATGAACACAGCCTGACAGGTCTGCATCGCATCGCCCCTCTGGCAGCAGCTGTGTCAAGGCAGCTCCGTCTGGGGCTGCGTGATGACTGGCACACAGTGGGCGCTGGGCAGGTGTTCAGTGAAACCCTCAGGCCCGCCCAGGACCCCCTCTTTTGAGTGTGGGGCAGCAGAGGTGCCCTTGAGTTCGTGCTGGTGTCCGCTCCTTACTGTGTTACCTGCTGGCATCGACCCTTCAGCAAATGTTCGAGGAAGAAGAAGATGGGGGAGGCAGGAGAACAGGTTGCTCGGCCCACAGAGGGGGCCTGACCCCGGGGTCCTGCTGCCGCACCCCCTTTCCTCTGCAGGAGCAGCCGGGTCACGGCGTCTGGCTGGTCTTCAGCAGCAGCGGAGCTCGGGAGGGACGCCAGGAGCAGCCGCAGGGCCAGAGGCCGTTGCTGCCCGGCTGGGGCTCTGGGGCGCTGCTTTGTCACCGCCTCGCAGCCTGGGAGCGGCGAGAAGAGGCTGTTCAGAGCGTCCCTCTCACTTCTTTGCAATTCAGATACCTGTGAGCGGAGTCCCTGGGGAGTCTGGCTTGCGGGGGGGCCGGCTCCTGGCTTCTGTGATGGCGTCACAGGCCCTTGATGTATTATGCAGATGGGGTCCCAATCAATGCCAGACGCCCGGCCATCCTCTGTGGGTCCGCTGCCCGGGCCTCTGCCGGTTTGGAAGCAAATACTCAAATCTGAAGAGAAATCACCTGACTGTCTCGCTGCAGCATAAACACCTGGCACCAGCCACGGGGAGCGTCTGTCTCGTCGGCCGACCCCACCGCTCCAGCTTCCCTGCAGCCGGGTCACTCCTGCGCCTTCCGCCGTGGGGGCAGAGGCTCCTCAGCTGCTGCGATGTGCTCGGATGTGCTCGGATGTGCTGCGAGTCAGTCTCCAGGCCTGGAGACGTGCGCCAAAGAGGGACGCCGTGCGACGGGCACAAGGGACCGCCAGGCTGCAGCCGAGGGCCAAGGACTGCGGGGCGCAGGCGGGACTGTTGGCCGTGGGGGTGCTGGGCCCTGGCCCGGGCGGGCCCGCCTTGCTGGCTCTGGGGCCCTGAGCGGGGCTGCTGGAGAGTCACCGAGCCCGGACTTAGGGGACGCTGCACACCCTGCCCCGTCCTGCCGGCCGACCCCTGCGGGGACCTTGGCCTCGTGCACCGGCAGGCTGCTGCCCGGCCCATGGCGTGGGACAGTGACCTCGCCCTTCCATGTCTTTGGCTCCTCGGCCCTGAGTGGCGACAGCAGTGCCTGAGGGCGCGAGGACAAAGTCCTTGCAAACGCTCGAGCAGCCGCTGGCCGGCTGGGCCTCCATCGTCACACCGCGGCCCGCGCGGAGCCCACTCCCGAGCCCGGCCGCCTCGGACGGGGTGAGGCCCGCAGGACCCCGACTCTGGACCCCGAGCACACGCTCGTGGCGCCTCAAGGAGCCATCCTGGTCCCGCCAGGGACTGTAGCCCTGCACGTCGTGGACAGCGCCACGGGCCGAGCGCCAGTGGGTGGGCGTGGGCGCCCCCGAAGCCCCGGGTGACCCTTGCCGCTGCCACCCCTTCTCCGCCTCGTGTCTCCGTCGTGGCAGCTTGCTCTGCTTCCCCAGCGGCGGCTGTGTTGTTTGAGATTGTCTCATCATTTATGTCTGTCGTTGCCGGTGTGCCCCACGCTCCAGTTCAGTGATCAGGGCGGGTGTCTTGCTCCCCTCCGTGTGCTCGGGCCCCGGCATCGAGCAGGTGATCCTTTGATTGACAGAGTGGAGGCCCATGGCAGCCTGTGTCAGCTGCGGTGGGCGGCACACAGGAGAAGGGTGGGGTCTGGAGCAGGGCGGAGCACTCTCCAGGCCCTTTCCTTCCCCAGACCCGGCAGGGGCCCCTCCAGGAGGGCAGGGAGAGGCCCAGCCAGGGCTTGTCCCCAAGGGCACAATTTCCTGGGCCCCCTCCCCACTCTGCCTCTCCCCTCCTGCCCCCTTCCCTCTCTGGGACACGCAATGCTTCAGTTAGACCTCTAGGGTTTGTTTTAGTTTCTTCCTGGGTTTTTTTTTTTAACATATGAATAAAATCACCCAGTATTTGTCTTTCTCCTTCTAACTTATTTCACTCAGCATCCTCCCCTCCAGTTGCAGCCATGTTGTTGCATGGGTTCATGACTTTTTATAACTGCATAGTATTCCATCATGTCATCATGTATATGGATCACGTCTTCTTCATCTACTCCTCTGTCCTTGGGCACTTAGGCTGCTTCCACAACGTGGCTGCTGTAAATAGTGCTGCAGTGAATGTAGGAGAACATCAGTCCCTGTGGATTTGTGTTCTTTCCTTCTTCAGGTAGGTACCCAGTAGTGGAATTGCTGGATCATATGGTAGACCCATTTAATATTTTGAGAGGCCACCATGCTGTTTGGTCGCTGTTCCCACCTATGTTGTGCAGGGCTCCTTTTTCTGCACACGCTTGCCAGCACTTACTCTTTCTGGCTTTTGATGGGTGTCATTCCCATGGTGTGAGGTGATCTCTTGGGGTTTTGCTTTGCACCCCACAGGTGAGAAGTGATGCTGACGATTGTTTCTTGGGTCATCTGCTGGTCTTCTTGGGAGGAGAGTCTGCTGGGTTCTTCTGCTTATTTGCTTTCTTTTTGTCAAGCTATGTGAATTCCTTACAGATTTTGGATTTTAATCCCTTGTGGATATATGATGTGCAAAATTTTTCTCCCATTTGGTAGGGTGTCATTTTGTTTTTTTTTTAAAGATTTATTATTTATGCACACAAGCACTGGGGTACAGGCCAGAGGTGTGGTGGGGGTGGTGATGAGAGGATTCACCAGAGACAGAGCAGGGAGCAGAACAGGCAGATTAATGGAAGCACACTGCAGAGGGGAGCAGCAGGCGAGGCAGGAGAGGTCTGCCACGCCATGTGGGTCCCCTCCCCAGCTGGCGGCAGGGATCGAACTCGTGCTGCAGTGGCTGCGGCTTGCTTCATAGTGCACTGCTTAACCCACTGCACCACCAGGGTAGTTTCTTGTGACTCTTAAAGGACATTTTCCCTCCCCTCCTGCCGCACCCCCTCCTCTCTCCCCCACCTTCCTCCAGTCTTCCTTGCTGCCCCAGGGTCTGTCTGAAGGATGCTGTGATAAGGGTGGAGAGCTTTGGTCATCATGTCCTGCGTCTGCCTTCTCCACTGCCACCTGGAAGTCCCACTGGCTTGGAGGAAACAAATGGCAGCATAGGGCTTTGACCCCTCCCCAAACTCAGCAAACGTCCCTGGCAGCCCTGGGGGCAGCCCAGCTCCCAGGCTGCTGGCGAGTTCCTGCCCCCGGACAAGAGCAGTCACCAGCTCAGACGTGCTGCGTAGACCGCACTGGCCGGCACCCTGGGGGCACGGCCCAGTCAAACATGGCCTCCCTGCCCCCTGCACAACCTGCCCCAGCCGCACACCCTCGCCGGGTGCCGGTCCCCTCACTGGCAGGACTGGGGTCCCTTGTTGCCCAAGGGCTTAGTCCAGCTCCCTTCGGCCTCGTGGGGCCCCTCCCACTGCGAGCAGACTGCCCGACAGGACCCCCTCCCCCAGTGCCTGTGCCCGGCCAGGAAACCCTCTCGACAGCCCAGCCCCTCCATCAGCAAAGCGCCCCCCAGTGCGGCGCTGCTCTCTGTGTCCTTGAGTCCTCCGTGGCTTCTGGCCCCAGCCGGACCTGCAGGACAGCAGGGGACACAGGCTGGGCGCTTCAGAAGCAGGAGCCGACGGGGAACGGGGGCTGCCGTGTTACTTAGGGATCGATCCCCGCCCAAGGCCGTCCGAAGAGGGGACCCAGGTGCGCGCAGGGAGAAGTCTGACGCAGGGGAAGCTGCGGGCCCAGCTCGGGGGCTGCAGGTGCCCGACAGCCAGACCCTTGTGTCCAGTGGGGGTGCCCCCGCCCCCGGAGGCCAACCCCAAGAAAGATTCCCCCTAGAAGGCCGAGCCTGCTTGGGCGATGCCCCTCCCCTGCATGCTCGACAACTTTCTCTTTCTCTGCATCCAGGGCTCGGCAGAGGGGATACATCCAGTCCAGCACCCCAATTTTGGCCTTGGGCAGCCTCCTCCCCAAGGGCCTGTTTTCTAGTTCGCACAAGGCACAATCTCGTCTGACTCCTGCGCGAAGTGGCCACCGAGCAGCCTTGTGGCTAATTGCAGGGCGCGCCTGCGTTGTCTCTGATTAGAATCGCCCTCTCCCTCCCGTGGTTTTCCAACCCACTGGCTGGATTGCGCCAGCTCCAAATCTATCTCCAAATCTGTGCAGCTCCAAGTCAGGGACTCGCCCCATTCCTGGGATTCTCTGCCTCTCTCAGTCCCCGGGCGGAGCCGGTGGAGCGCTCAGCCCTTCCTCTCTTCTCCTTTCATTTTGCATCATAGAACCGACGACTCTTTTCCTTCCCAGTGAGGTTCCTTTAGTAACATTATCTTGGCCGGTCAGGCAGCAGCAGAGGAGATTTTTCTAAGCCCACCCAACCCTCCCTTGCACCCTGCCTTCGCCCCGACTAGAGATGTAAATGCAATCTACGTCAGCTTCATGTCTTGTTGCAAAGCCACCTTCATTCCAGACATGTCCCATGACACTTCACACAGTGGAAGTGTGCAGTGAAGAAAGCACAGGAACCCTGGAGGGAATTACCATGAATCACAGAATGGAGCAGAAGGCAGGAGATGGGTTGAAGAATCACCGGGTTGAAAACTAATAATGTGATGACCGCTCATTCAGCAGAAAGGAGTTGCTTTTCACTAGTTAATTTTTAAAACATGTTCAGGGGTCAGTTCCATACTTAAAGTTCAAGGGAACTGCAGCTTCACGTTTGTTAACCCACCTCGTCAAGCTGAGCCGTCTCAGCCCCCCTACATTTTGGGGGTGGCAACCAGCTACCTGAGCCACAAGGACCGCGGCCCCCCTTGAGCAACATGGGTCTGAATCGTGAGGTCCACGTGTACCCCGACTTTCTTGTAAACAGGCCACGAAACTAGCTGGCAGGTGCGTGCGTCTTCTCTTCCTTGAGGTGGTCTTAAATCCTCTGGCTGCTCTGGTTTAGACACACACGCTGACGTGCCAAGGGCGTGTTCACAGCTTCTGCGTCGTCAGGGCTCCTGGTCAACAGCGGCTGGTAGCAGCTGCATGTGGGGGGACTCAAAAAGTGAGAGACAGAGACAGAGAGAGACAGAGAACGGATGACATGGTTGAAAATAAGGCAGGAGGTCCTCCCTGGTGGCGCAAGGGGCTGAGCGCTGCACTGTGGGGCTTCTGCAGCCACAGCAGCGCGAGTTCGATCCCGGCCAGGGAGGGACCCACAGGGCGCAGCAGACCTCTCCTGCCTCCCGCTGCTCCCCTCAGCAGTGTGTTTCAGTCCATCTGCCTGTTCTGCTCCCCACTCTGCCTCTGGGGAGTCCTCACCCCCCCCACACCTCTGGCCTGCGCCCCGGTGCTTGTGTGCATAAATAAATAAATCTTAAAAAAATAAAAAAATGAGGCAGGAAAGGGAGGTAAGTGATGAACTCCCTTGAGAACCAAGTTCAAGAATTTGTCCCTGTCCACCCAGAGCCCGGGGCGCCCAGAAGGATATCGAGGGCCCGCAGCAGGGGCTGTGACAGCCCCGCGCAGAGCAAGGCCAGGCGGGGCTTCAGAACGTGAGCGCAGAAAGGCCTGCTCTCGCCTCTCCTGGGCGGTGGCCTCGGCACCGGTCCAGGGCTGCCAGCTCGCTGGGCAGAACCCCCACTTTTGAGCAGGGTCTGGGGGAAGATGAAATGAGAGCTCGGTCGCAGCCCGGCGCCTGCGTCCGCCCCACAGGGCAGCGATGACTTCCGCCTGCTCTGGGTCCCACCGCGCTGGGCTGCCTGGGCCACCCCTCCTGTCTGCGTGAGCGCCGGGGGCCGGGAGCGCCTGCCCGGCCAGCACCAGGACAGGCCAGTTATTCTCTGCAGATAATCGCTCTGAACTCCCAGGCTCGAGACAGGGCGGCGGCCCTGCGAGTGTGGCCTTTCTTTGAAAAGTGACCCCCAGCAGTCTGAAGGGAGACAGGGCCCCCAGACCCACCGGGGCCCCAGCCCCGCCGGCAACCTCTGGCTGTTCTCACAGGCTTAATGGGCACTTGTTGTGCTGACAAACAGGCCAGGAACTTCCTGCCACCAGCGCAGAACCGGCGGGACAAAGGGGGACTTCAGAAACGACTGCGCGGTTGCCCCGGCCCGCCGGTCTCTCCCCAGGCCCTCCCTGGCCTCCCTTCTCTTTGTTTGAGGTTCAAGACCAGAGGCCGCCAAGTTTCTGACTGTAGCTCCCTCTGCAGCAGCTGGTTGGCATCTTAGCAGCCCAACAAGCCGAACAGGAAAGAAAGGGGGGCGTGCAGACGGGCAGGCCAGGGCACAACGAAGTGATCACCCCACTACCCACCGCAGGGCAAACGGGGAGGCAGGACTAGGGGCAAAGAAGGGGGCTGTTTCCACCAGTATGGGGTACGCCGGGCTGCTTGAGCCTGGGAAGCGGGGAGCCAGGAACTGGGTTTCAGACGCTTCTTCAAGAGTGGGGACTGAGGTTGCGCTGGCCGGGGAAGAAGAGCCCACTGCAGAAAGCCCTGCGAGGTTGTGTGACTGTCCGTGGCCCCTGTCCGTCCCCTCCTCTTCCTCACGAGGTGGCTGTCCCTCTCCCTGGGGGACCTGGTGTCCCGTGGGCATGGCAGGCAGCCCCATGCGAACCCCAAGTTGAGGTTCTGCTCTGTGCCCCTGAGGGCGGGGCCGGAGGCCAGAGCTGCCCGCCCTGCCCGCTGGAGGTGGCGCTGCTGGGAGGTCACACCACAGCCCCTCGCTGCCGGCCTCTCACGGCCGGGCCCGCTCTCACACGGAAGGTGCCTGCTCGCCCCTGGGCCCGCACGTCGGTCTGTCCAGCCCCGCTGGCCGGGGCCCTGCGGCCACCCCAGGCCCTCTTGTGCCCAGCGCCTTGATCGGGCCCAGGAGCCCTCGAGAAGCACAGCAGGGGCGCCGGGGGCTGCGGCCGTGGGCGGCTGTGGGCGCCCCACTTCGAGGCCCGTGGACGGTCTCCCTGTGGCCCGCGGGTCAGCCTGGGCCAGCGGGCCCTGGAGGGCTTTGTGCAGAGTCTTGGTTCACTTGAAGGGCGTCGGGTGCCGTCGGGGTCTGAAGCGGGGGTGGCGAAACGGCCTCCTCTCAAGCTGGTGTTTCGGGACGCCCTTCTCCGCAGGGCCGTGGCGGCCGGCGGGAGCAGCGAGCTGGGCTCTCACACGTGCCCCGGCTCTCCGGGGCCTCCTGGGCGAGGGCGTGTGGCTTTCGTTTCCCTTTGGGGTGGGCTCTGGAGGGCCACCGGGCTTGCCCTCCCGGTGACCAGTCTTCCGCCCAAGCCACGGCCGCCGGCCGCGGAGTGACCGCGAGATGACCCGCCCCCGTGGCCGCTGTCTCGGAGTCTGGCCCTCCGTCAAGAGACAAGCCTGCTGTGCTCCCGCGGCCGCCGCAGCCTCGACGAGGAGCTGGCACGGCTGGGACAGACGGGGCGGCGGCAACAAGGGCGCGATTGTCCTTCGCCCAGAGCCCCGGTCTGCAGGGCGGGCACCGTCACAGCTCAGAGAGTGCCGGCCAGCTGCCCCGGCCGCCCTCCGCACGCCCACCCGAGGCTCCCAAAGCAGGCGTCTGTCGTGTGCAGACTGTTCGTTCGTTCGTTCACTTGTTCGTTCATTCGCGGTTCAATCAGCCCCTCCAGGCACTTTTCCCACAAGATGAAAAGGCACAGCCGATGCTAAGCAGACCCCATTTCTCCACGTTGGGTGTTTGCAGATTCCCTGATCACATTTCACCCCAATGTGTGGGGGGTTCTGCAAACCTCGGAGGCTGGGGGGGCATTGGGCTCGGGCCGTGCCCCGCCTCTCCAGACAGCCTGGGCTCGGCTGATCCCTTCCCCGTCTGTGACTTGCGTGGTCACAGGGGAACGTAGCCCCCGTGTCGGGTCGTACCCCAGGGCTAGAGACAGGTGCGCGCCTGTGGAGGCAGGGTGCAGTGAGGAAGCCGATCCTGCAGGTGGAAGGGGAACAAGGGCAGGCGGAGCGCACACCTTCAAGTCTGTGAAGTACCCATGGGCCAGTTACCAACAAAAAAGGAGCATAAACAACCACGTGCTCCTTGTGGGCCTCCCTGGGGGTGCAGGGGGTTAAGAGGCAGCACTGTGAAGCACCCGCAGCCACTGCAGCGTGGGTTCGATCCGGCCAGGGAGGGACCCCCAGGGCGCAGCAGACCTCTCCTGCCTCCGCTGTTCCCCTCAGCAGTGTGTTTCAGTCCATCTGCCTGTTCTGCTCCCCGCTCTGCCTCTGGTGACTCCTCTCACCCCCCCCACACCTCTGGCCTGCACCCCAGTTCTTGTGTGCATAAATAAATAAATAAATCTCTAAAACAGCAACTGCATGACCCACCCAGCTGACAAGAAGGTGGTAATGTGCGCGGGTTTGGGCCGTGGCATCGAAAGAGACGACTAACCGCAAAAGCGTGTCCGTGGGGAGGTATTTGGGGTCCGCCCACTTGGGGAAGTTGCTGGGCGGTGTCTCTGTGCTGTAGAGTCACCGCACACCTGCCTCTGACGGGGCGCTGGCTTCTCGGGGTGCGTGCCCAGAGAGAGATCGGCCGTGTCCAGGCCAGGGGGATGAGCCCGGCCCAGGGGCGAGGAGCACGGCCACAGCTTCCTGGCCCAGGGGTGCAACCCCAGGCGGCAGCTGTGTCAGCCACATGGGGGTGTGACCCCTCTCCCTCCCTCGCCTGCCTCTGTCCCCCCACACTGACCCAGGGGCCGGGGCGGGTGGCAGGCGGGGAGGCCGGAAACAGGGGCCCGAGTCTGGACGGCGCTGGGGTGGAATTGCTCATATTTCCATGGTAACCTTGATTATTTTTCAGAAAGTGGAGTTCTTTTCTCCAGTGGGAGATTTAGGGAAAGTGTTTTTGGGGAACAGGCGAGTAGGCGAGCCTGCGGTTCTCCGCGGTGAACCGGCGTCTCAGGAAAGACCCCAGTGGGCCCAGAACATGGGAACCTCCATCCCCACCTGCCAAGCAAGGCTGCCTGCCTGCGCCTGGCCCTTGCTGGCCCTGGACAGCTCGCCCCTCTTCTCCAGGGAGGCGCCCCGTCTCCCAGGGCCGTGCGCCACACGAGCATCCTCACGAGGCTCATGCTGAGGAAACGCTGGGCCATCTCTGCTCCCGAGACACCAGCGGCCCGGGAAGAATGGACTCCACGCCCTCCTTACGGGCAGGGGAGCGGATTGCTGGGCGGCGTTTGGGCCCCTCTGACGTCCCCAGAGAGTCACAGGGGCCAGACCAGCTGTGCCTGGCCCTGCGAGCTCATGAGCCCAGGGGTTGGGGCCAGGATGCCGAGATCCGGTGAGAAACCCTGAGAGGTGCCGCTCTCCAGTTGCCCCCAGGGGCTGGGGCGGCTCCCAGGTGTGACTGACGCCCGCTGGGTCTGAGGGGTGCGGTGTGGCGGGTGGGCCGCAACTTGAGGCAGCTGAGTGGGCAGAGGGAGGCCGAGAGGGTGCGCGGAGCAGAGGCAGGGCAAGGCCCAACTCTTCCCTCCCAGGCTGGGGCTGCTCCCCAGGTGAGCGACAGTGCGTCCTGCGCTGTCCGGAGAAGAGGAGGTCAGAGGAGAGAGGCGGGGAGCCCCTGGCCCCCGGCCTGGCTTCTGCAGGGAAGCGCCCTCCTCCGGGGGCTACCTGGGGCCCGACACTGGGCAGGACTTTTCCCAGAGAGCCTCTCCCGGGAGCTGGAAAGGGCAGAGCTGGCGGTGGCCTGAATGCTCGTCCACGCGGGTGACACCCCAGCCCCCACCCCATGAGCCCGGTGGGCCCTGAGCCTGCTTGCCACCCCTGCTCCGATTTCGTCTGCGCTGTCGGTGGGAGAGTCTCAGGGCTGGCCACACCGCCCCCGCGCCTCTGTCCACTCCCTCTTCGTCCCCCACAGAGCCAGGTCGCCTTGACACCCAGGCTCAGAACTAGGTCGCAAACAAGCAGCTGGGGAGGGTCAGAGTAATTGAAAAGCAATTTCGGTCTCGGCGGAATCTCTCAAAAACACTCAAGGAGCTTCCCTTCAGAAGTGACTGAAGCTTCTGAACGTCCCCGCAGTTGGGGGTGGGGGTGACGGGCCCCCGAGGAGGTGGGCATCACCTGGCGGTGAGCTCCGGCTGCTGGGGCGCTGCTTGCGGGGCTCCTAGGGGCCCCCCTCACAGTCAGGTGAGAGGCCCCCTGATTAGCCCCAAGCGCACCCCGTTCCCTGATGTCCCGTGTCCCTGCATTTTCCTTCTTCTTCCTCCTGCTTCTCCTTCTCTGCCCTCCCCACCTATATGCCCTGCTCCTAGAGCCAGAACCAGAAAACACTGGAGAGGCAGAGGGAGGGACAGGTTGGGGGTGACCTGCCAATTCAGAGGGGACACGCTGTCCCCCAACATTCTTTACTGACCTCTACAGGCCGCGTACCGCGGGAGGCCCAGAAGCAAACGATGGCCGCTGCTGGGCCTCACCCCAAGAGGATTCTAGTCCCTGCGACAGACCTGTGCTCCAGGGTGGAGGTGAACACCCTCAGAGAGCGAAACGAAGACCAGAGAAGTTCAGTCGGCGAGTGTCGGGGCTGCGGTTAAACCACAGGTGTCCGGCTCTTACCCCAGTGCTGTCCTCCCAGAGGCTCTGGGTTGGAGGAGCTGAGTTATTAACCAGACTGAAGAGCAAGCTGGGGCATCAAGGAAGGCTTCCTGGTGGAGGCAGTGCCTGCGTTGGGTCTTGAAGGACCAGGTTAGGGTTCCTCCAGCCCTCTGGCATCTGGGTAAGGCCAGACACAAGAAGCAAGGGAAAAGGTGAGCATGCTCCCCCCAACCCCCGGAGGTTCCTTGGCTCGAACAAAGGAAGAAAACAGCAAAATAGTTCAACAACCGAAAAAGGAAAAAGGAGACTTGCTGACACGCAACGTCAAGCTGGGCAGTTTGGCGGCCTTCAGGCCCAGGTGCATCCAGTTCAGTTACCCAGCAGACTGGCTCTTGCCGTATCCTGGCTGCTGCTCTCTAACTGGCTTCCCCACGGGCAGGCAGGCTTCGGGCCTGCAGGAACGGCCTCCAGCAGCTGGGCCCCTCTCCCACAGCTGCACGCCAGGGAGGGCCCGCAGAGCTTCCTCCCGGGAGACGGGCTGGCCTGCCTGGGCCAGGCGACTGCCCCTGCCCTATCAAGATGGCCCAGGGCATGGGCTCTGATTGGCCAGATCGGGTCCCATGCCCAGCCCAAGGCAGCAAAGCTAAGGGGTCCCCAGAGGAAGAGGAGCGTGGGGACAGTAGCTTCCTCTTCCTGTACAGTTCACACCGCCCTGCCCCAGGCCCAACAGTGAGGCTCCCACCTCCTGCCAGCCCCCCCCAAACCCCCCCCTCCCCACTTGGTCCTGTGTGGGCAGGAGGATGGAGAAGACGGGAAGAGGATGCAGAGACCACAGGTTCACACCTGATTAAAAAACCAACACAAACAAAACCCAGAGTGGTTCCAGGAAATCACTGGAACTGCTGGAAAAAGAACAGAGAAGGTGATGAGACCCTTGAAAATGAAATGGAATTAATTGACTATGAAACTGAGTACCATGAAATTAGAAGTAACTTAATATGAAGTTCATGCACTGTTGTCTGGCTTTCTGCTCAGCACTCGAGGACACGCGGCCACACGGCACATGCCGGACGGGCGTGCAGGGCCAGACAGGCCCTGGGGACCGGTGCCGGGCAGGGAGGGAGAGCCGTCTCCATGGAGATGGCCCGCCGCCCAAGCACTGCTGCCTGCAGGGTAGGAAGATCCTCATCAGCCGAGGGCAGGGGAGCAGCCCCTGGGGTACGGTCCAAGGGCAACCTCCGCTCCCCTTGAACTCGACCTTCCTCGTTGCTGGATGCAGCGGTTGGCGGAGACCATGTGGCACTCACCCGAGGCAGGTGGGACCACTGGAGGTGGCAGAGACCGGGCTAAATGCTCTCAGTAACGGTGTCTACGTCTTGCAGGCACCTTCTATCTTTGTTTCCCACCCACAACTGTGACGTAGGGTTTTCTTTCAAAGTAAACAAACTTGTGCAGAGGGTGAGTGGCTCTGAAGAATAATTCCGTGTAAATTCTACAGCCTGGGGGCAGACCACCTGGGGTCCTGAGGCTGGGACAGGTGAGCCTGTCCGTGTGGCGCCAGCTGGCACGAGCACGTCTTTTGTCTGCACGTCGCCACGGGCGGAAGCTTGCCCGATGCCCTGGTGACCGCAGCCGTGCCCAGAGCCGGCGCGGGCTCCCGGAGACGCCCCCCAGCCCTGCCCCCACCGCGTGACAGGCCACGGTGCATCCTGCTTCTCCAGACTGGCTATTTGCTGAGAGTCACCATGAGCTGCCAGACAGTCTCCCTGGCCGGGGAGGGGGGTGGTGGTCAGGGCCTCAGGGGCAGCGCCACCAGCTCCCTCTGGAGAGACGGTCCCATTTCTCATCTGTCAGCAACACGCCTGATGTCCCCTGCAGCTGGGGCTGCCCGGCCTGCGGGGCTGGGGGACGCGCCCTTGCGGCGACGCGGCTGGATGCCCTGTTTGCAGCGAGGATGCCGGCGGCTGCAGCCCCGAGCTGTCTGCCTCCCACGACAGGAGGCCATTCAGCTCCCAGCCCTGTCTAGACAGCGAGTGTGCCAGCCGCTGCCGGGCCAGCCGGCTGTGTGCGTGTGTGCGTGTGTGTTAATTACCCTGGAATGTCTGTTCCGCTGCCACTGTGGAAATGTAGGTCATCCGGGGAGGCGTGTGGCCCCGAGACGGGGCAGGCCAGCGGCGGCACACACCGTATCGAGGTCACGGCTGTCTGGCGCTGCGCGGACCCGGCACGTGAGGCGCAGACAGACGGGCTCTTCGGCGCGCCCTCTCGGCAGTGCTGGCACCGCTCACGTCGTTTCCTGTCCCAGGGGCGAGGACAGGCGTCCATTGTGCGTGGCGGCCAGGTCTCCCGGCACATCCTCTAGAGCCAGACGTGTGTCTGGCTGCGTGCTGCGTGGCCCGTGTCCGCCCACCCTCGGGCAGCCAGCGGGGGCCTGTGCCCCTCCCACAGCACCTTGTTCCAGCCCCACTGACGCTCGTGAACAGGGAAGTGGGGCTCCGAGAACCCCCAGCTGCCAGGAGGTCCGGGTTCTGCCTGCGGCTGCTTGGGTGAGAGCCCTGCGCCACCCCCACGCCGGCAGTGCCTGCTCCAGGTCAGCGGTGAGGAGGCTGAGGCCTTGGCCCGGCGTCCGCCCCAGGCCCCCGCCCTCTGGCGGGCGCAGAGGTCCCCAGCTGGGCAGGAGTCCGTCTTTGGCCTGGAGGAGACACTGGATGGATGGAAAGCTGGAGTGAGACCCCGGCTGGTGCTGTGAAGCCTGTGAGTCCCTGTGGGGGGCGGAGGCGGACCCCTGGTGGGCCAGGTGCGGCTGGGAGATACCTGTTCTCTGCTCCCCACCCCAGGTTACAAAATCCATAGTGGAATCTGACAGACTTCCAACTGGGGAACAACACACAGCCGTTTGGGGGTGCGCCTGATGAGAACAATCGTTCTGCCACTCACACACTGTGGGTCCTGAGCAGAGGTTCCGAAGAAGCTAAACAAAGTCAGAGGAAATGGTCCACTGACCCACTCTTTCCTGGGGGCCGGCAGGGCTGCACCCCAACACTGCTATAAAGCTCATAATGACACCGAGCTGTACGGTGAACCCCAGCATCCCCCCCGCCCCACTCCCCGGGGGCTCCCAAAGGCATACCTGTTTCTGGAGGGGCACCTGGCCTCAGGCTCCCCCTCCCGCACCCTCCCACCCCCTAACACTACACCGCCTCAGGGAAGGCAGGCCCCGCCGCTGCCGGGGGTTGGGCCAGGAATTTTCTGGGACTTTGTGCAGAAGGCACTTGAGGAGCAGACAAGCGTCGGCAGTGGCTCTTTGTCCATCCTCCGGGACCAGCCACAGGCTGAGACCGTGGTGAGAGCACGGCCAGGGCCCTGCCCAGCCCGGGCCATGGCCCAGCACACAGCTGCCCGCGGGCCCTGTCACCTCCGCGCTGCGGGCACTAGTGTGACCCTCCCACTGTCGTGGGGGAAAGCACCACCGGTCAGCTTGGTCAGCTTGGACGAGGTGGGATGAGGCTCCAGCCCACTGCAGGATGTGCCTTCTGACTCCGCCCAGCCCAGCCCAGGTGCGCCTCTGACTCCGCCCAGCCCAGCCCAGGTGCGCCTCTGACTCCGCCCAGCCTGGTCTGGCCAAGATGTTTCTTGGGGAGAGCCGGCCTTGGCCGCACTGGTGTTAGCCTCCCTGCAGAACTGCTTTGTCGGGGCTCGGGGCTCATGCCACCCCTGGGAGGTGGCTGAGGAAACTCGGATGGGGAGAGGGTGAGGCGACCCGCCTGCCAGACCCGCCCCCCTCTCCGTCTGGGTCACCTCCTTCCTGTGCCCGCAGCTGCAGGGCAGTGGGTGTCCTTGCTCTGGGCGTCTCCCTCAAACCCCGTCACTGCCCCCGGGCCTTGCCAGCGGCCTTGTGAGAAAGTGGATGGAGCCAGCCTCCTGCCGCCCTGCATAGCCGCCTCGGCCACGCGCCACCTTGCGATCCTGGGAAGCTCCTCCACCTCGGGTTTGAGCATAGAAAGGAAGGCTGTCGCTTCTGGAGGTGCCGCGAGGTTGGAGGTGGACAGAAATGGGAGCGCAGTGGGCACGCAGTACGTTCTCGCCGGTAGCACCTGCTGAGCGTATGGGCCGTGACTTGAGATTTGCGCAGGAGGGGCTGTCCTGGGGCTTCTGCGTGACCAGGAGGCTAGTTGGAGGATGTGGCAGGGCCTCGTCCCCCCACGCAGCTGCTTAGGGATGCCCCCGTCCTCTGTGGGCTTGCTCAGGGAGAAGAGTGGGGTACCCTGGAAGTGGAAACACTGGCTGACAGTAAATAATTATGACCTGTTTCTTTTATATTTATCTCTGCTTCTGCCTGCAAGCTGAGCGTCTACAGAGGAAATATTCAATCCTTTCTCTTGGGGCTGAGAGTGCCCAAGAAGGAACTCAGCACCAGTCAGTGATATTCAGTGTACTCCATGGCAGCTCAACCTACCCTACCTAGCCCTATGCAGCTCACAGCAACTTAAATCATCGCAACCCAGCTCATCCCAACCCAACCCAGCTCATCCCAACCCATCCCAGCTCATCCAAACCAACCCAGCTCAACCCAACCAACCCAGCTCATCCCACCCCAACCCAGCCCAACCCAACCCCAACCCAGCTCGACCCAACTAACCCAGCTCAACCCAACCAACCCAGCTCATCCCACCCCAACCCAGCCTAACCCAACCAACCCAGCTCATCCCACCCCAACCTAACTCATCCCAACCAACCCAGCTCATCCCAACCCCAACCCAGCTCATC